>MU270006.1:711021-731273 GCA_021432705.1 Caranx ignobilis | reverse complement strand
TCACCGGGGCCAGCGGCTGTGGCCAGCTGCCCCCGCCCCCTGATTCCTGCTCTGTACAGTGTGCCCCAGTGTTGAAAGGGTGGCTGAGTGTTTCTGCTGAGTCCGGCCCCGGTTCAGAGTGCTCCACTTACTATTCTCACAGGGGGCCAGCGGCTGTGGCCAGCTGCCCCGCCCCCCTGATTCCTGCTCTGTACAGTGTGCCCCAGTGTTTGAAGGGTGGCTGAGTGTCTCTGCTGAGTCCGGCCCAGTCAGCCAGAGGTTCTGGGTTAAGCCTGGCTGTAGTCTCCGCGGTTCGGTCCGGCTCGAGTCCAGAAGGAAGTCGGAGGCTTGTTTGCAGTTTCTGTTGCGACGTGATAGTTGAAATCGCCAAGAAGGAGGAAGAAGGTAAGATTGCTGAGAGCTGTGCAACAAAGTCGGGGAAGTCGGAGAGAAATGATGGATTGGGTTGGGAGGGCGATAAATAACTGCAATAACCAGGGGAGCAGACCAGGCAGTTAAAAGCAATGGTTTTCGAAGGAGTGAGCAGGGTGGTGGATATGGTGATGATTTTGAGGTCTTTTCTTTTTTATGGATTGAGGCCACACCACCACCTTGCCAGTGTGGACGGGGCTGGTCGATGTATGTGTATCCAGGAGGTGGCTTGGTTGAGAGAAAAATAGTCCAGGTGATTGTGCCAGGTTTCAGTGACGCAGAGGAAGTCCAGGTTGTTATCAGTGATGAATTCGTTTAGAATTAGTGCTTTGTTATTGAGTGATCGAGTGTTTAGCAGAGCCAGTTTGAGGAAATGCTGCCATGTGATTGGTTCTGTGGAATGAGGAAGTGAGCGGAGGTGGGATTGGACTGTTTCATAGGTTGATTGAGCATTTGTTCTTTCTCGCATGTTGATCCTGTTTGGACGGTGGGGTCTCACTGAGATGATGGGCTGAATGGGGAGAGCTGCAGCAGGGAGTGGCAATGACAGATGGGGCCTATAGGGGGAGCTGTGACAGGAGAGGAACTCTGAGAAGGTACTGTGGGAGAAAAAAAGAGAGTGGATGGACTGGTGTACGAGGTGGATAGTCAATCCGGTGCATTTCTCACTGCGTGCTGGAATTTGGAAGCGAGGATGCGACGTCCCAGCATGCTCAGGTGAAGACCGTCTCGTCCAAAAAGGAGGGACGCTCCCAGAACATGTCTCAAAGTTGTGGATGAAACGGATGTTATGTGCTGCCCAAGCAGATTGGAGCCAGGTGTGGAGATAGAGAATCCTGCTAAAACGAACATCGCCACGGCCAGAGTGGGGGTGGGCCAGAGACAAAAACAGCCTTTCCAGAGCTTTTAAGAAGATTAAAAGTTGGATAAAGTGAACTCTTGTCAGCTCCGATGGTGTGCGAGTGAGTGTCGTTCGTGCCACAGTGAACAATTATTTTCGTAATTGTTGGAGGCGCTGACTGCAGGAGGCCAGAAGTTTTTCAGGATGTCGGCGGTTGTGGCCCCGGGGAAACAGGAGTGGCCGCATTCGCGAAGCGAATGTGTGCCGAACGATGGAGTCGCCAATGATCAGGGCAGTGGGGGGGAAGAGAGGAGCGGGTGCCTTGTTCACAGCAGTGTGAGAGAGGGCAGGGGCAGCAGCAGCGGAGGCGGTGGCAGAAGATGCGACATCCGCAGCGGCTGCCAGAGCTCCTGATGAGCGGCAGTGGTTCAGCTCTGGAGGTGCTTTTCCGGTACCTGAGGGCAAGGAAGATCACCAGAGCGCCTGTTTACAGCCTCCATCAGCAACCTGCGGCGAAAGGAGGAAGATTTCCCCAGCTGTCTCTTCTGCTGAGAGGAGATCGGGTGCTCGCCACGGGCCACATCTGTCAAGAGTGGCAGGTGCATGGGAAGGTTTAGTAGGAAGTTGGGGGCAGAGACCTTGGGTCTTGCTCCAGTCCTTGACCATGTAGCGGCCAGAGATGGGAGCGCCGTCGCCGCAGCTGCCGCTGGAGGGGCCGACGCAGCTGCAGGTGGAGAGACGGATTCCGTGTGAGATGGAGGAGCACCAGCCACTGGATCAGCCTCGGCCATGGGGACATCTGCAGGGTGGACAGGGCATCAGGTGGTGGCGGGGCGAAGCGGTTTGTGAGGTTGAGGGATGGAGGCAAGGCAGCGCGGGGGTTCCCACTCCTACCCTTGCACTTCACAACTGACCAATGAGGCTGTGAGCTGGGGGTTGAGCACGGGGAGGGTCGGGGGTTTGGCAAAGAAGGGTCCCAGAGGATGGTGCCAGCAACGGCTGAGTTCATGGAGGAGATGACTTTAGACTGTGAGGCAGCGGTGTCAATGAAGTCGGAGAGGAGAGAGTCTTTTTTCTGGAGTCTGGATCTGGGTCTGATGTCTTCCTTGAGGTGAGTGTGTTTTTTTCTGCTTTCCGGCAATCATCACAGGCATGGTGGATGGTGAGGTGCGTGGTACCATGGTTGGAGCAGGTGGTGGCTGTGAAAACAGAGAAAATGTCTCTGGCAGCAAAGGTGTTTGTGTGCTAGATTTGGCTAGCAACTAGCTCGATTGCTAGTGTAGCTTCAGCGTGGGAGGCAGTAGGGACTTACACGCGAGGACTCCGGATGGAGTCCACGGCGTTGAAACAGCGCAAAAGAGGACGGGTTGGATGATACGAGAAGGCGAGACTTACCGACACGGGCCCAAGTGCTGGGCCAGGTGAGGTGGCTAGGTGTCCGGTAAGCTAGCTGATAGTGAGGAGATCTTGGTCCCGATCGGCCTCCTTCTTTGTAATGGCTGTGCCTCTTGCTTTTTAGTGGTGAAGTACAGCAGTGATCCCGATTACTCTATCCCGTTTTGCTCTAACGACACAAACCAGTCTAAGCAGCTTGTTTCCAGGATAGAAACAAGCTGCAGATTCAAACTGAATTTAATGTTGCGTGTTGTTATGTTTTGACCAAGCTATCATGACCACGCCCACCTAAGAGACAGGAAGTGTGAACCATACAACTGGCAGCATCTTTGATATGGAGGATCTTTGTTTCTAGATATCCACGTCCTGGGCTCCAGCTCTTCTTCAGCTGTTCGGAGCAGACTGTCTCCTGAAGACCTGGAGGACTCACAGCTTTTCATGATAGTCCCACACAGGAAGTGGACAACAGGAAGTGGACAACAGGAAGACGTTATTGCATCAAGAAGATTGACAACAAAGAATGAGTATGACAGCTACGGTCCCACGAGCATTGAACTTTATTTACTGATTAGTAAAGAACCTTTATTATTTTTATCCATCCCATATTTATAATAACACATAAAATGATGTGTTGTTATCAATAAAACACAATCGTCCTGAAATTTCTACTAGTAATCAGCTGTTTCTACATGAATGTACTGAACAGGGACAGAGACCATGTGGAGCAGGTACAGTTTTACACATCACATGACTTTGTGAGGAAAAAGCACCAATCAGTTTTATATTTAACACAGATGACAATTTTCACATAATAATCTGAGTGAAACATCAAAATCTGACCTGTTTCACAGACGTGTCTCATGTGATACTGACAAACATCTGATAGTAATTACAACAGATCATTTTGCACTTGATTAAAAACCTTGTAAACTCATTATTCCCTGTAAAAAGACTCAGAGTAAATAAAAAACCTTAATGTTGAATTTAAAACCTGTCGTATAAAGACTGTGTCTGTTATTTACTATGTTCACACAGTGTAAAGATTCATTTCACATTGTTGTCAATGATCAGGCACTTTGATTGACAGGACAGATGATCAGAGGGGCGGAGTTTTACCTCCATCATTAACACAGGGACTGAAGTATGGGTGTAGTTTGTCAGTGAAGCAGCAGCCGGTGAAGGAGTAGATGAGAGCTGCAGCATCTACGTCATAAAAGGAGACCAGACCCTCCTCATAATCCACAAACACCCCCACCTTCTCAGGACCAGACCTCAGAGTGAGAGGGACTGGGGGGCCAGCATTAGCTTTGTACTCATTTCCATTTCTCAACCAGATCGTCCAGTAACCATACTGAGGAGTCAGTGTGATTTTTCCCTTCCTGTCAATCGACTCTCTGGCCACTCCCACATCCCACTCAGTTTTTCCTTTGACCTGAACCTCAAAGTAAAATCTGCCTGAAGAGAAACTCTGTTTTCCTAAGACACAGGGACATTTAGAAAATCTCTGTGGGTCGTCTGGGAGATTCTTCCTCACATCACCATCATGAACTTGTTTTCCATCATCAGACAGGATGAGCCATGGATTTGCTGTATCAGGATCCAGAGTCACATCCACTGCAAACTGCTGGACCTTCTTCACCTCAGCCTCCATCACCTCCTCCATCTGTCCACGGAGCGTCTCCTCCAGCTGAGACACAGCTCTCACCACAGTCCCCTCATATGATGGTGGACGGACTCTGACCTCTGTCCAGTCCTTGGTGGGTGGAGCAGCTTTCAGGGATGGGAAGCTTTGGAGGAGGTGGAGGTGGTCTTCAGACAGTGAGAGCTGCTCCACCTCAGTGCTTCTCTTCTCCAGCTCAGAGATTTCCTGTTGCAGCTCTGTGATGAAGTCTTCGGCCTGTTTCTCTGAGCTCTTCAGTTTCTCTTCGATCTCCTTGATGAGCTGCTTCAGGCCTCTGTCAACAGACTCCTTCAGAGCAGTGAAGACCTCAACACCTTCTGCTTTCTCTCTGTCTGCAGCAGCTTTACTGACCTTCACTGACTGTTTGATCTCCTCGATCTTCAGTCGTCTCTTCTGGATCATCTGCTGAGTCTCAGCCTCTGTCTTCTGCAGCTCTGCCTTCTTTCCTTCATATCCTTCTCTCAGAGGAACAAACTCATGAGTCTTGTGGTCTGAATATGTGCAGAGCATGCAGACACATGTCTGGTCGGTCTGACAGAAGAGCTCCAGAGGTTTATCGTGCTTCCTACACATCCTGTCCTCCAGGTTGTCCACAGGCTCCATCAGCTGATGTCTCCTCAGACCTGACAGTGTCAGATGAGGCTCCAGGTGATTCTCACAGTAGGAGGTCAGACACACCAGGCAGGACTTCAGGGCCTTCAGTTTGGTTCCAGTGCAGACGTCACAGGGAACTTCTCCTGGTTTGGAAACTTGTTGCTCTGAGCTGCTGCTTCTGGTTTTCTGTTGAGCTTCACGTCTGAACTGAGCCACCATCTCAGAGATGAACCTGTTGATCTTCAACTGAGGTCTGGTGTAGAAAACCTCTTTACACATTGGACAGTGACACCTGTCACTAACGTCCCAGTGCTGAGTGATGCAGCTCTGACAGAAGTTGTGTCCACATGGTGTACTGACTGGATCAGTGAAGACATCCAGACAGATGGAGCACAGGAACTGATCTTCAGACCTCAGGTTGCTGGCAGCAGACATGTCCACACACTAAGGGAAAAGGTCATAATGAGAAAAAAATGTTTTATGAACCTAGTTAATCATTTTGTCTTTGAAACAATAATGTTGAATTCACTAGTGAAAACAGTGGAACAGAATCAGAATCAGACATTATTTGTTATTATTCAACAAGTTGAACAATGAAATTAGAAAGTGACCACAATCAGTGCCGGCATAAAATAAAAATAAAACCTAACTATAAAAAATACAAAAAATACAAAAAACTATGTATGTACATATAAATAAATAAATAAATAAATTCACATCAGCGGGATGTAGCAGCGTTAAGTAGTGATATGGTTGATGGGTAAAAACTGTTCTTAAGTCTGTTTGTGTGTGTTTTTATGGATCTGAAACGTCTGCCACTGATGGTGACTCCAAGGAAGCAGAAGTCCGAGACCCTCTCCACGCAGACCCCATTGATGTGGAGTGGCTGGATGTCGTGCCTCTTTTTCCTGAAGTCAACAACCAGCTCCTTGGTCTTATTTGTGTTCAGGAGCAGGTTGTTGTCACGGCGCCACACTGTCAGTCTCTCCACCTCCTCCCTGTAGGCTGACTCATCTTCCCCTGTAATGAGCCCCACCACTGTCGTGGCGTCCGCGAACTTGACGATGGTGTTGCTGTGGTGGATGGGGGTGCAGTCGTGGGTATAGAGTATGTAAAGGAGGGGGCTCAGCACGCAGCCCTGTGGAGAGCCGGTGCTGGGGCTGATGGCTGTGGAGAGGTGTGGGCCCACTCTGACCCTCTGGGTTCGTTCTGTCAGGAAGCTCTTAATCCAGAGGCAGGTGGGGTGTGGTAGACCGATGTCCGACAACTTGTTCACCAGTCTGTGGGGAAGGATGGTGTTAAATGCCGAGCTAAAGTCTATGAAGAGCATCCGTGCATAGCTCCCCCGTTGTTCTAGGTGGGACAAGACAGTGTGGAGAGCGGTGGTCACGGCGTCCTCTGTAGATCTGTTAGCTCTGTAGGCAAACTGGTGTGTGTCGAACGAAGGAGGGATGAAAGTCATGATGTGGTTCCTGATGAGCTTCTCGAAGCACTTCATTACCACGGAAGTCAATGCTACTGGCCTGTAGTCATTGACGCTGACAATCAATTGCTTTTTGGGGAGAGGGACTATGATGGAGGATTTAAGACAGGACGGGACGATGGACTGGCACAAGGACTGATTAAAAATCCTGGTGAGGACTCCGGTCAGCCAGTGATTCGTCACCTGCCACAGGACCCGTATTGGTCCTGTAGTTAGTGATGTGCTGGACGCCCAACCACACCTGCCTGTTGTTGTTGCACTGCAGGTGGTCTTCAATCTTCCTCTTATAGTCCAACTTGGCCTCCCGGATGCCCCTCTTCAGGCTGGCATGGGCTGAGCTGTAGAGGGCCACGTCACCAGACCTGAAGGCTGTGTTTCTCTGCTTCAGCAGCTTCTGGACCTCGCTGGTCATCCAGGGTTTCCGATTGGGATAGACACGGATGTGTTTCTCAACTGTAACACTGTCTGTACAGTGTTGAATGTAGCTCAGCACACTGTCACTGAACACATTCAGGTCTGGGTGTTTGAAAATACCCCAGTTGGCTGTCCTGAAGCAGTCCTGAAGCTGCTGGGAGGCACCCTCTGGCCAGGTTTTAACTGTCCTTGTGGTGATGGGAGCAGTTTTTCTGAGTGGGGTACATGCTGGAATCAGGAAGAGTGATACGTGGTCAGACTGGCCAAGGTGCGGTTAGGACTTAGCCCTGTAGCCCTGCTTAATGTTCGTGAAGACTTTATCCAATGTGTTGGCTCCTCTGGTGGCACACTTCACGTGTTGATGGAATTTGGGGAGCACTGGTTTTAAGTCCACAGGAACAGGTCCTGACCTGTGGACGTTTAATGCAGCAGCTGAAACTAACACCTGCAATGTTTGATCTGAAGTTCTGCTTCAGCAGATAGAAAAGGTTTTGACCAGGTCTTGTCACAATCATCAGTTTGGAGGTTTTACCAACAATAGACCAGGTGTGTACTGTGGGCTCTTCTTCCCTGACACTATCAGTGCTGTAAAACTAAAGGACTCCACCCTCCTGGACTTGAGTTCAGGAAACAGACGTAATAAAAATCACTGACTTCCAAAGGACACGTTTCAAATGTCCTCACATTTATACATTAGAGCTACGTTTGTAAATGTTGAGTGGCTGTAAACACATATTGATCCATAGTGTTTGATAATCTGAGTCCAGAGCCAGTAGACTCAGGTACAAACTCACTTGTCTTTGTTGGATCACAGTAAATATTCTCAGCTGTACTCACCAGTGTCAGAGCAGCTGTTCACACTGTCCTCGTCCACTTTATTTGTCTTCAGACAGAGACACAGAGAGAAGGTCAGGCTGACTCTGTCAGAGGCTCTGAAACACTTTCACTTCTGATTCAGAAGCTATTTAAGTTTCTGCTGTTGCTCTGCCTGTCTGTCTCACCTGTCTCTGGTGTGTGATGTCACACTGACCTCTGCTGGACTCTGTGAGGAATCACATCTGACTGGTACAAGCCTCAAGGAAGGGGATGACTCCACTTTCAAAATAAAAGTCTTCTGCCAAACTTGCCCTGTATTCGAGTAGAGATCTAGAGAGACTAGAGCAAGTGAGCAAGTGTAAAGTAGATTTTCAAGCTTTGAACCAGTCTGACTCTTGATTTCTGTTAATGTGAGCTCAATGTCCGGCTGTAGTGGTAAATGGCAGAAACTGGACCATAAAGTATCTCATGTGTTTTTGCTTCATGTTTATTTGCTCAGCTCTTATATTGATCTCAGATATACTTTTCTTAATGAACTTAAAATAATCAGTCAAGTGTTAAAAAGCATTTTTCGGAGGGATTGTCACAGTGAGTCGTCACCGGGTCGAACACGGCGTGGTGCCAGCAGGTTCCTCCTCCAGGACCATTTACCACAGGTTGAGTTGAACAGAAGTAGCACAGTAAAGGTGCTAAACATGATAACACTTTCATACAACTCAGCTGCTCACATCAGTTAATAACACTCAATTCATGTGTACAGTTTTATACATCTGTATACATTATTGTAGATGCTCACTGAGGCACTCACCTGACACTGTGCACAGACATAACATCTCACAACATCTCTCCTCTCTGTTGGTTTTGGTTTCACTCCTGCAAACAATGTTTTAATGCTCAGAAGTTTCATAAAAACCTCAGTGTCGTCATCACTGAACTGTGTTTAATGGGAAACAGAGAGTGTTATTGGACTGGGCTGGTCACACACAGGATAGAAACAAGCTGCAGATTCAAACTGAATTTAATGTTGCGTGTTATGTTTTGACCAAGCTATCATGACCACGCCCACCTAAGAGACAGGAAGTGTGAACCATGCAACTGGCAGCATCTTTGATATGGAGGATCTTTGTTTCTAGATATCCACGTCCTGGGCTCCAGCTCTTCTTCAGCTGTTTGGAGCAGACTGTCTCCTGAAGACCTGGAGGACTCACAGCTTTTCATGATAGTCCCACACAGGAAGTGGACAACAGGAAGTGGACAACAGGAAGACGTTATTGCATCAAGAAGATTGACAACAAAGAGTGAGTATGACAGCTACGGTCCCACCAGCATTGAACTTTATTTACTGATTTAGTAAAGAACCTTTATTATTTTTATCCATCCCATATTTATAATAACACATACAATGATGTGTTGTTATCAATAAAACACAATCGTCCTGAAATTTCTACTAGTAATCAGCTGTTTCTACATGAATGTACTGAACAGGGACAGAGACCATGTGGAGCAGGTACAGTTTTACACATCACATGACTTTGTGAGGAAAAAGCACCAATCAGTTTTATATTTAACACAGATGACAATTTTCACATAATAATCTGAGTGAAACATCAAAATCTGACCTGTTTCACAGACGTGTCTCATGTGATACTGACAAACATCTGATAGTAATTACAACAGATCATTTTGCACTTGATTAAAAACCTTGTAAACTCATTATTCCCTGTAAAAAGACTCAGAGTGAATAAAAAACCTTAATGTTGAATTTAAAACCTGTCGTATAAAGACTGTGTCTGTTATTTACTATGTTCACACAGTGTAAAGATTCATTTCACATTGTTGTCAATGATCAGGCACTTTGATTGACAGGACAGATGATCAGAGGGGCGGAGTTTTTACCTCCATCATTAGGACAGGGACAGAAGTATGGGTGTAGTTTGTCAGTGAAGCAGCAGCCGGTGAAGGAGTAGATGAGAGCTGCAGCATCTACGTCATAAAAGGAGACCAGACCCTCCTCATAATCCACAAACACCCCCACCTTCTCAAGACCAGACCTCAGAGTGAGAGGGACTGGGGGGCCAGCGAGAGCTTTGTACTCATTTCCATTTCTCAACCAGATCGTCCAGTAACCATACTGAGGACTCAGTGTGATGTCTCCCTTCCTGTCAATCGACTCTCTGGCCACTCCCACATCCCAGTCAGTTTTTCCTTTGACCTGAACCTCAAAGTAAAATCTGCCTGAAGAGAAACTCTGTTTTCCTAAGACACAGGGACATGTATTAAATCTCTGTGGTTTGTCTGGGAGATTCTTCTTCACATCACCATGATGAACTTGTTTTCCATCATCAGACAGGATGAGCTTATGATTTGCTGTATCAGGATCCAGAGTCACATCCACTGCAAACTGCTGGACCTTCTTCATCTCAGCCTCCATCACCTCCTCCATCTGTCCACAGAGCGTCTCCTCCAGCTGAGACACAGCTCTCACCACAGTCCCCTCATATGATGGTGGACGGACTCTGACCTCTGTCCAGTCCTTGGTGGGTGGAGCAGCTTTCAGGGATGGGAAGCTTTGGAGGAGGTGGAGGTGGTCTTCAGACAGTGACAGCTGCTCCACCTCAGTGCTTCTCTTCTCCAGCTCAGAGATTTCCTGTTGCAGCTCTGTGATGAAGTCTTCAGCCTGTTTCTCTGAGCTCTTCTGTTTCTCTTCGATCTCCTTGATGAGCTGCTTCAGGCCTCTGTCAACAGACTCCTTCAGAGCAGTGAAGACCTCAACACCTTCTGCTTTCTCTCTGTCTGCAGCAGCTTTACTGACCTTCACTGACTGTTTGATCTCCTCAATCTTCAGTCGTCTCTTCTGGATCATCTGCTGAGTCTCAGCCTCTGTCTTCTGCAGCTCTGCCTTCTTTCCTTCATATTCTTCTCTCAGAGGAACAAACTCATGAGTCTTGTGGTCTAAAACAGGGCAGAGCATGCAGACACATGTCTGGTCGGTCTGACAGAAGAGCTCCAGAGGTTTATCGTGCTTCCTACACATCCTGTCCTGCAGGTTCTCCACAGGCTCCATCAGCTGATGTCTCCTCAGACCTGACAGTGTCAGATGAGGCTCCAGGTGAGTCTCACAGTAGGAGGTCAGACACACCAGGCAGGACTTCAGGGCCTTCAGTTTGGTTCCAGTGCAGACGTCACAGGGAACTTCTCCTGGTTTGGAAACTTGTTGCTCTGAGCTGCTGCTGCTGGTTTTCTGTTGAGCTTCACGTCTGAACTGAGCCACCATCTCAGAGATGAACCTGTTGATCTTCAACTGAGGTCTGGTGTAGAAAACCTCTTTACACATTGGACAGTGACATGGTACATTAACGTCCCAGTGCTGAGTGATGCAGCTCTGACAGAAGTTGTGTCCACATGATGTGGTGACTGGATCAGTGAAGACATCCAGACAGATGGAGCACAGGAACTGATCTTCAGACCTCAGGTTGCTGGCAGCAGACATGTCCACACACTGAGGGCAAAGGTCAAAGTCAAAACCAACATTTAAATTAGAAACATTTTCATTGTTGTCAGGATAAATTCAAGTTACTGTTTGATTCTGCAGCTGCAAGTCACTGACCTTCACTTCTTAAAGCAACACTGTGCAGCTTCTGCTAAACAGCAGCGACCTCTGCAGCCACAGGTGGTAACTACACAACACTGACGCTGAGACAGGACAGAGGGAGGAGTTAATGTCTGAAATATGGGAAGGGAACAAGACACAGGTGGTGCAATTAACACAGGTGAAACACATAAAACAGCCATAATCAGGAGAGAGACCACAGGAAGACCAGACATGAACTTCAAAATAAGACAGGAACTAAGGACAGACCATGACAACAGAGCACTGACTGCAAAACTAAACAGGAAATGAAGACACAGACCATGACACTAAAACCTGCTCTGTTCAATAGTAGATGAGCCTTTGTGTCATTTTTACATGTCTTTACCATGTGAACTGAAACTTTAAACATGGACATCCAACACTGTAACATCATGTACATGACCACAAACAGGGAGAAGCTCATTCTGGCCTTTAAAGACAACAGTTGGTGTGAGTTCAGCTCCATATAAACACTGTCTATGTGAGCAGAGAGCGTAGAGGAGCAAACAGCCTGAAGTTCTGCTTCAGCAGATAGAAAAGGTTTTGACCAGGTCTTGTCACAATCATCAGTTTGGAGGTTTTACCAACAACAGACCAGGTGTGTACTGTGGGCTCTTCTTCCCTGACACTATCAGTGCTGTAAAACTAAAGGACTCCACCCTCCTGGTGTTTGATAACCTGAGTCCAGAGCCAGTAGACTCAGGTACAAACTCACTTGTCTTTGTTGGATCACAGTAAATATTCTCAGCTGTACTCACCAGTGTCAGAGCAGCTGTTCACACTGTCCTCATCCACTTTATTTGTCTTCAGACAGAAACACAGAGAGAAGGTCAGGCTGACTCTGTCAGAGGCTCTGAAACACTTTTACTTTTGATTCAGTGAACGTTTGTGGTTTTTTCTGACTCCACCTCATATCCTGTGTTTTATTTCCTTCTTCATATTTACTGACAGATTTAAATGTTTGACTGTTGCATGTTTGTTTGTTTCTCTTTATTTTATGTTAATCTCCACATTTCTGTCTCTTGACATTACAGAGCTTTTACACTCAAAAAACACATTTTAGTGTAAAATCAAGTCCTTGTAACAGTTGAACGTCACTGAACTGTCTGTGTTTTAATCACTTCTTGTCAAACTCATGAACTGAACATTCACAGTTTTTAATCTTCATGTGAATTCACACAGTTTAAAGTTTGATACAAGGTGCAATACAAGGCAGAAAAACACATGTTGCTGTTTCAAAAGTCACGTTTCTGTAGATCAGACAGGTTTAATCAGGTTTAAATCGGTCCTGTGTTTACATGTGGTGAACAATGCAGGGGGCCTGTGCACACGGGGGGGGGGGGGGGCAGCAGTAAATAAGGGATAAACACTTCAATAATATTTCCATGTGTATTTCTCTCAAAGATGAATAATACTTTAAACAAAAACACACACTACATGACATCCATCGTGTAAATGAGCCGGGGGTCAGACTTGCAGTCAGGCGCTGCCCGGGCAGCTGCTCTCTCTCCGGCTGCGGGGTCCTCACGGGTCCTTCCTGCCCTGAGCCGCTCCGCAGCCTCCTCACACCGACCGAGCACCGGAGACAAGACACGAAACTGTGGTTAAAATCCTCCGTGAACCGAGCGGGTCCTGGGAGTTATGATGGGCGGGAAGACGAGCGCGATAGCCGCGGGGGTGTGCGGGGCCCTGTTCGTCGGTTACTGCATTTACTTCGACCGGAAGAGACGGAGTGACCCCAACTTCAAGAACAGGCTGCGGGAACGTGAGTGTTGACCTCCTCCTCCTCCTCCTCCTCCTCCTCCTCCTCCTCCTCTTCGCCTGCATCTGGCACCGGAGCCCGGGTCCGGTCCGGTTTAGCCTTCTCTTTTCACTCGTAGATCCGGTATCACCCGGTTCGTTTCGTGTGCTGGAGCCGGACCCCGGTCATCAGTCATTTTAACGGCCTCTGGTTGGACCCGGTTCTCAGGGCAGGTGTAGGACCTGACTCTGGTCAGAACCGGTACCGGACCCGTTTACCTTCATCTCTGCTCCTGTAAATATAACAGTTGTATTGGTGAGTCATGAGGCGTTCAGGGCCTTGCTCATGGGCACCTCGGCAGGCAGGCAGTACCTGGGGATTAGTGCAGGCAGCTTGTTGGGCTCTGCAGTGGAAACAGGACCATGTAGTTCCCCTCACACTTTAAAGTCCTTAAAGAGAAGCAGATTGAACTGGAGCTGGACATGATGTGGGACATGATGTGGGACATGATGTTGGACCTGTTGACTGGTTCTGATGTGGACTCTTGTTGTGTCACAGGGAGGAGGAAGCAGAAAGCAGCCAAAGAGAGGGCCGGCCTGGCGAAGGTGAGCTGTTCTCTTCTGTTTGTCTCATAAGCACCAAACATGATAATATTCCTAGTGGAAGCTTTTATTTTGAAGGCCAGTCCCTCCACAGACACTATGTCTTTTAATTCTGTGGACACCTCCAGTGTGTCGTGGGTCACTGTGCCCCCGGTCTTGTCTGACAGCAGCACTTCCTGTCAGACTGTGGTGTTTCAGCCTGAGAGGCAGAACTGAGGGACACAGAACCCACTGACTTGTCTGAGCTGCTCAGTGAAGCTCAGCTCAGGAGCTCCTGATCCTGGTTTAACTGATCCCAACCCTCAACCCACAGCTTCCAGACCTGAAGGACGCTGAGGCGGTGCAGAAGTTCTTCCTGGAGGAGATCCAGCTGGGGGAGGAGCTCCTGGCTCAAGGTAACAAACCCCTCCCCCCACAGATGAACACCTCATGTGACAGCTGGTCCAGGTTCAGCTCTGGTGCCACCGTCTCTCTGACCGCTGGTCCAGCACAACAAGTAAGGTCGTGTTCCTCTTTCCCTCCACAGGCGACTATGAGAAAGGTGTGGACCACCTGACCAACGCCATCGCGGTGTGCGGTCAGCCTCAGCAGCTGCTGCAGGTGCTGCAGCAGACGCTGCCTCCACCCGTCTTCCAGATGTTGCTCACCAAACTGCCCAGCATCAGCCAGGTAGGCCACACAAGCCTCTGACACATACCGCCAGAACTGGTCCAGAACCAGTTAGTCCCCCACTGAGCCCAGCACCTGCCAGGTCAAACCCACACCTCCTCCAGAACTGGTCTGGCGTCAGTTTGTCCACTACTCTATAACCTCCATCAGACAGGCCCAACTGGTCCAAACTCATCCAACCACAGCTCCCAGTCTGATCCAGAGTCAGGCATGTAGCTCCAACACCTCTAACTGGTCCTACATCAGCCAGCTTGTCCCACCATCATCTCACTGGTCTAGGAAGGTCCCAGGAAGGTACCTGGTCGTCCAGGTTCTCCTTCAGTGGTCCGCCAACAGTTACATAGTCCAGACCTCCATGAGTAGCCCAGAATCAGCCAACACCTCCCAGCTGGGAAGAACCTGATCTTCTCTAACTGGTCCATGATCAATCAGACAAAGTCCAAACTGGTCCTGACTCAGTCACATGGCTCCCAGTCCACCTGACCCTGGAATCTGCCTCCTCACCTCTCTCACTGGTCCAGCATCAGCTAGATAGTCCCACCATCTTCTGAACTGGTCACACAGGTAGTCCCCCCCCACCTCCCTCAGGGCGCAAGAACCAACCAGGTAGCCCCAGGACTTCCTCTACTGGTCATGTAACCTCTGTAGCCAGGTAGCCCCTACACCTGTCCAGCTGGTCCTGGTCCTGGTCCTGGTCCCGGTCCAGCTCGACACCAGACTCTCACTGGATTTTTCCAGAACCGGCTTCAGCTCTGTTTGTTTTCTTGCAGCGTATCGTGAGTGCACAGAGTCTGAGTGAGGACGATATAGAATGAGGGGAGGACCACGACAGAAGAGCCCTGCCCACCACCACCCTCCTCTTCCTCCTCTTCCTGCCGGCACCTCGGCCTTCATCGCTCCGGCCGACGTCCACCACCTCCACCCAGGCGTCCTAAAGGGAATTAGTTTTTTATTCCTGGCAGTAGTGTTTGTGTTTTTTTACTTAAATTACCCGTTTTGGGGTATTAGACCATCTCCATCACTCAGCAAACAAGCTCCGCCCCCCGGCCGCCAACATCAGCTTCATATGGATCTAACTGTTGAATGTCGCCTGGCTCCTCCTCCAGGATCTCATCACATCCTGTGGGCAGCAGGTCCCAGGTCTGACGCGTCCTCACGGTTCTTCTTCTTCTTCATCATCATCAGTGGTAGAAAGTTTATCAGTCGATCGATCGATCGATCATCTTCTCTCTGCTCTGACGCTTCACTGAATATTTATTGTTTTGTTTAAGAGTCGTCTTTATTTTCAGTCTAGACTTAAAACGCTTTTTAAAAGTGATGAAATGTTTTCTTTAATGTTAAAGAGGAAAGAAAATCTAAATTAAAGAATGAACGGTGGAGTCGTGTCTGTCGCTTCTGTTGCTTTGCTCAGCGTGAGGTTCCCAGTGGCTCAGTCCTGGTCGAGTCTGCGCTGACGACAAAACTGTAAAAATGAAGTTGGTTTAATTAAAAAGACGAAAAGACGTCTCCGTCCTGACGAACACAGACGGAACTGTTTGTGAGGTTTTGTTCAAAAACAAGTTTTATTTCAACAAAAAAACACAAACAGTTTTATTCTGATACAACAACAGGTGGAAATAAAGTCTAAGTGTGATTTTTTTTTTTACAGTGTGAACTTTGTGTTGCTTTGATGTCGATGTGGCGCTGTGACATCACAGGACCAGGTGGTTTGACAGACTGGAGGGGTGAAAGTACGGTGGCCCCGAGAGTTCAAAAACCCTGCAGATACAGAAAAGTTGTTTGTGTCTTTGTGTGTTTTGCAGTGTTTTGACCTCTTGAGGCCACCGTAGCAAACAGGTTCTGAAACTGAAGCCCTCAGGTCAGATGTTGCTCAGATGTGAAGACTTTTCTTCGGCTTCACTTTCTTCTTCAGCTTCTTTTTAGTCTTTTTGGTCGGATCCACCATCTCTCCTTTGAAGGAGCCCGAGCTCTTGGTCGGCCTCGGCTGGTTCCCTGTGAATTTCTTTGGAGACTTGAAGCCCCGCCTCTCTGCAGGACCCTTGTTGGGGCCCTTTGCGGGGCCCTTGTTGGGGCCCTTTGCGGGGCCCCTGCCGGTCCTGCCTGTGGCTCCTGTGTGGCTGTTTGTTTTGTTCTTCTGTTTCTCCTTCTTCACTGACCTCTTCACCCGGATGGACCGACCCTCCAGCTTCGACCCGTCCAGTTTCAACGCCAGCTGGACCGAGTCGGCGCTCTGCAGTGACACAAACAGACGACCTTTCAAAATAAAACTCTCTGTCTGAGGCTGAGACGGTGTTTTAGTCAGTTAGTTAAACATCCGTCACGTCACATGTTTGTTTTCGAAGCTGAAACGTTAAGAGAGACATTGTCTCGCACCTCAAACAGGACGTAGCCGAATCCTTTCCCCAGTCCAGAGTCCCGGTCGCGGACTAGTCTCACCGCCTCCACCAGGCCACAGTCCTCAAAGTGTCGCCGAAACGCCAGGTCAGTGATCTCTGCAAACACACACACACACACACACACGTATATAACCAATGCTCATATGTTAGAGTAATTAGTCTATAGATGTGCAGGACTCAAACGCACCGAATGACAGGTTCCCGACGAACACGGAGCGTCTGTGGTCGTGCTGCAGCAGAGGAAGAAAAGCAGCGACATCATCAAACAAATATGGCGGCAGATTTTAGTTGGGTCATGGGCGGTGACGAGTGGACACTTACCACCGAGCCGTCGCTCACTCTGTCCACGCGGATGTGAAAGTCTTTCTCGATCTCCAGGCCGTTCCTGTCGGAGCACACGCAATCTGATCGTTAGCTGTTAGCCGTTAGCTGTTAGCCGTTAGCAGCGCAGCAGTGTCACATGGTTCGGGTTAGCTACAGGTGTCTGACCTTTCTAACGCCTTGGTGACCCCCTCCTCGTCTTTAAACACCACGTAGGCGTTCACCGTTTGCTTCTTCGGATGAATTTTACGTCTGTGAGGTGAAAATTAAAAAAGAGAAAGAAGTTGTTGTTGATTGGTTGTTTTTGTGTTTGTTGGTGGGAAGCCAGTGAGGGATCATGGGGACGGAAACAGGAGAAACTGGAAGTGAACTAGAAAAACATCGTCCTCCAGGAGAGAGGCATCCCTTCACATTAAAAGTCTAAGCAAATGTAGAAGCCCTGAGTTCATTATGTTAATGATGTAATGACTTATGCAGCAGGAGAAGCAGCAGACGTACGTGATGGCGGCCACTTTGCGGGACATGGTCGGATCCTCTCTGACCTGCAGCAAACCAACAGACAAGGTCGTCAGGAAACAGGAAGTGATGATGTTGTTACATGCAGCGAGTCGGTTTGGTAACTTCCTCCAGCCTCAGAGGTTAAAGGTCACAGCAACGTTATAAAACCCCGATGGATTTTCACAATAAAATCACTATAATCAGTGTTTTTAATCTGGTCTGTTACTGGATGTTTGTGTCGTTGTTGTTGTTGTTGTTTTTACCACAGAGCGAAAGCGAATGGACTCAATGGATCCTTTGTCTCTGAAGAGGCTCCTCAGGGTCTGAAGGACAGAGACACATCATCATCAGGTCCGTGGCGTCTTACTTTGAAATCTGATTGTTCATCAATAATAAGTAAAGTAAAGCACATGATATTAAATATATATGCCAATAAACGTAGCAGGGAGGCAGCAGTGGAAGCTGTGGCTGTCCAGGTTGTCATGGCAACAGTCCGACCTTCTTGGTGCAGCTGACGGGCAGGTTGCCGACGAACACCGTCCTCTTCCTCTTCACGGCCTCTTCCTCTTTGTTGGCCTTCAGCCTCTGCCTCTTCATCACCCAGTGCTCTGCGTCCTTCTCTCCGCCCGACTCCGACATCTTCCTCTTCTTCTTCTTCACGGACGTCTCCTGCCCTCGCTCATCGTCGTCGGCCTCCTGCAGAGCGCTCTCTCTGAAACCACACCAGGAAAACGTGAGGTAAAGTGAAGCTCACAGAGAGAGAGAGAGAGAGAAGATCCTCTCACCTGTCCTCCAGCTTCTGCTCGCCGGCTGATTTCACCTTTGCCGGCTTCTTTGTCTTCTTCTTCTGACCTGGTTGACCTTTGACCTCTGGAGTTTCATTCTGCTGCTTCTCCTCCGTGCTCCTCTGAACTGGCTGCAGCCACAACACAAGAAAACAGCTGATGGACCCTGAACGCCTCCTGCTGCCACAAACACTCACTCCATCACCTGATGTGGATTCATCTGCCACTGAAACTAGTCCCTGCTCCTGTTCAGGCAGCTGCTGTGTGTGTGTGTGTGTGTGTGTGTGTGATTCACCTTGGGCGCAGGCTGAAACAGAAGAGCTGCAGTCGGTGCAGCGCTGCTGAACAGAGACGACAGCGACCCGGCGGCTGCAGACTTCTTCTGGAACAGACTTCCTGACACCTGACCAACCACATAGTCAGCTACTTCCTGTTGGTCTGACGCCGCCTCGGCACTGAGGAGGAGTCAGGGTCAAAGGTCAATATACAGCTCAATAAACAGCTTCATCTGTCTGTCGTTACAGGTGTGTTGTGTGTAAATATAAATGACAACTGTATCCCAGGGGCCCTGAAGGTCTCATCGTTGTTAATTTGTGAACGTGCATCGTCTTTTAATGTGAAAGTTACAAATCGTCACAGACAGTCAGCAGCGGCTCAGTTATTCTACTGTTGCTTTGTGATTGAACTGTAAACCAATAGCTTTCCAATAATCAATAATTACTCAGTTTGATGTGAGGTGAGCAGAGGGTTTACATGATCTGTCTGCAGCTCCACGCTGTAAATCACTCTGTGGTTACTAACCCCGTGTAAACAAACCTGTGGTGCAGTTTCTTCTTCATCGTTTCTTCGGGAAACTCCGGCGCCACTCGGACACTGACTTCCTGTTCGTGCTTGTGATCGGTAATAAATAATATGTCGGTTTAATTTCTACGACTTTAACAGCACTAACATGTTGGTTACAGCGCGTCCACACGTTTTCTTTCCAAGCAGACTGCTGTACCACTGAGAACTACTTCCCACAGTGAACACGGCCCCGGCGCACAAAGGTTCCTCTCGTTCAGTTCTTCAAACTGAAATGATCGGCGCCACTGAGCTGCTCATTTCCGGTTCGATACCACGCGAAGTACAATTTATCAACGATTCTGAGCGAAGAACATAAACCTGTTTTTAATTTACTGTGTATTTTAATCGGTTTTGATCAACGAATATTCACCGGAAACGAGTGCGACGTTGAACGCGTCACTTCCGCCCAACCCGAGGTGTCCAGTGTTTTGGTTTGGCAGTTAGCTCAGCAGCTAGCACGCGCCAACATCAACGTCACAGGTAAGTTTTTAATCCTCTTTAAAACTTAACTGTATGTTACATGTGTTTACACAAGTTACAGTAAATATCGATTACACGTCAGAGTAAATACACATGACGTCATTTTCCAATGAGATCAACAAATGTAAAATTAACGAAACGCCACTAAAAACGGAGCTGGTCCCGACGTCACGGTGTCTCTGTCCGGTGCCGGGGCGTCTCTCCTGGGCAGGAGGCTTCCATGGGAGTGGGCCAGACGGAGCCGGAGGTGCCGGAGGATGCGGTGGGCAGGCGGGTGTCCTGCGGCGGGGAGCGGGCCACCGTGCGGTACGTGGGCCCGGTGCCACCCACAGCAGGTGAGGACGGGTTCTGTCCGCCGGAGGGTTAGTTACACAGGTACAGGTCGGTCCAGGTGAGGTAAGTAAATCTGTGATGCTTATGTTAGACTGGAGTCACTGAGGCGTTCAGGGCCAACCTGTAAATGACAGAAACGTTTAGATAACATAATAAAAGAACTGTGCCCTCATCTGACTCCTGTGTGTGTGTGTGTGTGTGTGTGTGTGTGTGTGTGTGTGTGTTCGTTCAGGGCTGTGGCTCGGCGTGGAGTGGGACGACCCCACCAGAGGGAAACACGACGGCAGCCATGATGGAGTCCAGTACTTCTCCTGCAGG
>MU270006.1:371021-708521 GCA_021432705.1 Caranx ignobilis | reverse complement strand
AGCCAATCAGATCCTGATCGCCAAGCTGGGACGACTGGTCGTCCTCAACAGCTGCCAGTGTGTGTGTGTGTGTGTGTGTGTGTGTGTGCGTGCGCGCGTGCGCACGTGAGTGTGTGTGTGTGTGTGTGTGTGTGTTCCGACTGACCTGTTACCATGGTTTCCATCAGATCCATCCAGATGACAGGAAGGGGGCAGAGCTTGACTACATAAAGATGTTTGGAGAAGAGTGGCTAAAGGCAGGGGGGCGGAGTCAGACCAGCGATCAGTTCACCTGTCAGCACCCTCGTTACCAGAGCCTCATTGACAGTAAGTCCTGGACCTGGATCAGATCCAGATCCAGATGGGCCTCTGTACTGACCCCCAGAGCTGAAGACAGGAAACAGATTATTGATGATTGATTGATTGGTTTCCAGAGTACGGAGCTCCAGAGGAGGGAGAGCTGAAGAAGCCGGAGCCGTTCGCCCTGAAGAACCAGCTGCTGAGTGAGTCCACCTCCTGTCTGCTCTCTGATTGGCTCCTGGACACAGGTAGGTGAACCCGCAGCAGGTGACGTGATGTTTCCTGCTCTCCTCTCCCCTCCAGGGATCACCTTCGTGTTTCCTGATGACGCTGAGCGGAGGCCGATCGAGAAGAAGCTCCCAGGTAAAAACCAACAGAAACGAGTGACATGAACAAACAAGAGTTCAGTGGAGTGAAACTGAGTCTGAGTCTGGTTCTGGTTCTGGTTCTGTCCTGCAGCCTCCATGTTGGTCCAGAAGGTGAAGGGCCTCCTGTACAGGTTGCTGAAGGTGCCTGCAGCAGATCTGAAGCTCACCTACACCACCCCCAGGTGACACACACTCACACAGCAGCAGTGTTCATGTCTAGGTGTTTTCATCTCCTCTCACTTCCTGGATCTGATCTTTGGCCCCACCCACCTCCACAGTTAGCATCTGTTAGAACGGTTAGCACAGTTAGCATCTTTTCAAAATGGTTAGTATATGTAGCATTTATTCAGAATCGTTAGCACAGCTCTGAGGGCAGTTAGCATCTGTGAGAGTTGTTAGCATAATTAGCATCATTGAAGAACAGCTGGTGCCCTTAGCATCCATTCAGGACTGTTAGCACAATTTAGCATCTTTTCAGAATGGTTCGTATAGCTAATATTGGATGGTTAGCACAGTTAGCATCTTTCATAACCCTGAAGTTTCATTTATTTATGTTGTTTGTTAGCATGTAACTGCCAGTGGCTGATACAGTGTTAGCAGATGTGCTAATGCTAATACTGTCTCTGCACTAACAATGTTGTAGGTGTATTAAGCCCTGCCTTCTGTCCCCATATGTCAACAGGATTGGTTCCTGAGGTCATGCCTAGTCTAAATCTGAGTTAATGTTGAACATGTTTTTTCTGATGCATCACTGGTTCAACCTTCAGTGAAGAGCAGTTACACTTTATTCTGAAAATCCAGTTGAACATGTTAACAGGTCCAGTTCCTGTGGATCATGTCCACTTCAGGACTCAAACTGTGGTTGTTTCCTCTTCTTTTCTGAGCAGAAGGTCGGGACGGAGTTCGACATCGACAGTGACCTGAAGACGCTGCAGTTCTACTCCATCGAGGACGGAGACCAGGTGCTGGTCCGCTGGTCCTGACCTGGTCCAGGAGACAGACTGAAGCTGCTCTCACACAGAGCTGGACTGAATGGACTCAGACTGGATCTGCTGACAGCTGTCTGTCCGATCAGTTACCATGGCGACGCTTGGAGTTCAAGGACTTAAATAAAATCAACAAATGACTCAGAGCGTTCACAGGTCACATGACCAACTTTTATTATCATCATCATCATCATCCTTATTTTGACAGTAACCAGGCTTTGAACTTTGTTTATTGAAAAGATAAACATGTAAACAAAGTGTGATCCCACCTGAAGCTGCAGGTGAAACCTCGGTGAAGTTTGATTCATTCAAAGTTTGAAGTTCAGTTTGTCTTTGTGTCTTCTCTGGGATGTTTGGAGCTGCAGGTGAACTCTGAGTCCAGCAGGGGGCAGCACACCCCCGAGTTTACTCTGAGAGGACACAGTCACATTCTGGCTCCAATAAAGACTGTTGGTGTTGGTCTTTATTAAAAGGACATTACTGCCTTACTACTGTGTGTGTGTGGAGCTTTTACTTTATGTGTATATGTGTGTGTGTGTGTGTGTGTGTATATGTACATATACAGATCATGCAGAAATTTCTCAATAAATCAGCATCTCCACATGTTTCGCAATCGTTTCCTTCCAGTGTTTGTTGAATTCCAACAGAAGCTTATGAGGAGCTGTACAAGACATAATTCACTCTGGCCCTTGCACACATATATGTTCTCCTCCTTACACACGTTTTCACTCACTTTTATACATTTTCACTCACAATTTTAAACATTTTCACTCACTCTTACACATTTTTCAGTCACATTTTTATACATTTTTCACCCAGTTTTATACATTTTCACTTGCACTTTTATACATTTTCGCTCACATTTTTATACAATTTTAAATATTTTTCACTCACACTTTTATACATTTTCAAACACTTTTATACATTTTTCACTCACAATTTTAAACATTTTTTATTCACAATTCTATACATTTTCACTCCCTTTTATACATTTTTACTCACATTTTCACTCACAATTTTATACATTTTCACTCACTTGTATACATTTTTCACTCACATTTTTATACATTTTCACTCGCACTTTTATACATTTTCACTCACATTTTTATACATTTTCACTCGCACTTTTATACATTTTCACTCACACTTTTATACATTTTCACTCACTCTTACACATTTTTCAGTCACATTTTTATACATTTTTCACCTAGTTTTATACATTTTCACTTGCACTTTTATACATTTTCGCTCACATTTTTATACATTTTCACTCACAATTTTAAACATTTTTCACTCACAATTTTAAACATTTTTCACTCACCATTTTATACATTTTTCACTCACACTTTTATACATTTTCAAACACTTTTCATACACTTTTTCATTTTCACACTTTTAAACATTTTTCACTCACAATTTTAAACATTTTTTATTCACAATTCTATACATTTTCACTCCCTTTTATACATTTTTACTCACATTTTCACTCACAATTTTATACATTTTCACTCACTTTTATACATTTTTCACTCACTTTATACATTTTCACACGTTTTTATACATTTTCACTCACACTTTTATACATTTTTGCTCACATTTATATAATTTTCATCTCACAATTACATTTTTCACTCGCACTTTTATCCATTTTCACTCACACTTTCATACATTTTCACACAATTTTATACATTTTTACTTATATTTTTATACATTTTCACTCACATTTTCACTCACATTTTCTATATTTTTCATCCATTTTTATACATTCTTCAGTAACACTTTTATACATTTTCACTCACTTTTATACATTTTTCACTCACATTTTCAATCACATTTTTATACATTTTCACTCACACCTTTACACATTTCCACTCACATTTTTATACATTTTCACTCACACATTTACACATTTTCCACTCACATTTTTATACATTTTCACTCACACATTTACACATTTTTCATTCACACTTTTATACATTTTCACTCACTTTTATACATTTTTCACTCACAATTTTAAACATTTTTCACTCACACTTTTATACATTTTCACTCACTTTTATACATTTTTCACTCACATTTTCAATCACATTTTATACATTTCACTCACACATTTACACATTTTCACCCAAATTTTATACATTTTCATTCACTTTTTTATTTTTCACTCACAATTTTAAACATTTTTCACTCACACTTTTATACATTTTCACACGATTTTATACATTTTTACTCACATTTTTATATATTTTCACTCACACATTTACACATTTTTCACTCACATTTTTATACATTTTCACTCACACATTTACACATTTTCACTCACACATTTACACATTTTTCATTCACATTTTTATATATTTTCACTCACACATTTACACATTTTTCACTCACATTTTATACATTTTCACTCGACTTTTATACATTGTCACTCAGACTTTTAAACATTTTCACTCACATTTTTTTACATTTTTCACACACTGAAAAATGTATAAAAGTGAGTGAAAATGTATAAAAGCGTTACTGAAGAATGTATAAAACTGGATTGTGTGAAAATGTATGAAAGTGTGAGTGAAAATGTATAAAAATGTGAGCGAAAATGTATAAAAGTGGGTGAAAAATGTATAAAATGTGAGTGAAAATGTGTAAAAATGTGAGTGAAAATGTATAAAAGTGGGTGAAAAATGTATAAAATTGTGAGTGAAAATGTATAAAAGTGAGTGAAAATGTATAAAAATGTGAGCGAAAATGTATAAAAGTGGGTGAAAAATGTATAAAATGTGAGTGAAATATGTATAAAAGTGTTAATGAAAATGTTTAAAAATGTGAGTGAAAAATGTATAAAAGTGTTCATGAAAAATGTTTAAAATTGTGAGTGAAAAATGTATAAAAGTGAGTGAAAATGTAAAAGTGTGAGCGAAAATGTATAAAAGTGGGTGAAAAATGTATACAAATGTGAGTGAAAATGTGTAAAAATGTGAGTGAAAATGTATAAAAATGTGAGTGAAAATGTATAAAAGTGTTAATGAAAAATGTTTAAAATTGTGAGTGAAAAATGTATAAAAGTGGGTGAAAAATGTTTAAATTGTGAGTGAAAAATGTATAAAAGTGGGTGAAAAATGTTTAAAATTGTGAGTGAAAAATGTATAAAAGTGGGTGAAAATGTATAAAATTGTGAGTGAAAAATGTATAAAAGTGTTACTGAAGAATGTATAAAAGTGGGTGAAAAATGTAGAAAATGCGTGAAAAAGAGTGAAAATGTCAGTGAAAATGTATCAAAATATAAGTAAAAATGTATAAAATTGTGTGAAAATGTATAAAGTGTGAGTGAAAATGTATAAAAATGTGAGCGAAAATGTATAAAAGTGGGTGAAAAATGTATAAAAAGTGAGTGAAAATGTATAAAAGTGTTACTGAAGAATGTATAAAAGTGGATGAAAAATATAGAAAATGTGAGTGAAAATGTATAAAAATGTGAGTAAAATTCTATAAAAGTGTGTGAAAAATGTAGAAAATGCGAGTGAAAATGTCAGTAAAAATGTATAAAATTGTGTGAAAAGTATGAAAGTGTGAGTGAAAATGTATAAAAATGTTAGTGAAAATGTATAAAAATGTGAGTGAAAATGTATAAAAGTGTGTTAAAATGTATAAAAGTGTGAGTGAAAATGTATAAAAGTGGGTGAAAAATGTATAAAAATGTGAGTGAAAATGTATAAAAATGTTAATGAAAAATGTTTAAAATTGTGAGTGAAAAATGTATAAAAGTGAGTGAAAATGTATAAAAGTGTGACTGAAAAATGTATAAAAGTGGGTGCACAATGTCTAAATGTGAGTGAAATTGTATAAAAGTGAGCGAAAATGTATAAAAGTGGGTGAAAATGTATAAATGTGTGAGTGAAAATGTGAGTGAAAAATGTAATTGTGAGATGAAAATTGTATACATGTGAGCGAAAATGTATAAAGTGGGTGAAAAATGTATAAAAATATGAGTGAAAATGTATAAAAGTGTGAGTGAAAAATGTGTAAATGTACGAGCGAAAATGTGAGTGAAAATGTCTAAAAATGTGAGTGACAATGTATAAAAGTGTGTGAAAATGTATAAAAGTGTTAATGAAAAATGTTTAAAATTGTGAGTGAAAATGTATAAAAGTGGGTGAAAAATGTATAAAAATGTGAGTGAAAATGTATAAAAGTGGGTGAAAAATGTATAAAAATGTGAGTGAAAATGAGTGAAAATAAAAGTATGGGTGAAAAATGTATAAAAATATGAGCACACACACACACACACACACGTCCAATGTAACACAGCAGACTGTTGTATGTAGAAAAGGTTTATTGAGGCTGTTACTGTTTTCTCTTTGGCTGATGCTCAGTACAGACACTTTCTGTCAGTACTTCCTGTTACAGACCAAACATCACTGACCCACCTTCAACACAGTGTGTGTGTGTGTGTGTGTGTGTGTGTCCTGGTCCTCCCTGAAAAACTGAAAGAAGATCTAAACCTGAGCTGAGTTTCTGTTTCACCCTCATCTCCACCTTCAACACTGGTGTCGCCATGACGACAGCTCACCATCATCAAAACAGTATTCAGTCTGATTATCAAAGCAGATTGGTGACATCACTGTTTGCTGTGTTAACGGTGTGTGATGGAACTGAACTGATCAGTGATCAGAATCAGACAATGTTTCCAACTGACTGAGACAAAAACAAAAAGTGAAGTCATCATTCAAATCACCTTTGAGACGCAGTACGGAGGCTCAAACTGACAAAATTCAAAATGTAAAAACCAAATTAAAAATTTTCATTGAAAAAAACAAACTATAAAACTACATTTGAATATTTCTAATGGATGAAAAAACTTCACTGCAAATCAATTGTTCCAAATGACACATTGTCAGTGATGAACTTCCGTTCCTCAGGATTATTGATGTTTCTTTAAATTTTCCTCTTTAAACTTTTCATTCTTTATGAAAACACAAACTTTACATCAGAAACTGAAACTAATCCAAGTTCATATGAGTCAGAGCTACAACCAGACAACTGCACACCTCATCATCATCATCATCATCATCATCATCATCAGGTAGATCTCAGGTTGACATCAGCACCATAAACAGAGACCAGAACATCATCTGCATCATGTCATTATTTACACGTTCATATAAAAATACAGTTTGAGTTTTATCAGATTAAAAATGTTGTATTAAGTATTAAAATGTTTTTGGCCCTTGATGAAGTCACAGTGAGACGTTCACTGAACAAACGTCTCAGTTCAGGAGAGGATTTAAAAAAAAAACTTTAACATAATGAACAAACTACTCTAATGAATATATGAGGCTACAACACGTGTCACATGATCAGTGATTCACCAAACAGGAAGGAAAAGCTGCTGGTGACGTTTCCTCGGCTCTTTTGGTGAATTCTTCTGCACTGAAACCTGATCAATACGATCAATAATGTTCTCGTGGGAAAGTTTCTTCACATTCGTCATTTTCATCATGAAGTGATTGTCTCAGTAAGAGCTGGACGTTAAAGTCGCTGTAAACAACCTGAAGCTTTGAAGTTTTATCTGAGTTTTCACTTCCTGCCGTCTGTAGAGTAAAAAAATCCCTGTTTGTGTGTTTAGTCACGTTTTTCTCATTTTGGAGTGAAACTAAAAAACCAGGCGTCAAATCACAAACACAGAAAGATCAGAAACCAAATCTGGACTCGTCAGTAACGAGGCCGACGTTCATCATTTCACCTGAAGAGACGTGGAGACGACGGCGACAGTGAAACATCAGACCAACGCCCAGTTCAAGTAACAAACGTACAACAATTCTGTTAAGTGTGTTTTGTCTTTCTCCTGTTCCCGCGGCGACAGTGTTATCATTCACTCATTGGCTCCTCTCCTCGCAGCGATCTGTGGCGCTGTCCGGGCAACGACAGGTGAAGCCGCCAAGCCGCGGCAGACACAGGTGAGAGCAGCCGCCGTTGTTGGCACAGTAGTTATAGGCTGAAGAGGAGGAGAGGAGAGGAGAGGGGAGGGGAGGAGAGGAGAGGGGAGGGGGGGGGAGGAGAGGAGGGGAGAGGAGAGTAGAGGAGAGGGGAGGGGAGGAGTTCAATACTGAGGTGCTGCTGCAAATCATATCAATTTTCTCACTGTATCACAGGCTCTGATACTCTCAGTAAGGCCCTCAGTGAGCTTGCTGCCTCTGAAGGACCGCCCACTCCACTGAAGGACCGCCCACTCCACTGAAGGACCACCCCAGCTCAGCATTTAACAACGTCAGTAAAGAACAAACTCAGCACAACAATGACATAACAATGACACTAGGCCACGCCCCCTAAACTCTTTGTCATCGTCCATGGTGAACAGCTGCAGCAGGATCAGAGTTCACGCCGGAGCCACAGGAAGCAGAGGATCAGGCCGCTGTAGGTTCAGGGCTCAGGGCCAGATGTGAGTCACAGCTGGCCTCAGCACAGAGTTCCCACGCTTATATCCATCCACATGTTCTACACGTCTGGAATCAATTACTACACTCAGGGAGAACGTTTCTCCGCCCACTGGGCCACTGGGCCGCCAGCCTCTCTCACTCATCCACTCACTTTCACCACTGAACAAACACACTCAACGTGTGTTCAGGTTGGGAATCGAACCATAAAGGTGTCGACAGGTGAACGCCGTCCACCTGGTCGTTTCCCTTCATGCTGCTGCGTCAGTTTGATTCTACAGACGATCAATAAAGATTCAAGTCAACCTTCAATCACCTGACCCAGAAGCACAGAGACCAGAGGCTGGTCACAGTCTGGTCAGCGCTGGTCCACCACAGCCAGTGGGCGGCGACCGCAACCACCAGGAACAGGATTTGACTGTTCCTTTAATTATTTATCAATAGATTGATCTGAGCTTTGTACTTATCAAACAGCATCACTGACCAGGTAACCTAGACCTGAACCTGGACCTGGACCTGGACCTGGACCTGAACCTGGACCTGGACCTGGACCTGGACCACAGGCTAATGGTTCCCATCTGCCTCCAGTCTTTATGCTAAGCTAGGCTAAGCCTGTTCTTTCCAGTCTTCTACTGATCAACAAATTGCTCGGACAGACTGAAAGGTAGATCGAAGCGACTCGTACCTTGTGGACATTGTGTGGTTGCCGTGGTGATGCCGTACAGCCGAGAGCGTTTCTGTGGCAGGAACTCATCCGTCTCTTTCTCCGCGTGACGATCCACAGCGACCACGGCCTCCCTGTTGACGACACGCAGACGTGAAGTCACGTAAAACGATTAACAGAAGCTTAAACTGACGCGTGAGTTCGTACCTCCTCCAGTCGGTGTAGTACAGGTTCCGTCCAAACGACACCAGAGCGAAGGGATAGTGGACTCCCTCCACGATGCGCTTCCTCAGCCGGCGGTGCGGATCCATACACTCCACCACACGGGTTCCTACAGAACGAGGGAGAAGCTCCGTCAGTAAGTCACCTCCAGCAGCAGCAGCTCTCACATGAGGTTTTACTCTGACCTGCGTCGGCCCAACACAGCTGCTGGTTGTCGGGGTCAAAGGTCAGACCGTTGGGAAGCCCCAGGTCGTCTTTCACCAGGATGCTTCGGTCTGTCCCGTCCATGTTGGACATCTCAATTTTAGGCCCGTCTCTGTTCCAGTCTGCCCAGTACAGCCGCCTGAAACCAACAGAACCACACCAGTTAGAACAATGTGTCTGAAACCGCTCGCACGACGCCATCGTCAGGAATCATCAGTCGACTCACTCACCCGTACGACGGGTTGGTGACGATGGGCCGAGGGTTCACCAGGTCCGTGTCGAACAGGACCCGACGCTGGCTGCCGTCCAGCTTCGAGACCTCCACCGTGTCCTTCATGGAGTCGGTCCAGAAGAGGAGGCGGGACACGTGGTCGATGGCGACGCCTTCAGGACTCTGCAGCTCTGAACACAGAAGGTTCAGGTCACACGCCGACTCAGGTACTTTAGGAGACTCGATCTCCTGTCTCTTAACGATGAGGCTGCAGTTCCTCTCCTGACCACTAGAGAGACTCAACCTGTTTACAGCCTGGTCTCTCCTGATCACTTCCTGTTTGTACAACTTACACATGGATGAGTGAAAAGTCTTGTACCACCTCTTTGACCATATTTGGATTATCTGGGAGGTAGGAGGCGGGGTCAGGCGCTGCCAAGATGGCGCCGGTGGAGCAGCTTCACTCTGAGCCTCAGAAACCTGGCGTCCATCTTTATTCACATTCACAGTTTACCTGTTTCTACACCACGGTGACGTCTGTACCTTGAGTCACGACCGGGACGACGTCTCCTCCGCTCAGACTGGCCTTGCTGATCGCCGGCCCGGTGATGTCAGTCCAGTAAACCGTCTTCTCCACGCAGTCGTAGGCCACGGCGATCACCACCCGGTCCTGAGAGGAGACACGAGGGGAGACAGACGCTTTCATTCATCTGGAGACGCTGTCAAAGAGACTTTTGTGTGAAGTTGGGCTGAAGTAGCTGCAGATTTATGGACTTCATCAGAGGAGAAAAGAGCTGTGATGCTGAAATGTGCTGCAGAACAAACGGAGGATTGTTTCAGGCGCCAACGCTCGACTCATGATGAACAGTGACAGTGTGCGACTCTCATGTTCATCCACGTCTTTACATACAAACAGGAAGGAGCCAAGAATCATGTTCATCACCACGTCCCAAGATCTCAACGTTTTACATCTGGAGCTCCAGACAAATCTCTAATGTTCAGACAGTAATGATCTGATCACCTCACTGCTCATCAGTTAGCACTCTGAGCTAATCAATACAAATGTAGGATGGTGTTAGCAAAACAACCTGCTTCTACAACAACAGCAGCTCTGAGGACTCACCTGCAGCCGGGATCAGGTGAGTCTTAAGGTGCTTTTCCCTGCATGATGGCTAAACTAGGTAGCCTTACTTAGCCTAGCTTAGCACGAGGAAAGGAAACAGCATGGTTTGTCTGTTTCATTTCCCTTAGTCTCAGCTGGACTTTGAGCTCCATGCTAATTATCAAATACCACCATGCTAACAGGCTAAGCTACTATGGTGAACATTAAACCAGCTTCCTGTTCCCTGTATTTTCTCAGTTAACACAGAGCATCCAGGACCTGGACGTGTCCAGGTGTGTTCCAGGTGTGTTCCAGGTGTGTTCCAGGTGTGTCGGTCTTACGGGGATGTGCAGCAGAGGTTTGGCCTCTTCCTTCTTGATGTTGTATCCGTCCAGAGGAACCTGCTCGATTTTCCCGCTCTGAGCGAACAGCAGGTGTGTCCCCGGAGCGACGGGGTGAACATCCGGCCGCGGCGTTGGACCAACGGGAGGAGGGGGGGTCACCACCTGGTTAATACCTGCACAGGAGGGAAGTCATTGACTCATTGTTCAGGGTTCACGTAAGGTCAACTGCGTTAACCCTGAGCGGACTCACATAGAGGAGTGCTGCCGGGCCCGGTGCGGGTGTTGGGGACCTCCTGCCCGTTGGCGTCCACACACCAGCACTGTCCGATGCTGACGTGACACTGCGTGGGCTCGTAGGCTCCGTGCTCGTCGCACTGAGGGACGTACTGACCGACGGCCGGACGAGGACGGAAGAAGGAGAAGAAGCCGGAGCCGGTGGCGGCGGCGGCCTGAGCGCTCTCTCTCTGATGCTCACATGGAGTCTTCTCCCGCTCTGAGGACAGAATAACAGTCAGAGTGAGACATCTACAGAGTCGTCAGTGTGAAGATCTCTGCTACACAACTTACCAAATACAACAGACAGTGACGTGACACATTTAAGGCGAATCCCTGATAATCAATAATAAACAGTCACTGGCTGCCTTTTCCTTTCTGATGAGCTGCTGCTTTGAATGAACTTTATTTACAGTGTTGTGAACAGACAGGGCTCAGTACGTGGCAGCTGCAGACAAACATGTGGCTGAGGAGACAAACACAGATTAGAGACGTCTCTGTGGTCACGTCCAGGGGCCACGGCCACATCTGGAGCCGCCACTCCGTCACGCTCTGTTATCCTCAAGGGCGTCGATGAGACCGCAGAGCAGCCATAACAGTGGAGTCTGACATGGCGTCGGCTGCCGACAATCAGCCACAGACTAAACCACAAGGAGCGGGAGGACCCCCGTGAGAGAGGGGGGGGGATCAAAGGCCGGGGGCCAGAGACAAAAGGAGACAGAGCTGCTGACGGCGGCAGAGACGCTGCGACAAGTTTTGACAAGGGACAGAAAATGATGGTTTTCAGGGCGCCGTCATAAAAGAGCATGAAAATATGACAAAACTTTGGTTTGGAGCAGCGAAGCTGTGATTATCTCCCCACTGCTGACACCTGGAATCAGTGAGGAGGCTGCAGCTGTGGGCCGACGCTGCCACAGCTGCAGCACAACAACAACAACAACAACAAGGAGGGAGGGGACTTCAGAGTTTAACAAAATAAAAGCATAAGAGAGGAAGTCTGGTCTAAAGTGTCTCGTTCAGTTTGAACTCAGACTCTGAACATGACACATGATTCCATCAGTTCTTAAATCAGAGCAGTCGTTTCATTGGTCACCTGTTGATGACATCACATCGTCTCAGGTCATGTGACAGTGTGTTTGTCTCTGATGGTTGAAACAGAAACAGTTTTAATCAGAGACACTGAAGACAACAGCTCCCATGATCCCATGCTGCTTTGTGATGTCACTAAGCCTTTGTTGTTGTTGTTGTTGTTGTTGTTGTTGTTGTTATTTTGTTGTTGTTTGTGAAATCTATCAGTTTAATTCATCACAGAACGAACGTGTTTGGGTTTCGACATCGTCTCAGGTGAAGCGTCACCTGCGCCGCGGCTTCGTCTTCAGTCACCGGCTCATCAGGACCAGACAGATAATTATTCTGTCTGTCAGTGAACGCAGCCTCACATGTTTGTTGAGTCTTACACTCCCACATCCTTTGGCTCGGCGCTGTCATACGGTGGCCCTGAGGGCTCAGCACAGAGCAGACTGAGACAACACATGCAGAGACACAACTGCACAACTCAACACACGTGTTTCTGGGGACACAATAAAGCGAGGGACCAGTCTGGGGACGCAATAAAGTGGTTTATTAGAACGTCAATATCACGTCAGCTTAGCATTAGCCCTTTAGCCTGGTCCCTCACTTTACTGTGTCCCCAGAAACACAGCGTCAGTGTTTTGACCCTGCTGAGCCACCGTACCTTCACCTTCCTGCTCTCCCTCAGGTGTGTAGGTGTCACCTACCTGTGGACACAGGGCTGCACTGGAATCCGTCGCCATGGAAACCAGGATGACACTGGCAGCTGTAGGAGCCCTGTGTGTTGGAGCAGAGCGCGTCGCGGTGACATGGATCCTGTTGACACTCATCCACATCTGGACACAGAGAGAGAGAGGACGAGTCAGTGATGAAGCTGCAGATGTTTGTCTGGAGACATAAAATGAATCACCATAGAAACCAACTTCAACATCCAATGAAATGAATTTTAAACATTTCCAGTAAAAACTGCATCACAGGAGCGATTTTGAAAACACCAGATGCTAGCAGCTCTGTTAGCAGCTAAATGCTAACATCGGTGTGCTAACATACTTGCACTGGCGATGATAGCATGTTGATGTTCAGTAAATGTAATGTTTACCTTGTTCACCATCTTAGCGTTAGCATGCTAACTTGCTAACTAGCACTAAACACAGCATATGTGCAGTTAATAACAACAAATATTGTAAGTTATTGTAAGAGTCACTATTATTTTTTCTACTGTTTCTACTGTTTGTCCGTCACCGTCCACAAAGATCCTAAACCTCTGAGTTTAGCTTCAGCAGCTGAAGCTAAAGCTGCAGCACTTTCCCATCGAAGCAGCAGCAGCTCAGTTTCTTGGTTTATTTTATGACCTGAGAAAAAGTCCAGAAATGAACTTCAGTTAAATATTGTTTCCATCACAGTTGTGTATCACATGTCCACAGTGGACCTGATCGTCTCTTTCTCAGCAGCTTCAGTGAACTGACACTGGACACGGTTTAATCAGCGGCTTTGTGGCCGAGCGCCGTGGACCGAGGCTCACGTCCAGCTGCAGGAACATTCTTCACCGTCCACAGTCTGGAGCCGAGCCCAGGAGGAGGAGGAGGAACATGTATGTACAAGAGATGAGCTGCACAGCTGTCGGGCAGGGATCTGCACTTCCTGTCCAGGTGGAGGCATTTCCTGCCCCCCAGGGGCCGCAGAGCTGAGTTCAGACTGACTGTGTGTCTGTGACTCTTCTGGTCTGTGTCTGTGTTTTATGACCAACAGTCAGAGTTAAAGGCTGCGAAGGTAAATCTGTGAGCGACACCTGAGAGCTCAGCGTTTCTCTGGGGAACGGTTTCAAGAGCGCACGTTTTTTCACTGAGAGTCAAACCACATACATTTATATGACATGTCTTCATACAGTGTTGTACATGAGCCTGTTGTGATGAACGTCCCTCATTTATCACATGAAGCTGAGCTGCGTTCACAACAGTGAGTGTGTTTTACATCAGCTTAACATCACATCACATGACGTCTCCATGGAGACGGCCCAGCATCATCAGTCTGTAGCTGCAGCACAGACACTACAGACACAGGTACAGGTGAAATCAACAGGTTTCTATAGAAACGGAGCTGCAGGTGTCTCATCCACTGTCCCAGTTTACCTGAACTCACCATCAGCTCAACATGACTCAGCATTTTACTGCTTCAATAGATTTACATTTACAGAGTTAATGTGACGTGATGTGATGAAGAGGAGGAGGAGGAGGAGGAGGAGGAGGAGGATGAAGAGGAGGGTGAAGAGGAGGGGGAGGAGGAGGAGGAGGAGGAGGAGGAGGAGGAGGAAGGTGAAGAGGAGGATGAAGAGGAGGGTGAAGAGGATGAAGAGGAGGGTGAGACCAACTGAACTGAGTGTGACTTTCTATGTTTCACTGAGTTTTAGCTTCTTGTTGAGTCTGTGACTTGGATCAATGTGGCACAAGAACTTCAGCTTTTATCTTCAGACAAAGAAAACACACACACACACACACACACACACACACTGAGGCTGATATCGATGAGTCATAACACCAGAGATCGACCCAAGGTCCGCAGACACACAAACACACAAACACACTCACTCACCCCGACACACCCGGCCGTCGCCCTGGAAGCCCGGCCGGCAGGAGCAGAGGTAGGCGGAGCCTCCGGTGTAGCTGCACAGCGCTCGTTCAGGGGCGTCGCAGTCGTGACTTCCTCTCTGACAGTGATCCACGGGCCGGTTCTCCCCTGCAGAGCCACAGAACATCATCAACACAGCCCAGGGTCGGCCATTCATTCATTCACTCATCCACTCATTCATTCACTCATTCACTCATCCACTCATTCATTCACTCATTCATTCACGTTAAACTCATGAAGCTTCCTGACAGAAACCCTCAGAACAGCTGATCTGACTCACTCACAGCTGACATATTTTTCCCACAATGCTTTGTTGTTGCAATGTTCCCTGTCAAGATAAGATATTGTTTCTAGACGTGGAAGTGAGCTCTGTGTTGACATCAGTATCGTGTGTTAGATATTTCTGAAAGTGAAATGTTGTCTTGTGCACTTCTGGGCCACCGTACATGACAGCCAGCCAACATCAATGAGACCACTGAGCTGCACAAACAGTGGTTCTGGTTCTGGGCGTGTGTTCATATGAGTCCTGTTTCCTGTCCTGAGTCTCCGCTGGTCCAGCCTCAGTCTCACTCAGACAAAAACCTTGATTGTTGAAGTCTCTCTGGGACTTTTACAACATCTGTACAACAAGAGGCTCCTCAGACAAAGCCTCACACACAGGAACGATACACTCCACCCACCCACCCACACAGCTGTCCACACACACACACACACTTGAACATACCAATGCAGGTCTTTCCATCGCTGGCGAACACGAAGCCGTTCAGACACTCACAGCGGAAAGTTCCCGGCAGGTTCGTGCACTCTGCGTTAACTCCACAGACGTGAGGCGTCTCCCTGCACTCGTCCACATCTGTCGACATGACGCCAACATGCAGGTGAATGTTCACAGAGGTTAGACCACCTGATTGGACTCTGAGAAGGCTACAACACCTGTGTCTCACCTGGAACTGCTCACTTTATACTGAGATGAATTGTTAGCTTGATGCTATTGTGAGTTAAAAGTGTCAAGACAGGCCGGGGCTAGCTGGGTAGCATGCTAACACCAGTAATGGGGCGGCGGCTAGCTGTTTAGTTTGCTAACATCATAGACCAGTCAGAGCTAACTGGTTAGCATGCTATCTTCAGTACATGTGCCAGGGCTAAGTAGTTAGCATGCTAACTTGAGCAGATAGAGATGTGACAGAGACAAGCGTTAGCGCTGGTTAATGCTGTTCATGCTAACTTTGGCTATGTAGCTTTAACAGAACCTACAACAAGCTCATTGAAACATCTGTTAACATCCATGTTGAAGTTGAAGATGTGACTAAAAAGGCACCAAAACAGGCACGATTGAGATTTGAAGCTACATATAATTATTTTACTATATTTATGTCCCCACAATGTGTGATGTGAGGTTTCGTTACCATGGCAGTAGCGTCCATCTCCATAGAAACCAGAGGCACATTCACAGGTGAACTGGAGGCCTTCACCTGGTCTGCACATGGCGTTGATGTCGCAGCCATGTCGGCCGGTGAAACACGGGTTCTGCTCCGGTAGAGTACCTGTCAGAACAGATGGACACGTCACTGCCTCATCCTCAGAAAGACACACGTTAAAACTGGTCCCAGGTCTGAGACGGGACGAGTCCTCTGCTCTTGTAGCTTCACACACACGAGTGAGTGTGTAACAGTGAGTCCAGCTCGTCCTCAGTGTTTTCTATTGTAATGTCAATATTTTGATGATTAATCTGAGGGTCAGCTGCAGCTTCGGTTCATTGATCAGTCGTTTCACAGAACCACTGACTCATCTGGGAGAAACCAAAGCGTCCTCTTGTTCCCATCATGCAGCTGAACGTTGGACCTCCATGTTTGAAGTTTCCTCCTCACAGGAAACACGAGCCAGATGTTTCTGGCAGCTGCCTCCAGCTGAGCCCTGTTTGTTTGTGTGACTCTGAGCCCCAGGCGTCTCGTCCACCGCCCCACCTGCTCGTTTACCTTTAACCCGCCTTTTAATCAAGAAAAAAAAAGGGTCATCCTGATGCCCTGGTGTCGCCCCTGCTGTGGGCTGGAGGTTGGTATCTCCACGACCTCCCCCCCTGACCTTTACCCCCTGCCAACGCTCTCTGCGCCTCTGCAGCCTGCAGCTGAGGAAATACAGCCGCTACCAACAGATCACTGTTGATCTTCCTTTGATGCTGCACTGCAAACACCAGCGCGGCTCTGAAGGAGGCTCGTTTCAGCGCATTCCTCTGAGCAACAACAAATGGCTTCACTCTGAATCTGAGCGTCCTGACAGACGACCGGGAGACACAGATGTCTCTGTTAGAAGGACTTCAAACCTTCAAACCACTTCTGTCAGAGTCTGAGGTCTGAACAGAAACGTGTGGAAGCCCAAAACGGACGGTGAGTGATCAGAGCTGATATGCTGTTAGGATTAACAATAAGTCTGTCAATAGATTCTTGATTAAACGTTTTGTCAATAAAACGTCAGAAAATGTGTCCAAAATGTCCAAATGTCTTGTTTTTGTCCAACTAACTGTCCAACGTTTTCCCCCAAGTTTTCCCACAACCACTGAAGCAACCGATCAACTGATCAATGCAATGCAATCAATTCTTGACAGTGATCGCCTCCATAGATGTCACCACTAACACAGGTTCAAGTAAAAATGGGAACACGACACAAACGACCTTGTTATGAACCATTGTCCCTCTCATTAACAGAATCACACATATTGATCAGAAATCTTTACATCATGTCTTGGTTCTGCTCCTTGTCTTATCTCCAGTCAGTGTCTGAGAAGGTTTTCAAACTCACTGTGGACGGAGCCGATCTTGTTGCTCATGGCGTAGCGGATCAGAAGGTTGTCGGAGTCAAACATCACGAAGATCTGGTCCACGCTGAGCTGCTGGGTGGACGGCGCCACCCTGGTGGCCTCGTCGTGTGGGCAGCTCTGGAAGGTGATGGTCTGACGCCACTGGTAGCTCCTGGTCTCTACGGTGCCGTCGGGGGAGGTGATGGTGTAGTCGCGGTTGGAGGAGGACGTGATCACTGGAAGCAGGAAGACAACCATGAATGTCTCAGCTCGGCAGATTCCTGCTGCACCAGTTTACTCACAGTTTCACTCACAGTTTCTGTCGTACTGGTAGATCTCTTTGTATGGGTTGATCTGGACCGAGGATCCAGGCTGGATGGAAGGAACCCGTCCCTCCATCTCAGTGCTCACCACCAGGTGGTCGTGCTCGTCGATACCTTTGAACTGTTGCTTTATGCTCAGGCGCTCATTTCCAGGCTGGAAGATAACCTCAGCCTGCCGGGAAAACTCGCCTCCTGCACGGACACGAAACACCAGCAGTTCATCACCAGCCTCTTAAGGAAGCAATGCTAATGGCTCAGAGTCAGCCGTTTGGTACCAGACAGCATTTACTACACGTTTCCTCACCGATCAGACTGAAGCCGTTCTCGTAGCCCGGCTGTTCCAGGGCGAAGGCCCAGCCGATGACTCCGCCCAGGGAGGACAGCGGCTGCAAGGAGGGACCCACACCTTTGGGGATGCTGCTGATGGCCACGTAGGCCCGACCGTCATTGGCCACCACGTATGAGTGCAAGTCATTGTTAAGGAGCTCTATAGGTGATGGAGAGTTCCCTACAAACACTCGACCGTTCACCTTTCCATTCATCCTCTGTGGTTTACCTGGACAGCAGGGGAGAAGTTGTATCAGAGGGTTAGACGTTGTGTTGATGCTGTGATGACAAGAAACACCAAAAACGCTTCCCACCTTCTGCAACACAGTCCTTCCCGTTACCATAGAAACCAGGTTTACAGTGGCAGCAGTACCCGTTGCTGTAATCGCGGCAGTCGGCGAAAGCTGAGCATTTGTGCCTGTTGTGGGCACACGTCTCCAAATTGTACGCAAACACTGGAAAAGAACCAAAGAACAAAGGGATTCAACAGAAGCTCTGGACAGGAACAGACGAGACGTCAACGCTTCGACCGAGGCTTGGTCACTTACCATTCACATCCAGATCCTCGTCCTCATCCACCACAACGATCTGGGGGTGCTGGGGCTGGGAATGAGGTGGCACTGGCTGGACAGGCTGAGGGTTGGTGTATCGAGGTTGGACTGGATCAGGGTCAGGATACTGTGGCTGGACTGGAGAGTATCTAGGTTCCTCAGGTGCAGGGATGGTGTATCTTGGTTGAAAAGGCTCAGTGATGGGGTATCTCGGCTCAGGCTGGTCTGGGGATCTTGGTGGAGCTGTTTCAGGGCTGCTGTATGTTGGTGTGACAGTTTCAGATTCAGGGTATTCAGGCTCAAACTGGTCTGGTTCCTCATAATCCGGCTCTTTGTCCTCTGGTTCAGCATACCCAGGTGTGGTGGTCTCAGCTTCTGGGTAACCTGGTCTGTACTCACTGGGAGCCTCTGTTGGAAACACTTCCTCTTCCTCTGGTTCAGCTGTCGTCGTCACCTGAGACTCAAAGACTGAGAAATCCACCTCCTGCTCCTCGTCAGGTTGCCTTGGCAACATGGTCACAGGCGGTTGTGTGGTCACAGGAGGTTCGGTGGGCTCGATCGCCCCCTCAGAAGGGTTAGAGACCATTCCAGGTGTGATGGAGAGGAAGACGGGCGAGGCACCGATCTCATACACCCAAACTCCTCTTTGTCCAGAGTTTGTTTTTCTGGTTTGAGACAAGAAAGAAGAGTCAGTGTCATCAGGATCAGTATACTTGACCCTAGAGTCTCTCCAATGTGTGTAAGACAGAGCAAAACATGGGTCAACTCAAGTTTCAACAGTAACTGTAAATACCAGAGCTGTGTGGAAACGTTTATGTTCATGTCTGATGTTACCAGTTTCACCCCATGAAGTGTAATACTGGGGAAGAACTGTGTATTAGTTATACACCAAACATCCAATGTGTAATTTGACATTAATATTGAAACGTCACTAGTTCAAACTACAATAGCAACATAAGTCAGTATTCTGTGAACCGCTGTAAATAAAGCTTCATACTCAGTAAGTTCCTGGATGGAGGCCTCGTCATCAGTGGTGGTTTTGAAGTACGTCCCCTGTTTGGTGTTCCAGAACCAGCCCGACACCAGGCCTTCATTGAAGCCGGCCTCCAGCAGCTTCTCCTCACCACCCACTGACGTGGAGAGGAACTGCAGACCATCTCTGGGGTACAACAGGATGGCGCAGGAGGAGGATGGCATGAAGGCCACAACCAGCTGGAAGGTGTTTCTCTGAAAGGACAAGTCAGATGTTGTTCAGGAGCAGGTCTTAGTTCTGGTCCTTGTGGTTCTGGGTCGCCACCAAACACCAGCACTGAACTTTGACAGAAACGTGACTCAGAGAAGTTGGTTATTAACATGGAAATATGTACTGGGCAGGAACAGGGCTCACCTTGACGTCCACTCCATCTCCTCGTCCAGACGTCCCCTGGGCGGCCATGTCCAGCCAGGTGACGATGAGGGTGCTGTGAGGCTCCACCTCCTCGTCTCTGGGGAAAGCCTGTCTGACGTGTTGACGGGCTCGTCTCAGGACGTCCGGGCTGCTGTCCTCCCTGAAGAAGACCTTCCCCCGGCCGTCACTGTTGTCCAGGTCTCCCAGCAGGGCAGCCATCATTTTGAAATTGGCCGGCATCTTCCCCAAGTACTCCGTCTCAGCCGGGGGGGCGACCACGGCCACAAATCCATTGGTGTTAATCTGGAACAGGAAGTGGAGAAGGTTTGTTAATGAAGGATCAGATGGCAAAAACATTCCTGTGGATCCGGTTCTTGTTTGGTTCTTATTTCTTTTTAATGAAGATTCAGACTGTGGTTTAGTGTCGTACAGCCCACGTGAGAGGGACCTCCCTTTTATTATGATCTAAAAATGATCACTTAGTATCTCATTACTGATGATGAGCATTTTCTTCTTCTCTTATTCAAACAGGAAACTAATAATAATCAGTGTCTGAGTTTGTTCTGACAGAATCTCACTGTCACAGTAACGTGGAAATATTTCAGTTATGAGAAAATTACAAGGCAGATTCTCACTTACCACTTTGTATTGTGTCACAATGAGAGAGCTTCAAAATAAAAGTCATATAATTATGAGGTCTAATGATGAGGTTGGATCTAATGCTTATGTACGGTGGCCCCGAGGGGCCAAAACACTGCAACTCAAGTAAACACATTCAAACAAACAAAGCACAAACAACTGTGACACACTTGTTGTGCCATTGTACTGATGACAAGGACGAGGACCAGTTCAGACTTCAGGACTCCTACACTCAGTGTGTTCCCAGGTTAAATTAAAGGTGTCACAGCAGAAGCAGAAGAAGAAGAAGAAGAAGAAGACGAAGGTGGATGTGAACTTGTTTTAAAACTGTGGAGGTCTGAGTGCCGGCTGAAGGTCGGCTGCTGGTTCAGATTGGATCAAACAGAGTTCAGCAGGAGTCTCCAATTAAAGCTGCAGTGAAGGTCCAGACCTCGGCCTGCAGCTCCACTCGCCTTGTCAGGCCACAGGAATTCTGCACAACGACTCCTCATTCACCCAGAAGAAAAGATCTTTAACCCCATTAACTCAAATCCGCCTCGAACTGAACGCAGCAAATACCACAAGTTACAGTGAAGTGGAGAGAAGAGCAGCAGCCACAACAACAGCTGCTCTGATTCAGTCAGACTGAAACGTCTTCTACTGAACATTTGAATTACATGAATTTACAATTTCATATTTCTGCTTTCGCTGAAATTAAACTTCTGATCTGCTGCCTCTGTCCTTGTTAAATGAGTTGAACAAGGGTCAGAGGTATCGGTGTTAGCTAACCTGCCTGCTAACACTCTGTGTGCTAAAGAACCAGGTTTTTCTGGTTCAGGGGTCACCAGGTCAGGTCAGCGTGTCGAGGTCGAGGCCGAATCAGCGACCAGGAGACGGAGCTGAGTTTAACATGTGATATATTGACACGGTGATCATTAAATATGTCTTCACTTCACTGATACTGATTCATCTGTCACTTCTAACCACAGATCTGAATGTTTAACGCTGGTTCTGGTTCTGTGGCTCCACGTGGTGCGTTCACTGTCCCCTGAGTTCAAATGACAGACGACAAAGCCTGCACTTAGTGAACCTCAGCCTGCTCTGTGTTTGTGTAAATGACACAGTTAGCGACTTGCTAATGGCTTCAAAATGGCTGCTGGTTAATGATACCTGTTGTGCTGCTACCTGAGGGGGCGGGGCTAAGAGGAGCCACACGTTGTTTATGTCAAACTTCATAAAGTTCTGAGTGAACCTTACACCAAACCAGAGTGCTGTTTCTATCCCATCAGTCTTTGCTGCTCCTGTTATTATTTACTGAGGGATTACAGGACCGCGTTTCCCAGAATGCCACACATATCTGGATGGTTAATGTTCGACTGAGCTCATACACTGAGTGGAGCTACAGCTGCACTGAACCAGCTCAGTTTAAGTCAATCATTGTAAAAGCTGCAGAGGAGAACCTGTTCCCAGCATGCACTGGGCCTGTTCGGTCTGTTCTGATTCTGAACACACCTGAAACACACACACACACACACACACACACCTGAGCCATCACCCGCACTGAGCATGTGCAAGATGGTGTAAACAGGGAGTTTACCTGGACATGTCAAAATCAAACGGACACCGAGGCGTTCAGGCGCCGAACAGGATGTCAGTATTTTACATGTCGTCAGGATGAGGCGTTTGGGTTTAGTCCCATAATAACTGACGACAGTGAACGTGAGTGTCTCCATTGAAAACAGAGAATAATCCACCACTGAAGAAGCAGGAACAGGCCTTTATGAGCTGCAGAGGTCAGAGGTCAAAGGTCAGAGCCTGACACCAGATAATAGGAGCTCCTCTGTGAGTCTGACATGATGCCGTGAGTTGGAGGAGCTGAGGAAACCAGAGGCCAAGAGGAAAAGCTTTATGGTTCAGTGACTCTATAAAGACCGAAGCCCCCCCGCCCCCCCACCTCGAGCAGCAGGTATCCAGCTTCAGAGCTGGAGACAGATCTCAAGATAAACACATTCCCAGAGCTCCGAGTGGAGCGGAGGGCGGTCGGGGGCGGAGCTTCTCTGTCCACATCGAACATAAACATTTGTCCTTTGTGTTTATGGTCGTTGCAGAGTTTCATGGAGCTCAAGAGTCCTGACGTCACACGGAGTCGACTGAGTGGCAGCTGGTCGACAACAACTGGGGTGACTGCTTTGTTGTGACATCACAAAGTGACAGGAAGTCCTGACGGCTGGTTCTAAGGCTCTTTATTCCGTGTGGAGCTTGAAGACAAACGTCTGAATTGACCTTACAGATGTGATTTGTCTTCACAGTGTCCAACCTACAGTCAAAGTTACGCAACGTCGGCCTGTTACAATGTGTAGTAACAGTGAACTCATATGTGGTCGTTGGTGGAGACTCGCCAGGACGCCACTGACATCACACATGTCCAACCCCTGAGATCATCATGATCAGTGTGAGAACAGCGGAGGGAGGAAGCTCTGTGAGCGCTGCCATCTGGTTTGACAGGACAGATGTCTCGTGTCTATACGTTCCAGATGTGCCAGCTCCACGGGGACGCTCCACTTCCTGTCAGAGACGGAGCGGCGTACGACCAGAAAAAACCTTCAGAGCCAGAGCTGGAACCGAGCCAGGACGTCCGAGTCCTCCACCGGCTCGGCAGGTTCCGCCCCCCACCCCCCAACCCCCCCACTGTGTCTGAATGTAAAGAAAACGTGAGGGGTGTCACTGCAGGACTGGTAATTACTGGGGAGGCAAAGACCAACAGGATGTCATTCATTCTGGAGGGGGGTGGGGGCCGGTCTGGGGGGGTTGGTTAGAGACACTTAAAAGAGGGGGAGGGTCCTTTATAGAACCCAGATCCACAGCAACCAATTAGAGCTTCACACTGTGAGACAACTCAGCAGAGGCCGAGAGACACCGACAGCTGTTTGACTCTGAAGACCTCACCGTCATATAACAAGAAGAAGAAGAAGAAGAAGAAGAAGAAGAAGAAGAAGATCGAAGACTCAGAGAAACAGAAGGCGGCGTTTAGAGTCAAAGTGAGAAGATGTGACTGAAGTTTGATGAAAGCTTCTCAGGACAAACATCAGAACTTTAACCACATGTTTCAACCTCATTTATACTGTGAAGGAATTCAACAAACTTTATTTACAGTCGACTGTTGACGACCTTCAACAGCAAGTCACTCCAATAATGTCCTCTAAGGGACCGGCCACTCTACTGACGTCCTCTGAAGGACCGCCCACTCTACTGACGTCCTCTAGAGGACCGCCCACTCTACTGACGTCCTCTGAAGGACCGCCCACTCTACTGACGTCCTCTGAAGGACCGCCCACTGTACTGACGTCCTCTGAAGGACCGCCCACTGTACTGACGTCCTCTGAAGGACCGCCCACTGTACTGACGTCCTCTGAAGGACCGCCCACTCAAATGATGTCCTCTAGAGGACCGCCCACTCTACTGACATCCTCTGAAGGACCGCCCACTCCATTAACGTCCTCTGAAGGACCGCCCACTCTACTGACGTCCTCTGAAAGACCGCCCACTCCATTAACGTCCTCTGAAGGACCGCCCACTCTGAAGAACTCTGTATTCGACACATTTGTTCGTGGCTCTTGTGCGTCTGTAGCACACGTGATCTGACCGCGTGTCCAGAACCAAACGTCTGATGCGACCCGTGGTCGTTTGTCAGAGACGGTTCCTGAGTTAAAATTTTCCAGTCCTGTATTTTATTTTGAAAACCTTCCTGCCTGGCTGCTTGTGATTGGATGTCAGCCTCTGAAGAACAACAGAGACAAAGAGCTGGAGGAGCAGAGTGACCCGGTCACTGCGACCTCCCTCCATCTCAGTGTGGGGGGCAAAACCAACAGGACCCGTCCAGACACTTCCTGTCCCCGGGTTCCACTGACTCGTCCTCCAGCGACAGTCTGTGAAGGATTAACCACGTCTGGCCCCCGGCGCCTGGAATAAGGCGAAACATGAAGACGACTGGAGCGAGACCTTCACCACGAGTCCTGTCCACTTCCTGTAGAGACGCCGAGGCCTGTGTGGTCTGAACCCTGTTGATCTAACTGGGGGGTGGAAAACAAATGGTGGAGGGGGCGGGGACGGGGCAAGAACAACAGCTCCTTACATGGAGCAGGTCCAACAGGCTCCACCACCTCCACCCTTGGTTCTGTTTGGTTCTGAGGACAGTTGGACTCTGGTTAAGGTTCTGGTTCAGGTTTACGGAGGCGTCCTGCTGAGTTTGTGCGTCGTTTCACCTCTGCCTCCACGTCTGTTTTTGTTCGACTGGTTTTTGGTTCTAGGTTCGAGTCCCAGAAGAAAACGAACGACAGACGGAGCGAAGGCAAGCTGCAGAACCAGAGACCGTCGTCCTTGTCTTATCGCCACCTGCTGGACTGGAGGTGAAGATCGAGGTGGAAACTCAGACAACAACAGCAACAGGAACGTTTCGGTCCCGGTTCTGTCCTGCTGTCGGTCTGGACCAGGACCATCAGCCTCAAGGTACTTCACATGAAGACACGTCTCTGCTGCAGAACCAGCAGGTCAGGTCTGAGTCCAGCACCGAGTGTAGATGCTCCAATCAGGATTAGGCTGTCACATGACCTCAAGAATGCATTCACAGTGTGTGTGTGTGTGTGTGTGTGTGTGTGTGTGTTGGCTGATAAAAGGCTTATCTGTGTTGGCTTTTAATTGGCTCACATTCCAGCCTCTGTTCACACATTTAACACCTCAAACCTCCTCCACACACACACACACACACACACACACACACACACACACACACACACTTATTTTGTAAACAGTTTTAAATGGTGATGAGGTGATTACGATCCAATAGAACCCCTCATCAGCTGTGAGCACACACACACACACACACACACACACACACACATTCACTTATTGATTAACTCAGCTGATTATCTTCATTAATCATCTTTAAAGCTTTAACAGTGTGGCGACGTGTGGAATCATGGGAGTTGTTGTCTTTCAGGCTGCAGCGGCGACAGGCGACCAATGAGACACAGCGTTACCATGACAACTATGATCAAACTATAATCAATAACATCATCATTAAGACCAAAGTGAATGTTTTTTTGTGATGAAGGTAAAAAACAAAGTGTCAGCAGCCATCAGTGTGGTTGTTGCTATGGAGACGCCCTGGACACCAGATCAGATCAGAAGAGGAGATGGTTCAAGACCAACAAACATGATCAGGTCCAGAGGTTGAAGATGATCAGGAGGTGATCAATCATCCTGAGTGACGTGTTTCTTCTGTTTCACACGTCACTGATCAGATTCCGCTCCTCATCAAAGTTTCACCTCCGATTTAATCAGAAAAAAACTTTGACTTGAAGTTTGATGATTTCATTTCTTCTGTTTGTTTTGACCTCGAATCGATAGTCGATCAACTCTCTGATCGATCTGATCAGGTAAACACACCGACGGTCGGTTCTACTCACGTGCACTTTGTCCTCGGAACCGCTGAAGAAGAGCATGGACCGGCGGAGCGGCAGCTCGGCGGTGGAGTCCGGCCCGGGCGGCAGCTGCGCGTCTCCGGCTTCTTCTCCGAAGCGGAACAGGTCGCTGAGCTCCAGAGCCCGGGTCAGGACCCCGAGGCTCAGCAGGCACCAGCAGCGGACCCACGAGCCGCTCCGGGACCCGGCGGGACACTTCATCTTCCACGGACTCAGTCGGACACAGCGGGGAGCTCCGGTGAGGAAGGCCGGGGAGGGCGCGAGGAGAGCGGGCGACACGAGCAGCGAGCAGCTGCGGACTGAAGGAGCAGGAGGAGTGGGGTGGGTGATGGGGGGCAGGCGGGCAGAGAGACACCCCCCCCCCCCGGGGGTGGGGTGGAGGGGGGTGAAGTAACCACCACCACTTCCTGTGGATCACAAAATAAAAGCCTTTTAAGCAAAGAGAGTTGGACAGGAAGTGAAAACACTGTAAAAATAAAAGTCCTCACCATCAGACACAGAGTCACACGGTGTGTTTCTGTCACACAGTTTGTACGGTGGCCCTGAAGGCTCAGGTCACTGCACCTGTAAAAACACAGACACCACACAGTCAGAACAATTCCTCAGTTTGACTAAATAAAAACACAAGTGTTTCTGGGGACACAATAAAGTGAGGGACCAGGCTAAAGGCTAATGCTAAGCTAACAGTCATATGATCAATAACACGTGAATCATGTGATACTGACGTTCAATAAAACCAACTTCAGTGACAATTAAAACGTCCTGTTCATGAAGCGACATTATGGATCCTGTTTCATCTTCATCATCATCATCATCATCACCATCACCATCATCATCTTCTTCTTCTTCTTCATCATCATCATCAGCATCATCTTCTTCTTCACCACCTTCACGATCATCATCATCATCATCGTCATCATCTTCTTCTTCACCACCTTCACGATCATCATCATCATCTTCTTCTTCTTCATCATCATCATCATCATCATGCCATGTTGTTGTGTCTGTTCATATCTTCCTGCTTCATAAGTTTCCTGTTTGGTCTGTGAGTGATGAGGAGGCTTTTATTTTGGAACGAGTCACAGACAGGAAGTGTTGTGTTTGTGAACAGTCGGTTAAATGACTGTCCTTTTGTTTCCTCAGGTGAGTCCAGTGAAAGAAGGTCACATGATCAGTGAACATCAGAGCGACGTGTCAGATGATGATAAAAACTACTCACTGATTGAACAGTAAACATTTGGTCCAGACTGAAACAATATTGATTATTGATTTGTGTCAGTTTCAGACAGTGGATGTTGTTCATCATCAGACATCATGTGTTTCTACAGCAGGACGGCGGCGCCACCTACTGACCACTGACTGCACCTGTGATTATACGTTCATTCATCTCACACATGCAGAGCCTCTGTTATTCAGGTTTCCTTCTGTCTTCACGCTCTGTAACGTGGTGACATCATCATCAGGATCAAACGTCTCTGTTCCAATCAACGTCATCATCACAGCAGGAGGGAGGAGTGTGTGTGTGTGTGTGTGTGTGTGTGTGTGTCGTCAGCATGGTGTGAGGAGACGAGCAGCTCAGCATCCTCTGTTATCTAACACCTCCTGTTATGTAACATCAAAGAGGAGCTGCAGAGACAGTGGGGGGTGTGTGTGTGTGTGTGGGGGGTGGGTGGGTGGGTGGGAGGAGGGGTCTATATAACGGTTGCATTGATATGAGGGCTGATAATCACCTTTGAGTGAACGAGCTCAGCTCTGAGGCTCTTTACAACAGAAGGATCAATACCACCTTAAAGAATATTTAAGGTGGAACCAGGTGTCACTCTGACCTGCTGTCACTCAGGTCATCTCTTCATCTCTTCATCTCTTCATTCGTTCATCTCTTCATCTCTTCATCTGTTCATCCACTCACTGATCCTCCCTTTGTTTTACTTCACTTTCATCAAGGTGTCGTTGATCCATTTATTCACCGACTCATTCAGAAGTTTATCAATGACAGAACCAACTCATCCAGTGTGTGTGTGTGTGTGTGTGTGTGTGTGTGTGTGACGCTGCTGCCGTGTGTGTGTGTGTGTGTGTGTGTGTGTGTGGGACCACAGCTCCCAGTTTACCTCTCTCTCCTTCCAGATCCATCCCTCCACCTCCCTCCCTCTCCTCTCTGCAGCATCCCTCCTCCTACTCAGCCAATCAGCTGCCTGGGAGCAGGGTCATGTGACCGGCTGCCACCAATAGAGCTCCACCAGGCACCGGCAAAAAGAGGGGAGGTGCCTCTCCTCCTCCTCCTCCTCCTCCTCTCCTGCTGCTCCTGCTCAGACGGTGTGTCTGGAGAAGCTCTGATGGACGTGAAGGATCCGTGTAACGAGCTCAGACACGTTTCTTCTTCTTCTGCTCCTCCGTCTTCATCCTCCTCTTCCTCCCTCCCTCCTCCCTGCCTCCACTGGGGAACACCGGGGGGATGAATGGGGAGGCGATGGAGGGGAACCTGGCACAGCAGCAGCAGCAGCAGCAGCAGCAGCAGCAGCAGCAGCAGCATCACGCCGGTAACGGCTCCCACCTCCCTCCCCCTCCCACCATCACGCCGGCCATCCCCCCCTACGTGAAGCTGGGCCTGACCATCGCCTACACCATCTTCTACTCGCTGCTGTTCGCCTTCATCTACGCTCAGCTGTGGCTCGTGCTGCGCTACCGACACAAGCGGTTCAGCTACCAGACGGCCTTCCTGTTCCTGTGCCTGCTGTGGGCCGCGCTCCGCGCCCTGCTCTTCTCCTTCTACTTCAGGGACTGTGTCACCGCCAACGCCCTCGGACCCTTCGCCTTCTGGCTGCTCTACTGCTTCCCCGTCTGCCTGCAGTTCTTCACCCTGAGCCTCATGAACCTCTACTGCGCACAGGTGAGGGGGCGGGGCCGCCTGCTGCTGGGACTGGTGCTGCTGCTGGCGGTGGCACTGGTGGAACAGAGGCTGGCACTGGGCCTGGTGCTGGGCCTGGTACTGGGCCTGGTACTGGGCCTGGTACTGGGCCTGGTGCTGGGCCTGGTGCTGGGCCTGGTACTGGGCCTGGTACTGGGCCTGGTACTGGTGAACTTAGTGACTGGTACCTATACTAGATCAGTTAGAGCTTTGACAGGTACTGGTCCTGGTCATTTTACTGAAATTGGTACTTGTGTTGGTTCCAGCACTGGTACTACTGCTGGTGATGGTGGTACTGGTTCTTCTGCTACTGCTGGTTCTGGTACCAGTTCTGGTTCCGGTACTGGTTCTCGTACCAGTGCTGGTACTGGTTCTGTTGCTGCTGCACTGATCTTGTGCCGGTTCTGGTGCTAGTTCTGGTACTGGTACTAGTGCTGGTTCTGCTGGTGCTGGTGCTAGTTCTGTTACAACTGGTGTTGGTCCAGGTGCTGGTGTTAGTGGACCTGAGAGTGGTATTAATACTAGTCCAGTTGGAAACTGGTATTAGTGAACTTCTGACTAGTACCTATACTAGCTCAGTTAGAGCCTAGACTGGTCCTGGTCCTGGTCCTGGTGGAGCTTAGACCCATACTAATATTGGTCCTGGTGCTGGTCAAGCAGAGACAGGTCCTGGTGGAACTTGGACTGGGGAAGAGACTGGTACTGGGACTAGTGCAGCTTTGACTGGTAATGGTCCTGGTACTGGCCCAGTTGGAGCTTAGTCTGGTCCTGGCATTGGTCCTGATGAACTTAAACTGGTACTGTGACCGCCATTGGTACTGATCTTGGTGGAGCTTAATTGGTGTTAGTGGAGTTAAAACTGGTCCTGGTTCTGGTCCTGGTCCTGGTCCTGGTCCTGGTCCTGGTTCTGGTCCTGGTCCTGGTTTTGATGGAACAGCCAAACGTGTCTTTCGGCATAAACTCTTGTTACCTGCACCGACTGGGACCAGGATCAATCAAGATGTCCGACCACGATACAGAGTCCGTCTCTTCCAGTGTTGTACTCAAACCTTGAGACTTGGGCGTCACTGAAACCATACGGACACATGACCTGAGACAGATGCAGGACTGTCCTGCTTTGGACCAGAAGCTCTGCCCTGACGGGTCACAGGTGAACCTGCTGGTCGCTGGAGCAGTTGGACATTGAACGCATCAGAGGGGAAATTATATTGTGTGTGTTTTAAGTCTGAGGCACCGATCGAACCCTGCAGGTGTGGTGGTCAGTTAGTGGGTCGATGGAGACGAGTCATGTGTTGATGTGATGACCTGTCTGTCTCTTCGTCCGTGTTGATGCGATGACCTGTCTGTCTCTTCGTCCGTGTTGATGCGATGACCTGTCTGTCTCTTTGTCTGTGTTGATGTGTCTGTCTGTTTCTCACAGGTTTACTTCAAGGCCAAGTCAAAGTACACACCTGCGCTGCTCAAGTACAGGTAAGTACATGTTAAATCAGACTTTGTGGACGACACTTCAGTTTTAGAGGATCCAGACCACGTCTCCTCTCACCCCCCCCCTGCCCCCCTGCCCCCCTGCCCCCCAGACTCCCGCTGTACCTGGTCTTCCTGGGCGTCAGTCTCCTCTTCCTGGTGGTTAATCTGGTCTGCGCCCTGCTAGTCAAGATGACCGCTGCCGATGTCAAGACCATCGTCCTGGTGAGGGTCACCATCAACGACAGTCTGTTCGTCCTCTGCGCCATCTCGCTGTCCGTCTGCCTCTACAAGGTCGCCAAGATGTCGCTGGCCAACATCTACCTGGAGTCAAAGGTAAAGCGCCGCAGTGTGTTTCCCCTGAGCGACCATGGCCAGGTCCAGATCATTAACCCGCCCTCTGTGCTCAGGGGACGTCGGTGTGTCAGGTGACTCTGATCGGCGTCACGGTGGTGCTGCTCTACGCCTCTCGAGCCTGTTACAACCTCGTTGTTCTTGCCCTCGCCGACATAGAGACCATCAACTCCTTCGACTACGACTGGTACAATGTCTCGGACCAGGTGAGGGTTCTGGTCGCTGGTTTAACAAATGTCAGGATTTAAAAAAAAAAAAAAACTTTCTTTGCTCTGACCTTTGACCTCTGTGTGTGTCTCCAGGCCGACTTGCGGTCGTCACTGGGTGATGCCGGGTACATCGTGTTCGGGTGATTCTGTTTGTCTGGGAGCTGCTGCCCACCTCGCTGGTCGTCTTCTTCTTCAGGGTCCGACGACCACCTCAGGACAGGGTCAGTCCTCCAGGCAGGGTCACGTGACCTCTGACCTCTAACTACTGTTAGTGAGACACAGAAGAAGAAACATTGAGATTTAACTGTTTTAGTTTTTTGCTGAAAAATAAAAACAAACTGTAGATTTCGGTCGTTGATGTGTGACGTTGGATCTTTGCTCTTTAAAGGGACACTTAAAGGGACACTGGGTGAAGTGTCCCTTTAAGTGTCCCTTTAAATCACCTTGGAAACAGACACTTTGTTCATCTTGATGACTGCACTGTAAAAACTCACCATGCGGACGATGTCACACGTTGAACTGTCTGTCGTCTCTGGTCGTCTGTCCTCAGAGCACCGTGGGTCTACCAAACCACATCCTGTCCTCCAGAGGTTACTTCTTTGACAACCCGCGTCGGTACGACAGTGACGACGACCTGGCGTGGAGCATCCCTCCCCAGAATGCATCAGCCAGGTATGAACATAATAGCTGACTGTGTTGACTCGGTGAAATGTGAAACAATTAGCTTAGCTTAGCACAAAGACTGGAAACAGAGGGAAACTGCTAGCCTGTCTCTCTCTCTCCTACAGTCTCTCCTCCGACTGCTACGACTGGGGCAGCCGCCACAGCAGCTTCACCGTCCACACCAACAGTGACGAACAACGTCTGACCACCACCGCCGGTGGAGAGCTCCACCATTACCCATGAGCCCTCACTCCATTGTACAGCTTCACTCTGCACTTTGACACCGATCAGTTATTGTGTTTGTTCTCACTGAGTCAGAGGAACGTTGACCAGGGTTCCTACACGGGTCACGACCCGGGCTGTGAACCACAGGTAGACGCTGCGGCGCCCACCTCAGGCCAGTCAGTGCAGTTCAGGCTGAAGACAACAGATCCATGAATATTTAACAGGATCATAAATCAAAATGAGAAAAGTGGCAGCTGGATGTCACGGAGTCTGTGGCGCCACCTGCAGGGAGATGACCTCACGTCAATTAGCATTTAGCCAGAATGGAACAGGTGGACGCGCGTCGGTGTAGCGTTCAGGCACAGTGAGTAGTTTTCACCGATCAACCTCTGATTTGCCTTTGATCAGGGACTTTGGCTGGTGACGTCAAAATCAGACTAAAAGCCGTACGTCACAACCAAACATCACTGGCCAACGAGAGGCCATGAAAACGTCTCCATGGTGACGCCGTGTGGGAACCCTGCTGCACCGAGCGTCCGTGTTTATTAGAGCCACGTTAGTTGACGGTGTTGTGGTGAACGTTTCTTTATGATGCCGAGTGTTTCTCACAGAGTCGAATGAATCTGACTCGTTTATTCTGCTTGAAATAAAAACATGCCATCGACCTGGATCCACAGCTGCTGCAGATGTGACTGTGAAGCTTCTGTTTTTTATTTTGACTGATCTGACATTAAACTCTGTACCAACATGGAGGCCAGTGATCAAACTGTTTCACTTCCTGTCCTGAATGACACTTGAAAAACTCAAGTCTGTTTTTTTTTTTTTTTCACTGGTTCTTGACTTTGAGACAAAACTAATCACATCTGTCTGTAACTTCATCAATATCCTGTAAATATCAATCACCAGACAGCTGTTCGCCTCAAACTGTTCACGTCAGCAGATCAATTAATCCTGGGCGGAGCCTCATAATCTGAGGTTGATTCTTCAACATTTTCAGAGTTAAATAAAAACAAAACAAAAAAAAAACTTTGATTTTTTTTTCTTTATTCTACGACGTAAAAATCTGTCGAATCACAGGAAACAGCCGTAAACAAAGTGATTTACAGGCTCCGCCCATCATGACGTCCTGGTTCAGACGGTTGACGTGAAGTAAAACTTTATATTTGTAACAGACGCAGGTTTTGTAAGTTGTTTGTACAGAGTCTCACTGAGACCACACGTTGTTGCTGTTCTGCTGTCCAGCTTTTTCTTGTGGTCGTGTGTTCGTGATGTGTCGCCGCAAAAAAAAAAAAACTCTTCACAATAAAATGACAAGTTCATCTGGTTGTCATGACGACAGACTTGTGTTTTTTCCCCCCCCATGGTTATGAAAACCTCAACAGTGGACTGTTCTCTGATCCAGCGCCGGGTCCAGGAGGCGGGAACAACGTCCACCTGAGTGTGTGTGGTTTCAACTGGAAACCAAAGTGCATTAATGAACCACACACACACACACACACACACACACACACACACACACACACACACACACACTGAGCTGATGATGTCCAGAAATATTTATTCCTCTTTTCAAATAAATATACTCAACATACACATCAACGCGGTGCAACTATATACACAGTTAATAATCGCAGATCGAAGAGCGAAAAGAAAAAGAAACATTTTACAAACTCAACATGAAGAGAAGAAGAAATGTGACGGAGCTTCTGTTCGCTTGTTTCATCTGAAGTGGTCATTTAGTTTTAAGGCTGACGAGTGTCTCACACACACACACACACACACACACACACACAGACTGGACACTGAAATAATAATGAACTCTTCTATAGGAGCAGGTGAAGGCGACTGATCATCTACAGAAAGGAAGTGGAACTTAAACCATTTAACTTCAGAGAGAAGATTTTCAAAATAAGACGTTCCATGTAGGTTTCAGCTGCTTCATGGACAAACACACACCACTATGTATAAGGCTACTGTGAATGAACGGTCCTGAAAACACACACACACACATTAATCGTTAAATGTATCAATCGATAAGTGAATCAGTGTGTTTAATGATAAATCAATGAATCAATCTTCACACGACTGAACGTTAAATTCTGTCACTGTTTCACCTTCAACTTGAAAACGTCTGTTTAGTTTCATCAAACCAAAGAGAAACTGAATTTATAACTTAAGATTTTATCCAAACAGAATTCTGATCAATATCATTATCAATCAAAACATTTATATGATCATTTCTTTAGAATCAGTTCTTATTGTGTTTAGTTATTGATAACACACAGGAGCAAAGGCTTTAACTTATATTCAGCGTCACACGACCTCCGTACACACAGAGGGTAAGACCCCCCCCCCCACCATCATTTGGTCTCTATGAATGAACACACACACACACACACACACACAGACACAGACACACACACACTGACGCTGATCAATCATCAGTCGTCCGTTTACATTTGAAATATTTTATCAGCGTCACAATAAACATAAACAAACTGTGGCCACGCCTCTTTTTAAACGGCCAGTACGAACCTTTACATGAAAAGTAAAATAATAATATTGATCAATATGAAACCAATGAAACAGATGTGTGTGTGTGTGTGTGTGTGTGTGAGTGTGTGTGTGTGTGTGTGTGTGTGTGTGAGAGTGTGTGTGTGTGTGAGAGTGTCAGCCAAAACCCCCTGTTGATCTGAACTCATTGTAACATTGTGACTCTGATCAATAGAGCTGAAGCGATCAATGGATCAATAGAGTTAAAGATAAACAACAAAGAAAAGCAGAACAATAATAAAACGGAGGCGACTTCAAATTCTTTGGTCCTTTTTCTACTTCGAATCATCGAGACGAAAAAAAAAAAAAAAAAAAGCTGCTGTTTTTTTGTTTTTGTTTGTTTTTCAAGCGCAGCTGCAGTTCCCATGACGACCACCGGGCGTCACAGCTGTCAATCAAATCAGAACCTTTTCTCCTGAAACACAAATAAAACCGTCGTCGTTTTCGCTGAAGGGTTTCCTAATGAACTTTGGTCCTTGACCGACAGGTGTCTCGGCCAATCGCAGCGCAGCGCGCCTGTGATTGGTCATTTGCTTGTTTGACGTTGCTCACAGGTGAGAATCCGATCAGCTGATCAACCTTCACCTGAGACTAAAACTGAAAACAGTCCCCACAGAGCTTCAGACGTCTGCTCCAGATGTTCATGCAGACGTTCCAGATGTTCTGAGCAGGAACATCAATTAACCATTTCACTGGTGTCAGCGGCATCCTCACACCTGGGTCCAGGTGAAGTGACTCCGCCCCCCTCCCCGACCTCATGACCTCACGTCAGTGTGAAAAAAAAAAAAACACTGAAGCAACGAAATTAAATAATTAACTAGATAAAGATTTGTGCTTTAAGACGACGACTGAGTGAGCGAGGCAGCAAAACACAGAGAGAGAGAGAGAGAGAGAGAGAGAGAGAGAGAGAGAGAGAGAGAGAGGGAGAGAGAGAGAGAGAGAGAGAGAGAGAGAGAGAGAGAGTTTTGTCTCGCTCAACCAAAGAGAAGCTGAAAAACTCATCAGGTCTTTTGTTTCAGAATCAAGTCAAAGTTAAATTAAATCTATAGCTGCAACTGATGACACACACACACACACACACACACACACACACACAGACACACACACACACACACACACACACACACACAGACACAGACACACACACACACACACACACACACAGAGACACACACATTCACTCACACACACACACACACACACACACACACACACACACACACACACACACACACACACAGACAGACACACACACACCTAATGAGCCTCATACAGTGAACACAAGCAGCTTGGTCCAGATCATCTGACTATGAGCAACAGGAAACGCTGAGAGGAGGAAGAGGAGGAAGAGTCCTCCCTCGTTGTCACTGGAGAGACGTGACGTCAAATCAAACCGAATATGATGTCATCAGAGGGCGGGGTCAACACAGGAAGAGAAAGAACCTTTGAAGTGATTTTAAGCCCCTGCCCCTCCTCCTCCCTCCCATCGCTTCTTTCATGACCTCACAGCAGCTTCACCACGACAACCAATCAAACAGAAGGAGCTCAGGTGACGAAGGCAAGAGGCAGAGGAGTTCACATTCATGATAGAAGAGGAGGAAGAGGAGGAGGAGGAGGAGGAGGAGGAGGAGGAGGAGGGGGGAGGAGGAGGGGGAGGAAGAGGAGGAAGAGGAGGGGGGAGGAGGAGGAGGAGGAAGAGGAGGAAGAGGAGGAAGAGGAGGGGGAGGAGGAGGAGGAGGAGGAGGAGGAGGAGGAGGAGGAAGAGGAGGAGGGGGGAGGAGGGTTTGCGGGATAGAAAACTGGGAGGTGCGTTTAGTTAATGTCACTGCTGATCCTGATGTCTGTTATAAAAAAGGCCGTCTCCCTGGTGACGGGACGAGACAAGACTATTGCAGTTCTCTGAGGGCTGGCTCCGCCCACCGGCCAGGTGTAGCCAGGTGAGGCAGCATCACTTCCTGTTACCTGTTCTCCTTCAACAGCAGGCGGAAGTTGTGCAGCTGGTGTATACTGGTGGACAACCTGAGGGACAGAGACAAGGAGCGTTCAACCAGACGTCCACGCACACACTTCCTGAACTTTCACATTAAGAGTCTTACAGACATCCCTGTAATGGTGGGGCTTTTAATGTGAAAAATATGACATGTGTTGAGAGCACATGAACATCTGGACGCTGAAAACAGAGCTAACTGTGCTAACTGTGCTAACCGTCACATAGAGATGCTAACTGTGTGTCTCTGATGTGTCCTCCGCTGACCATCTTGATACCGTCTGCTGTTTGAACTGGTGGGCGGAGCTTAAAGCCTGACCCATGACCTCTGTCTAAACTGGTTTCAGTTTTAACCCTTTGAGGAGCTCTCCGCTCCGGAGCGGAGGACGTTACCTGCCGAAGGCGTTCACCAGAGCCACGATCTCCTGCCGGGTGAGCTGGAAGCCTTTAGACGGACTGTGCTCGGGGAGGTTCTTGATCTCCTTCTCAGAGAAGAGGATCTTCAGCGCCGTGCCCAGACCCTGAGTCTGAACCAGACCAGAGGGTGAGTGACTGATGAGGATCCACAGGTGAGAGGAAACACTGGAGCGGAGCGACTCACCTGCAGCTTCCCCCACAGCCGACACTTGCTGCAGCCGACACAGTCCATGATCCTGGAGATGTTCTTGAAGTGCAGGCGGAACTCCTCCTGAAGAGGACGAGGGAGACGAGACGTTCAGGGTCTGTTTGTAACTCAGACATTTCAACATGGGTCATGTGATGAGACAGGAAACACAGTGAGGTCTCAGGCAGGACCAGGTCGACTGAGGCCCGCCGTCCTCCTCTGATCACATGAATGGACCTTCACCTTCAGCGTCTTGGCCTCCATCTTGTGTCCAGCGAACATGGACTTCTCGTCAAAGTGCATGGGGAACGCTCTGAAGATGAAACCAATCAATAGAGTCAATCAACAGAGACAGAGCGCAGGACGACAGGACAGAAACCACACACACGTCTTCTTCTCTCCTACTTGATCTCGTTGAAGACCTCCAGGAGCAGGTCTTTGGTGGCTCCGTCCTCCTGAGCGTTGCCCGTGTACAGGTTGACAAAGGCTCGTTCGAAGTACGGCGCCACCTTGTAGAGCGCCCGCAGCTCGATCAGGTACAGGAAGTACAGGTTCTTCAGCCGCCGCGTGCCCTCGCCCTTCGTCTCCGCCGTGTCGAAGCGCTGACGAAACTCCTGGATGTTCGGACCCCACACGGGCCGACCCCACCCCTCTGAGGAGCAGCGCGCGCACACACACACACACACACACACACACACACACACACACACACACACAGCATTCACTTTATGTCTGAACAGTGTCATCAGACAGAATCAGGATCAATAACGTGTCAGTATAGTAAATGATTCTGATTGGTTACCGTCCAGCAGGTAACTGGCACACAGGTGGATGTTGATGCTGCTGTGGAGGCCTGAGATGAGGCGGTAAAACACCCTCTTCTCCAAACACAACCCTGCACACACAGAAACACGTCACATGACCGCCAGCGTCAACAGGAAGTAGACTGATCAGACTGTAAGAGCAGCAGAGTATCATGGGTAACCGAGGTTGATCAGAGCCAATCAGGTGGCAGCGTGGGCGTCGACATCATCGTCTCTATAGATCTCAGTTTCTGTCCAGGCTACGACACAATCCCAGAAATTTCAAAATAAAATACAACCCCAGTTTTCAAAATAATACAAAGCTCAGTTTTTCACAGAATAAAACACAGCTGCAGGGATTTCAAAATAAAACTCAACCTGCGAGTAAAAATAAAAGCAACCATTTTAACAGAACGATGAACAAGTGACCTGAAAACAAAATGGCCGCTGCTCTGACAGCTGCTGACACCACAGAGGAAGAGATGAAATCGTACCTTCGAGCCACTTGTAGAAACCTTCACCTGCAACGAGAGCGACGTCAGAACAAAGAGCCGTTCACACACAAACTGAAAACACGTCCAGGTGAAGCTTTACTCACCGTCATCATCACCTGAGAGAGAGAGAGAGAGAGAGAGAGAGAGAGAGAGAGAGAGAGAGAGAGAGAGAGAGAGCGCAAGGCTGTTAGATCTGTGCTATTAATACACACACACACACACACACACACACACACACACACACACACACCAGATAAAGAGAGGACAGACGTGACAGGATGTTAATGTCTGATCTCAGATCAGCTCATTGATTGGTGGACTCAGTGTCTCCTGCCCTGCGTGGTCACACTGCCCCCTGCTGGAGACACCTCCTCCAGGAGACTTTAACCCTCAACAACCAATAACAGCTTTGATTGATTAGAGCCAATAATCAGTTAGACAATAAAAGGTAAAGAGTCCAACACACGCTCATGTTCTCCAGAGATAATCAATCATGTGATTCTGATCATGACATCATCAAACCGATCACTTCAGTCTCTTTACAAAGTCCTGTGGCTGCTGACTCACCTCTGCTCGGAGCCAGAGGGTTCAGAGGTCGATACACTGATCTGGGCCTGCACACACACACACACACACACACACACACACACACACACACACTTTGTTATATTTTGCAGTCACATTCTGTTTCTGTTTTATGCAGCTTCCAAACACAAAGAGTCAATCAATCAATCAATACTTATAAAGATCCAAAGATTATTGATCCATTGAACAGAATAAAAAAGTCTGGAAACACACGAAGAAAAACAGGATCAGATCGACAAAATATGAGTTAATCAATAACCAGTTTGTCTACACTCTGTGTGTGAGTGTGTGTGTGTGTGTGTGTGTGTGTGTGTGTGTGTGTGTGTGTGTGTGTCTCACTTGAAGCAGTTTTCCTCATAGATGCTGTTCCACACTCTCCAGGCTGAAGGTCCTTTATACCCCGTGTACCGCTCTGGATTCAGCAGCAGGTCCACGTACTCAGCATCTGGAGACGTCTCATCTGACACACACACACACACACACACACACACACACACACACACACACACACAGATTTGGACTTGTGTTGTGCAGAGTCACATGTGAATGTTGAAGTGATTCATTGCAGACGTTGAGTCCTCACCATCGAGCTCACAGAAATGATCCTGAGCGTCGTCGTGTCTCGCCCAGTCAGCGAACGCCTCTTTGCTCTGGTTACTGAGACAGGAAGTGAAGAGTGAATAAAAAACTGAACTGGTCAATGAAGAACCGCCCACTCCACTGAAGGACCGCCCACTCTACTGAAGGACCGCCCACTCTACTGAAGGGCCGCCCACTCTACTGAAGGGCCACCCACTCTACTGAAGGACCACCCCCTCTACTGAAGGACCGCCCACTCTACTGAAGGACCGCCCACTCCACTGAAGGACCGCCCCCTGTGTCTCTGTCACATCCTGAAGGAGCTTCTTCAGATTTCGTACCAAACATTCAGTTTGACTCACGGACAAACTGGTCAGATGTTGGTGGCTCCAGGTCAGAGGTCAGAGGTCAGGGTCACAGACCTTAAATATTCAGTCTGATCGTGTCAGAGCGCCGAAGACATTAATGATCAGAGTGAAAACTGTTGTAATGTTGTTGAATCCAGTGAAGCTGGCGAACGCACAGAGGCGACGGGAGGCGCTGACAGGAAGTGGCGATAACATCAATGTTTGCAGTTGTGTGCTCTCGGCCTGTGATGATCTGCAGCTCGTTTCCTGTGAACGTCCCTCTGCTGCTTCATGTGGGACCTGGTCACCACCCGTCATGGTGAACGTCAGGACCTGCTGCGCTCACACTCACTTCCTGTTTCACCACCGTCACAGAAAATAAGAGCCTGAAGCCGTTTGATCCAAAGGCTCCAGCAGCAGCAGCAGAGCTGACGGTCGCGGTGCGTTCAGGGAACAGCTGGGTGATAGGACGTCATGGTACCATGGTTCTCTGACAGTAAACTCCTGAGACTCCTCATCACGGTCGTATCCCTCCGCTGCTCAGACTAGTTCCAGCACCTGCCTGTTTATCCACGTCTGTGTGACGTCTTGAGCTATGGCTGGCCTTGACCTTTGACCTTTAGCTACCAGTTTCTCTGACCAGTTCGTCGTTAGGTCTGAGTGAATGTTTGCAGACAAAACAACATGAAGCCAACATGGCCGCCTCCGTTGGGCCTCACCTCAGGGTGCTGTTGATGGCGCCGAGCTCTTTGGCCTGTTCACACTCTGTCATGTCCGACATGGTGTTGGCTGCCTGGGAGTACTGAGGGGGGGGTGGGGGGGTGATAGAGAGAGAGAGACAGAGTGAGAGACTATCAGTCTGACTGATCTCTACATGTTCCAGATCTTCATCAGCTGTGGTCTGACTCTTTCCTGTGACGTTTCCTCTCAGCGCTCAGGTTGCTGACAGTCAGTGAAGGAGACACGACCTTGACTGAGCAGGAACACACGTTCAAACACGTCTGGTTCATTAAAAGACAAACATCAGGCTGAGCTGGCAAACACTCACAGTGTGTTTGTGTGTGTGTGTGTGTGTGTGTGTGCGTGTGTGTACACAGAGAATCAGCTGATGAGGCAGAAAGTACTGGAACAAACAGGCGCACGTCCTGAGATCAACAGGTACAGACACCTGTGGACCAGGCTGCGTTCACAGCTGCTGCTGCTGCACACTGTTCACTAACGTCTGTGTTTACAACACTGACACTGAGTGCCTCCTACAAATACTCATTAAAGCACCAAATATGGATCAGTCCGCCACTGAAAATAGTCCCCGCAGACCCTCTGCTCCCTCCTGTGGCGTCCTGTTGTACCATGGAACCAGTCCAGACTGGTTTGTAACCAGTGAGCTGCTCTCACCTTGTTGTAGTTCCCAGACTTGATGCCCACTGGGATCTTACTCTGCAAACAAACAAACACACGATGAGGTGAGTTCATCCAAACAGCAGGTCATCTATCAATCGATCGATCAGTGTGTGAAGATCAATGTGTTTATAAAAGACTCGACATCGTCTTTGTTGGAAATCAATCAGTTCTTATTGGTTGTGACTGATCAATCATCATCAGCCTGTAGCGTGCGAGCTGAGGCTCCTCTGTGTAAACATCAGGTTCAGGTGTGATCAGGTGTGCGGCTGTGTTTGACCTCTGACCTCAGGACAGGGCTCCACATGACAGTCTTTGATGGAGCAGTGACCGTCGTCAGGCCAGAACGGACACGGGCGCTTCAGGTTCACCTGCAGGGGAGAGACAGAGCGTGTGTCAGGTGACCGCCGCCACACAGGTTCCACTGAGTCAGGGTGTCAGCGTGGTCTCCTAGCAACAGAGAACCAGAGCAGGTGACCCAGGTGAGCTCACCTGTGATGGACCAGCTGGTGTCAGAGGGAGGCTCCACCTCTGAGCCGCTGCTGTTGTTTACTGTTTACCTGACTCACTGTTTCCTGGATTTGATGTTTACTCAACAGTTAGTGGGCGTCGGCTACAGACTCGCTGTGTGTGCGTGTGCGTTGTGGGCGTGGCTACAGTTTGTTTACACACCAAACAGTTTGTGTATCTCAGCTGAACAAACACAGAGAAGACTCAGTAATGTTCCACACTGAGGCTTTACACCTGAACGCATCACAGTGACCTGATGATGTCATCCTGGCCTCTACACCTGAACGCATCTCAGTGACCTGATGATGTCATCCTGGCCTCTACACCTGAACGCATCACAGTGACCTGATGATGTCATCCTGTTGTTCAGTTTGTTGACTTGAGCTGTGTTCATCTGATGAGGAGACTTTAACACTGATATTGATAGATGATAATCAATCAGCTGATCGATCAATGACCAACCAAAACACTGACACAAACAACATTTAATAAATAACAGAAGAAGAAGAAGAGAAGTCAGAGTGTTTCTGATGGAGAACAGGATCACTGATCAGATACATGTATTGATTATTACTGATCATTGCAGGTTATGATTGATTTCAACAGATCATCAATAGATCTGTAGTTACGCCTCAGTGATCACCTGGTAATCATGTGGTGTACAGTGGCCCCGCCTCCAACCAAGAGACTGCCAAAATAAAAGTGATCAGGACCGGTTTCACCACCATCACCACCATCATCATCACCATCATCATCATCATCATCATCATCATCATCACCATCATCATCACCATCATCATCATCATCATCATCACCACCATCATCATCCTCAGTGACCTTACCCTGTAGTATCTGAAGTAGTCTCTCTCCGTCAGCTTCTTGACGCGCGGGTAAACCTTGAAGTTGTTGAACACGTCGATGCTTTCGACGTCACAGAAGCAGTCGTCCAGGACTCCGGTCAGCTGACAGGACGACAGACAGACAGCCAACCATCAGCCAATCATCAGCCAATAATCAACCAATCAGCATCATAACCAGCTCCACGCAGAATAACCTCTCACTCTGACCTACTCAGACGTGTTTGTTGTGAGTCTCATGTTTGTATCTGTGCGGTCGGCTCTGCGCCGCATCACCTCATCACGCCATCACACGTCTGATCACTATAACCAACTCACCACCTCACCAACACACGCTGATGCTGGAAAACACCTGTTCACCTGAGTTACCTCTGATTTATTCTTGATTAATGAGACAAACTGAACAAAAACACTCAAACCTACAACAGATCAACATCAGAGCCGTTATAACACACAGCTGCTGCTGCTGCTGCTGCTGCTGCTGCTGCTGCGGCTGCTGCTGCTGCAGGGACTCTGAACACTGGTCTCAGGTCAGTTTGTGCTCAGCACTGTTTTACCTGTGTTTTGTTTTGACCGGTGCAAACAGGCTGCAGGTCTGGACGCTACACACGACTACAGGTGGTGAAGGTGGCGCCGCAGCAGCAGCAGCAGCAGCAGCTGTAACAGTAACAGCTGTTCATCCCCTCAGGTCTTTAAGCTCCGACTCAAACACCTCTAAGTTTTAATGAAGGTGTTTTGTTGAAGTTTTTCACCATGAACAGAGGGACGCGCTTCACCTGGTCCACCTGAACATGACAAGGTGATAAACTGATGGAGGACATCCTTCTTCTCTCTGAGCTTCACGTCAGCTCAGACCAAACATATGGCGCCAGCTCACTGTGACACTGTGGAGACTTTACACCGCGACCCACACGGCGCCGAGGCCGTTTCCTCTCCGGCTCCTTCATCGGTACGTGTCGTAGATACACGTCCTGGTGCTGCTCACACAGCCTCAGAAACTAACCTCAGACTGCAGCAGACCACCGGGCGCCACCAGAGCCAGCAGGAGGACCAGACCACGGCGCATCCTGCTGCTGCTTCTCTCTGTCTTCAGCTCCTTCAGAGTAAAACTTCCTGTCTGTGAACTCTTGCTGCCTGAGTGTGAACAGCAGCACCTCTGTCTGTCTCTCTGTCTGTCTGTGGCTGAGCTGTCACTACTAGACCTCCGACCTCATGCTCGCGCGAGGCCCCGCCCCCCAAAACAACCAGCTGTCAAACTGGACCCCGCCCCCTCCCTCCCTCGCTCCCGCCGCCTACCGGCCTGTAGTCCTCTGTGAGCTCAGAGCCCCTTAGGAGCAGTGTCAGCCGTGAAGCCCCAGGACTACAACTCCCATGAGAGGCCGCGGGGCGGGGAGCGCTGCCTCAGCCAATCAGAGACCACCACGCTTTTCTACTCGGTAATGGAAACAGCAGCAGTTTGTGGCCACGATCGGAACCTGTGTCCGAGTTCGCACGAGCTCATTTGCATGTTTACGTTTTTACCGATACACTTCACAGTGACGCAGACATGCTAGCAGCAGTTAGCATCTGTGCGTCACCTGTTTAAACACTTGTTTTACATTCACATGATAAAGACAAGTCACGTGACGTTTAATTTCAAGTATCAGGTGTTTTCATCCAGACACTAAACCGAGAGGAGAGAAAACAGTGATCATGTGACTTTCACTCACACCGGAAGAGAGCTGCAGCTAGCTAGCATCACACACGTACACACACACACACACACACGTACACGCGCGGTGACGTCAAATTAAGATGACAGTAGAAAATGCTAGAAGACTTCCTCAGTGGAAACTGTCGTGTTCGTGTTCCTGTGTTTCAAGCGTCACACTCATGAACAGCACCGTGTAAACCGGTGCAGGACCGGGCACCGGGCACCGGGCACCGGGTCACTCACTCACATGGCACAGGCAGCTCTGGTCCGGGCTGTCCGCGGCTCCGCTCGGACGCTCGCTGTGCTGCGTTTGGGGTTTTAGGTTGTTGTGTTGAAACCAACCCAGAACAAAGTTCCCGAAGAACCAGGCCAGCAGCAAAACACCAAACGCCGGTAAAGTTACTCTCCACATCCCTCGCTGTGCTGGCGGCTCCCGGTGAGACGATAAAACCAGAGAAAGACCGGCAGCGCCTCCGCCTGCTCCGCTCCGTCCTCCTGCTTGTGTGGCCACTTGGAGGCTAACTACGGTAGCTCCCGGCTAGCCGGAGTTAGCATCCGCAGGCTAGCTGTAGCCGTAAAAACAAAAAATAATGATAATAATAAATAAAAAATCAGAGCGGGTCGACGAACCGAGCGGCCCGGGGTCTGAGCACCTTCACACGGACACTTAGAGCTCCCACTCCCCTCAGAGAACCGGGGTCACCGTGAGAAGATGGAGCATGACCCGAGAAGTTTGGTCCGGCAGCTCGGCGTCAAACTAGCAAAACAAGAAGTTCGGTCACTTCCGGGTAAATGTTTCAAAATAAAAGGCCCGGACTCAGCCGCAATGATTTTTTTCTCCAGTTTTGTATAATTAACAGGCCAAACAGGTTAATAACAAAAACAAAGACTCTGTATCTTATAATTATGATATTTTATTAAAAAAATAGGGGAAATAATTTTATACTTTTCTTTCTGTAAATACTCCAGTTCTTTGTGTGTAGTACAAAAAGTACTGCACACAGTATTTTGTTATAATGTCTATATTGTGACATTCAGCCTTTACAAATACATTTACCAATAACATCACTCAAAACTATGGGCGGGTCATAAATCATCCCCTTCATGAGATTTAACAGCATTTAAAATAAGTAGTATTTTTGGCAAGTTTGGCAGAAGAGTTTTATTTTGAAAGTGGAGTCATCCCCTTCCTTGAGGCTTGTACCAGTCAGATGTGATTCCTCACAGAGTCCAGCAGAGGTCAGTGTGACATCACACACCAGAGACAGGTGAGACAGACAGGTAGAGCAACAACAGAAACTCAAACAGGTTCTGAATCGAAAGTGAAAGTGTTTCAGAGCCTCTGACAGAGTCAGCCTGACCTTCTCTCTGTGTTTCTGTCTGAAGACAAATAAAGTGGACGAGGACAGTGTGAACAGCTGCTCTGACACTGGTGAGTACAGCTGAGAATATTTACTGTGATCCAACAAAGACAAGTGAGTTTGTTCCTCTGTTGCTTTGTGACTTAGTCCAAAGTACATGTGCATTCAGGATGACTGAACTACACCCAGACCTACACCCAAGCTCCGTCTGTTCAGAGATTGTACCTGAGTCTACTGGCTCTGGACTCAGATTATCAAACACTATGGATCAATATGTGTTTACAGCCACTCGACATTTACAAACGTAGCTCTAATGTATAAATGTGAGGACATTTGAAACGTGTCCTTTGGAAGTCAGTGATTTTTATTACGTCTGTTTCCTGAACTCAAGTCCAGGAGGGTGGAGTCCTTTAGTTTTACAGCACTGATAGTGTCAGGGAAGAAGAGCCCACAGTACACACCTGGTCTGTTGTTGGTAAAACCTCCAAACTGATGATTGTGACAAGACCTGGTCAAAACCTTTTCTATCTGCTGAAGCAGAACTTCAGGCTGTTTGCTCCTCTACGCTCTCTGCTCACATAGACAGTGTTTATATGGAGCTGAACTCACACCAACTGTTGTCTTTAAAGGCCAGAATGAGCTTCTCCCTGTTTGTGGTCATGTACATGATGTTACAGTGTTGGATGTCCATGTTTAAAGTTTCAGTTCACATGGTAAAGACATGTAAAAATGACACAAAGGCTCATCTACTATTGAACAGAGCAGGTTTTAGTGTCATGGTCTGTGTCTTCATTTCCTGTTTAGTTTTGTAGTCAGTGCTCTGTTGTCATGGTCTGTCCTTAGTTCCTGTCTTATTTTGAAGTTCATGTCTGGTCTTCCTGTGGTCTCTCTCCTGATTATGGCTGTTTTATGTGTTTCACCTGTGTTAATTGCACCACCTGTGTCTTGTTCCCTTCCCATATTTCAGACATTAACTCCTCCCTCTGTCCTGTCTCAGCGTCAGTGTTGTGTAGTTACCACCTGTGGCTGCAGAGGTCGCTGCTGTTTAGCAAAAGCTGCACAGTGTTGCTTTAAGAAGTGAAGGTCAGTGACTTGCAGCTGCAGAATCAAACAGTAACTTGAATTTATCCTGACAACAATGAAAATGTTTCTAATTTAAATGTTGGTTTTGACTTTGACCTTTGTCCTCAGTGTGTGGACATGTCTGCTGCCAGCAACCTGAGGTCTGAAGATCAGTTCCTGTGCTCCATCTGTCTGGATGTCTTCACTGATCCAGTCAGTACACCATGTGGACACAACTTCTGTCAGAGCTGCATCACTCAGCACTGGGACGTTAGTGACAGGTGTCAGTGTCCCATCTGTAAGAGGGTTTTTGAAACAAGGCCACAGCTTGAGATCAACAGGTTCATCTCTGAGGTTGTGGCTCAGTTCAGACGTGAAGCTCAACAGAAAACCAGCAGCAGCAGCTCAGAGCAACAAGTTTCCAAACCAGGAGAAGTTCCCTGTGACGTCTGCACTGGAACCAAACTGAAGGCCCTGAAGTCCTGCCTGGTGTGTCTGACCTCCTACTGTGAGACTCACCTGGAGCCTCATCTGACACTGTCAGGTCTGAGGAGACATCAGCTGATGGAGCCTGTGGAGAACCTGGAGGACAGGATGTGTAGGAAGCACGATAAACCTCTGGAGCTCTTCTGTCAGACCGACCAGACATGTGTCTGCATGCTCTGCCCTGTTTTAGACCACAAGACTCATGAGTTTGTTCCTCTGAGAGAAGGATATGAAGGAAAGAAGGCAGAGCTGCAGAAGACAGAGGCTGAGACTCAGCAGATGATCCAGAAGAGACGACTGAAGATTGAGGAGATCAAACAGTCAGTGAAGGTCAGTAAAGCTGCTGCAGACAGAGAGAAAGCAGAAGGTGTTGAGGTCTTCACTGCTCTGAAGGAGTCTGTTGACAGAGGCCTGAAGCAGCTCATCAAGGAGATCGAAGAGAAACAGAAGAGCTCAGAGAAACAGGCTGAAGACTTCATCACAGAGCTGCAACAGGAAATCTCTGAGCTGGAGAAGAGAAGCACTGAGGTGGAGCAGCTCTCACTGTCTGAAGACCACCTCCACCTCCTCCAAAGCTTCCCATCCCTGAAAACTGCTCCACCCACTAAGGACTGGACAGAGGTCAGAGTCCGTCCACCATCATATGAGGGGACTGTGATGAGAGCTGTGTCTCAGCTGGAGGAGACGCTCCGTGGACAGATGGAGAAGATGAAGACGAGGATGGTCCAGCAGTTTGCAGTGGATGTGACTCTGGATCCTGATACAGCAAATCCATGGCTCATCCTGTCTGATGATGGAAAACAAGTTCATGATGGTGATGTGAAGAAGAAGCTCCCAGACAAACCACAGAGATTTAATACATGTGTTAATGTCTTAGGAAAACAGAGTTTCTCTTCAGGCAGATTTTACTTTGAGGTTCAGGTCAAAGGAAAAACTGACTGGGATGTGGGAGTGGCCAGAGAGTCAATTGACAGGAAGGGAGACATCGAACCAAGACCTCAGTATGGCTACTGGACGATCTGGTTGAGAAATGGAAATAAGTACAAAGCTCTTGATGACCCCTCAGTCCGTCTCAGTCTGAGGTCTGGTCCTGAGAAGGTGGGGGTGTTTGTGGATTATGAGGAGGGTCTGGTCTCCTTTTATGACGTAGATGCTGCAGCTCTCATCTACTCCTTCACCGGCTGCTGCTTCACTGACAAACTACACCCATTCTTCAGTCCCTGTCCTAATGATGGAGGTAAAAACTCCGCCCCTCTGATCATCTGTCCTGTCAATCAAAGTGCCTGATCAATCAGTTCACTGAATGAATGGATCGTATCATTGTGTGTGAACAGAGTAAATACAGAAGAGATGCAGGCTTCATACCACAGCAGTGTCACAGATACAGGATTAATGTGGATCAGAGACAAAATGATCAGTTTTTAATTTGTTCACTTCCTGATACGATCAGGTTTTGTTTTGTTTTACTTTGTTTCTGTCATTGTAGAAGTAAAATGTGAGGTAATAATAACACTTTACATGGTCTTTATTCAAATGTGATGTGAAGTGATGTGAACAGCTGTTTGTCAGAGTCAGTGAGACACAGATTTTAATGTTTCTATCATGTTTGATTGTGTGAAAACGTCATTTTTGAATTCATTTCTGAAGAGTTTAAGTCATTCATCTGTGTCTCTCACATCAAGAACTAAATAAATGAGTGTTTCTGATTGTGTTGTCACTGCCTATAATGTGTAATGAAGGAGGAATAAACCTATGAATACAACCTAATGTACTTGAAATCAGTATAATTCAGTACATAGGTTCACGCTCGTAGTATATACTGTGTACCTGCTGATACTAAACGTTTCTATAATCTCTGTTCATTTCACACTGACATTTCTCAAATCAATTGCTCAGTCGACACTGATGAATAAAACAGAAGAAAGTTGAAAATCTTTCAAAATATAAATTAAACTGAAAAATACAGAAAGATTGATAAATAAATGTCAAATTTAGGCTTTTAATTATTCATCTCTTGGTGTATTTATTATTTTTTCTCCTCCCTGTGACACAACAAGAGTCCACATCAGAACCAGTCAACAGGACCAACATCATGTCCAACATCATGTCCCACATCATGTCCCACATCATGTCCCACATCATGTCCAGCTCCAGTTCAATCTGCTTCTCTTTGCCAGGTCCCCTGCATTGTTCACCACATGTGAACACAGGACCGATTTAAACCTGATTAAACCTGTCTGATCTACAGAAACGTGACTTGGAAACAGCAGCATGTGTTTTTCTGCCATGTGAACTCATTAACATCACCTTCATGAGTGTAATAGCTCTGTAATGTCAAGAGACAGAAACAAACATGCAACAGTCAAACATTTAAATCACATTTTGTCAGTAAATATGAAGAAGGAAATAAAACACAGGATATGAGGTGGAGTCAGAAGTGGAGGTGGAGCAAAACCACAAACGTTCACTGAATCGAAAGTGAAAGTGTTTCAGAGCCTCTGACAGAGTCAGCCTGACCTTCTCTCTGTGTTTCTGTCTGAAGACAAATAAAGTGGACAAGGACAGTGTGAACAGCTGCTCTGACACTGGTGAGTACAGCTGAGAATATTTACTGTGATCCAACAAAGACAAGTGAGTTTGTTCCTCTGTTGGTTTGTGACTTAGACCAAAGTACATGTGCATTCAGGATGACTGAACTACTCCCAGACCTACACCCAAGCTCCGTCTGTTCAGAGATTGTACCTGAGTCTACTGGCTCCGGACTCAGATTATCAAACACTATGGATCAACATGTGTTTACAGCCACTCAACATTTACAAACGTAGCTCTAATGTATAAATGTGAGGACATTTGAAACGTGTCCTTTGGAAGTCAGTGATTTTTATTACATCTGTTTCCTGAACTCAAGTCCAGGAGGGTGGAGTCCTTTAGTTTTACAGCACTGATAGTGTCAGGGAAGAGCCCACAGTACACACCTGGTCTGTTGTTGGTAAAACCTCCAAACTGATGATTGTGACAAGACCTGGTCAAAACCTTTTCTATCTCAAACAGCCCATTTTCCCCATTCAGCCCATCATCTCAGTGAGACCCCACCGTCCAAACAGGATCAACCATACGAGAAAGAACAAACGCTCAATGAAACCTATGAAACAGTCCAATCCCAATCTCCGCTCACTTCCTCATTCCACACAACCAATCACACAGCAGCATTTCCTCAAACTGGCTCTGCTAAACACTCGATCACTCAATAACAAAGCACTAATTCTAAACGAATTCATCACTGATAACAACCTGGACTTCCTCTGCATCACTGAAACCTGGCACAATCACCTGGACTATTTTTCTCTCAACCAAGCCACTCCTCCTGGATACACATACATCGACCAGCCCCGTCCCACTGGCAAAGGTGGTGGTGTGGCCTCAATCCATAAAAAAGACCTCAAAATCATCACCATATCCACCACCCCTGCTCACTCCTTCGAAACCATTGCTTTTAAACTGCCTGGACCTGCTCCCCTGGTTATTGCAGTTATTTATCGCCCTCCCAAGCCCAATCCATCATTTCTCTCCGACTTCTCCGACTTTGTTGCACAGCTCTCAGCCATTTCACCTTCTGTCCTCCTTCTTGGCGACTTCAACTATCACATCGACAACAGAAACTGCAAACAAGCCTCCAACTTCCTGGACCTTCTGGACTCCCACAGTTTCACTCAACATGTCAACTTTCCCACTCACAACCATGGACACACCCTGGACCTAGTCTGCTCCTCCGGTCTCACCATCCGTCAACTTTTCAGCATCAACCTCCACATCTCTGAACACCTGGCTATCTTCATGGATACCAATCTACCCTCCCCCCTCCCCAAGGTCAAACGAACTATATCCTTCAGAAATCTTAAATATATCTCCCCCCAGGACTTCTCAGTCTCCCTATCCAACACCCTGTCAACCCACCCTCCCCCATTGTCCGATGACCCTGACGAACTAGTCAACCACTACAACAGTATTCTCTCCTCCTGTCTGGACCGACTTGCTCCCACCAAAACCAAATCTGTTTCTTTTTCCCACTCAGCCCCCTGGTACACCCTGGAACTCCACCAAATGAAATCCCGCAAGCACCAGCTTGAAAGACTCCATAGAAAAACTAGTTTGACAGTTCATCTCCAAGCCTACACAAACCACCTCCTACAGTACAAAGCTGCCCTCAACACTGCCTGCTCTACCTACTTTTCAAACCTCATTCACTCCGGCTCCAACAACCAAAAGGCTCTTTTTTCTACTATAAACAAACTCCTTAACCCCAGCGACAACATCTCAAGTTCATTCACTGCTGACAAATGCAATTCCTCCCTCTCATTCTTCCAGTCCAAAATTGACAAAATCTACAGTTCCCTAACTACCTCCCCTACTCCCCCACCCCCATCACCCCCCTCCACCCATCTCATCACCCGGCCCCTCTCCAAATTTGCACCTGTCTCCCCAACTATGCCATCCACAATCATCTCATCCATGAAGACTTCCACCTGCATGCTTGACCCCATTCCATCCTCCATCGCCAAGGACTGCTTCCCCACCATCTCTCCGCTGGTCTCCAAAATCATCAACTCCTCGCTCTGCTCTGCCTCCGTCCCATCTTCACTGAAACTTGCTGCTGTCACCTCCATCATCAAGAGACCTGGTCTTAATCCTGACATCATGAACAACTTCCGGCCCATCTCTAACCACCCATTTCTGTTGAAAATCCTGGAACGTGTTGTCGCCTCACAAATAAAATCCCACCTCAACAACAATGACCTCTTCGAAGAATTTCAATCCGGATTCCGCTCAGAACACAGGACTGAAACCGCCCTCCTCAAAATTACAAATGACCTCCTCCTCTCCTCAGACTCTGGACTAATCTCCATCCTCATCCTCCTGGACCTCACCGCTGCCTTTGACACCATCAACCATTCCATCCTACTCTCCCGGCTGAACTCCCTCCTCAACATCACTGATGCTGCCCTCACCTGGTTACACTCATATCTCTCTGGCAGACAACAATTCATCTCCATCAACAACTGCTCCTCCTCAACTGCCCCCCTGTCCCAAGGCGTCCCCCAGGGTTCTGTGCTTGGTCCTCTCCTCTTCATACTGTATCTCATCCCCCTTGGTCTGCCATAATCTTCACTTCCACTGCTACGCTGATGACATCCAGTTATACATTTCCACCAAATCCATCACCCCCTCAACTCATTCCACCCTGTCAAACTGTCTCACCGACATCAAATCCTGGATGCAAACAAAATTCCTCAAACTTAACTATGACAGATCAGACATGATTTTAATTGGTCCAAATTCCCTCACCCAAACAGCCAGAGACTTCCACCTCACCATTGACAACTCCACACTGTCACCCTCCCCCCACTGCCGCAACCTTGGAGTCATCTTCAACAGTAATCTCTCCTTCGACCAACACATCAAACACATCACTAAATCAGCCTTCCATCACCTAGAGAGCATCTCTCGCCTCCGCCCCTCACTCTCTTTCTCCGCCGCTGAAACTCTAATCCACGCCTTGATTACTGCAACAGCATCCTATATGGTACAACCGCCAAACTCCAGTATATCCAAAACTCTGCTGCTCGCCTCCTCACTCACACCTGCTCCCGTGACCACATCACTCCTGTCCTCCAGAACCTCCACTGGCTCCCGATTACACAACAAATTGAATTCAAAATCCTCCTCCTCACCCATAAAACACTCCATACCTCGCAGACCTTCTCCACCCTTACATCCCTTCCCGCACCCTCCGTTCTTCTGATGCCATTCTCCTCACTGTCCCCAAGACCAAGCACAGAACCTGGGGAGATAGAGCCTCCTCTGTTGCTGCCCCCACCCTCTGGAACTCCCTCCCCAAACACATCCGAGAAACCACAGACCTCAAGACTTTCAAGTCACTTCTCAAAACGCACCTGTTCCACTCTGCTTTTAACATTTAGCATTCTAACTCTACCTGCACTGTTATGATCCGTCTGGTCCATCCACTTCACTCAAATCTTTATCCAACTGTGTTCTTCTCCGTTCTGATTGTTTTGACATCTTATGTTTTGATAAATCTCTGTATTGTGCTTATGTGTTTTTAAGTGTTTCTAATATGGTGGTTTCCATTGTTGTTTATTTCTGTAAAGCGACGTTGAGTACTTTGGAAAGCGCTTTATAAATAAAATTAGGGATGCACCGATCCGCTTTTTTCACCTCCGATACCGATACCGATATCGGAGGTTAAGTATCAGTAGATACCGATCCGATATCGATACCGAAAACAGCGCTGAATTATTACCTAACAAATGGTCTTATTGTGCGAAAAAGAAAAAAAAAACAAAAAAAAACTGGGATCATTCTTCTGTGCATATGATTTGACTTTCCTTTTCTACAAAACACAAACAGATATAAATATTCTGAGTTAGTTATTTATTTAACAACTGTGCACCAGTACAAAAATCTTAAACCAATAGCTTCTCTAGCTTGGTCAAACACCATGTAAAAAGAAATACAAATGTCATTGGTTCAGTCAGTGCAAATGGGAATATAAAATCCAATGTTAAATTAAATACAATAAATAAATAATAAAAGGAGCTGAAAGCTTTGACATCTTTTATCTTCTCTGATATGTCTTTGCACACTTTTCCATACAGCTCAGGTAGAGCTGTCTCAGACATGTATTTCCGGCTTCGGAATCCTTTGTACCCAACAACCGACAGCGGTTGCCCATCCATAACGATAAAGTTCAGTATGCTCTCTGTGATTTTTTTTGCCTGCACACTGTTAGCTGGAAAATGTTCACTTCTTTCCTTCATCTCCATCAAAGTTAGCTGCTTCATACCGCTTCCTTTTTGTTTGTTGATTTCAATAAACTTGGCATGCTCGTTGATGTGAAATTTCTGGAGGTGTTTGATTAAGTTGGTGGTGTTGTAGCTGGAAGGTTTAACACCGTCCCTCGGAACATTCACACCACAAGTATTGCATATAGCCGTCGGGCTTGCAGGCTGAGATAGCGTGAAAAAACTCCAAATTGCCGATCCTTTCGCTCGCTCCATCTTAAACAATATGGCCGTATTGTCATGTTTGCATATGACGCATGGACGGCACTCACAGCGCATAACATAGAGCTAGATTGAATAGATGGGCCCCTATTATCGGGTCCATTGTCACCGATACCCGATCTAGATTTTTCTTTTATATCGGAACCGATACCGATAACAATATCGGATCGGTGCATCCCTAAATAAAATGTAATATTATTATCATTATTAGTATTATGTGTGACCAGCCCAGTCCAATAACACTCTCTGTTTCCCATTAAACACAGTTCAGTGACGACGACACTGAGGTTTTTATGAAACTTCTGAGCATTAAAACATTGTTTGCAGGAGTGAAACCAAAACCAACAGAGAGGAGAGATGTTGTGAGATGTTATGTCTGTGCACAGTGTCAGGTGAGTGGCTCAGTGAGCATCTACAATAATGTATACAGATGTATAAAACTATACACATGAATTGAGTGTTATTAACTGATGTGAACAGCTGAGTTGTATGAAAGTGTTATCATGTTTAGCACCTTTACTGTGCTACTTCTGTTCAACTCCACCTGTGGTAAATGGTCCTGGAGGAGGAACCTGCTGGCACCACGCCGTGTTCGACCCGGTGACGACTCACTGTGACAATCCCTCCGAAAAATGCTTTTTAACACTTGACTGATTATTTTAAGTTCATTAAGAAAAGTATATCTAAGATCAATATAAGAGCTGAGCAAATAAACATGAAGCAAAAACACATGAGATACTTTATGGTCCAGTTTCTGCCATTTACCACTACAGCCTGACATTGAGCTCACATTAACAGAAATCAAGAGTCAGACTGGTTTAAAGCCTGAAAATCTACTTTACACTTGCTCACTTGCTCTAGTCTCTCTAGATCTCTACTCGAATACAGGGCAAGTTTGGCAGAAGACTTTTATTTTGAAAGTGGAGTCATGCCCTTCCTTGAGGCTTGTACCAGTCAGATGTGATTCCTCACAGAGTCCAGCAGAGGTCAGTGTGACATCACACACCAGAGACAGGTGAGAAAGACGGGCAGAGCAACAGCAGAAACTTAAATAGCTTCTGAATCAGAAGTGAAAGTGTTTCAGAGCCTCTGACAGAGTCAGCCTGACCTTCTCTCTGTGTTTCTGTCTGAAGACAAATAAAGTGGACGAGGACAGTGTGAACAGCTGCTCTGACACTGGTGAGTACAGCTGAGAATATTTACTGTGATCCAACAAAGACAAGTGAGTTTGTTCCTCTGTTGGTTTGTGACTTAGTCCAAAGTACATGTGCATTCAGGATGACTGAACTACACCCAGACCTACACCCAAGCTCCGTCTGTTCAGAGATTGTACCTGAGTCTACTGGCTCTGGACTCAGATTATCAAACACTATGGATCAATATGTGTTTACAGCCACTCAACATTTACAAACGTAGCTCTAATGTATAAATGTGAGGACATTTGAAACGTGTCCTTTGGAAGTCAGTGATTTTTATTACGTCTGTTTCCTGAACTCAAGTCCAGGAGGGTGGAGTCCTTTAGTTTTACAGCACTGATAGTGTCAGGGAAGAAGAGCCCACAGTACACACCTGCTCTGTTGTTGGTAAAACCTCCAAACTGATGATTGTGACAAGACCTGGTCAAAACCTTTTCTATCTGCTGAAGCAGAACTTCAGATCAAACAGAGCAGGTGTTAGTTTCAGCTGCTGCATTAAACGTCCACAGGTCAGAACCTGTTCCACTGTTTTCACTAGTGAATTCAACATTATTGTTTCAAAGACAAAATGATTAACTGGGTTCATAAGACATTGTTTTCTCACTTTGACCTTTGCCCTCAGTGTGTGGACATGTCTGGTGCCAGCAACCTGAGGTCTGAAGATCAGTTCCTGTGCTCCATCTGTCTGGATGTCTTCACTGATCCAGTCACCACATCATGTGGACACAACTTCTGTCAGAGCTGCATCACTCAGCACTGGGACGTTAATGTACCATATCACTGTCCAATGTGTAAAGAGGTTTTCTACACCAGACCTCAGTTGAAGATCAACAGGTTCATCTCTGAGGTTGTGGCTCAGTTCAGACGTGAAGCTCAACAGAAAACCAGCAGCAGCAGCTCAGAGCAACAAGTTTCCAAACCAGGAGAAGTTCCCTGTGACGTCTGCACTGGAACCAAACTGAAGGCCCTGAAGTCCTGCCTGGTGTGTCTGACCTCCTACTGTCAGACTCACCTGGAGCCTCATCTGACACTGTCACGTCTGAGGAGACATCAGCTGATGGAGCCTGTGGAGAACCTGGAGGACAGGATCTGTAGGAAGCACGATAAACCTCTGGAGCTCTTCTGTCAGATCGACCAGACATGTGTCTGCGTGCTCTGCTCTGTTTTAGACCACAAGACTCATGAGTTTGTTCCTCTGAGAGAAGGATATGAAGGAAAGAAGGCAGAGCTGCAGAAGACAGAGGCTGAGACTCAGCAGATGATCCAGAAGAGACGACTGAAGATCGAGGAGATCAAACAGTCAGTGAAGGTCAGTAAAGCTGCTGCAGACAGAGAGAAAGCAGAAGGTGTTGAGGTCTTCACTGCTCTGAAGGAGTCTGTTGACAGGGGCCTGAAGCAGCTCATCAAGGAGATCGAAGAGAAACAGAAGAGCTCAGAGAAACAGGCTGAAGACTTCATCACAGAGCTGCAACAGGAAATCTCTGAGCTGGAGAAGAGAAGCATTGAGGTGGAGCAGCTCTCACTGTCTGAAGACCACCTCCACCTCCTCCAAAGCTTCCCATCCCTGAAAGCTGCTCCACCCACCAAGGACTGGACAGAGGTCAGAATCCGTCCACCATCATATGAGGGGACTGTGGTGAGAGCTGTGTCTCAGCTGGAGGAGACGCTCCATGGACAGATGGAGAAGATGATGGAGGCTGAGGTGAAGAAGGTCCAGCAGTTTGCAGTGGATGTGACTCTGGATCCTGATACAGCACATCCTAAACTCATCCTGTCTGATGATGGAAAACAAGTTCATCATGGTTATGTGAAGAAGAAGAAGAATCTCCCAGACAACCCAAAGAGATTTTCTCCTTGTGTCTGTGTCTTAGGAAAACAGAGTTTCTTTTCAGGCAGATTTTACTTTGAGGTTCAGGTCAAAGGAAAAACTGACTGGGATGTGGGAGTGGCCAGAGAGTCGATTGACAGGAAGGGAGACATCACACTGACTCCTCAGGATGGTCACTGGATGATCTGTTTGAGAAATGGAAATCAGTACAAAGCTCTCGATGACCCCCGAGTTGATCTCAGTCTGAGGTCTGGTCTTGAGAAGGTGGGGGTGTTTGTGGATTATGAGGAGGGTCTGGTCTCCTTTTATGACGTAGATGCTGCAGCTCTCATCTACTCCTTCACCGGCTGCTGCTTCACTGACAAACTACACCCATTCTTCAGTCCTTATCTTAATGATGGAGGTAAAAACTCCGCCCCTCTGATCATCTGTCCTGTCAATCAAAGTGCCTGATCATTGACAACAATGTGAAATGAATCTTTACACTGTGTGAACATAGTAAATAACAGACAGTCTTTATACGACAGGTTTTAAATTCAACATTATTCTTCTTTTTCCTTCAAGTGTTTTTATTTGGGTTTGAGAGGTTTTTAACTCAGATGTGATGTGATCTGGTCTAATGTCTACAAACAGCTGTTTGTCAGTGTCAGTGAGACACAACATGACAACATGTCAGATCCTGATGTTTCTGCTGGTGCATTGTTTTCAGACACATAATCACAGTGTCATTGTTCATGTTCAGTAGAAACATGGATTCTGCTCAGTCTGTGCTGGAGTGAACAGAATCAGTGTCTTTGGTCATAATCTGTGATTCTGGATCTTTACTTTTGAAGAGGCTTTTTCAGATTAAGATATACTTTACTGATCTCAGTGCAGGAAATTATTGAATGATTTTCTTTACTTTCCTGAAGCTGATCTGGTTTAAAGCTGAGATGATCAACATGCTGTAGCAGTTTATTGACAGTAAGTGTCAGTGTGAGACAAACATTGGTTTCTGTCCTGTTGCATATTGAGTAGTTTGTCAGCCTGACAGTTGACTTCATTTTGTTATTAAAAACATGGTAGGTGGGAATAAGTAATAAAACTTCTTCTCTAGATAAATAAAGTTGACTATTGTCAGTACCATAGCTGTTATACTCATCAGTCTTCATACTGAATGTCGTCCTGTTGTCCACTTCCTGTGTGAGAACATCACTGAAAACATGGATCCTGAAACTGCAGCCTCCACGTCTTCAGGAGACACCAACCATCTAACCAATCACCAGTGACCAAAGATGTGGATATCTTACAAAGATCCTCTTTACAGAAGATGCTGCCAAATTGTTTACACTTCCTGTCTCCAAAGTGGGTGTGGTCACGACACAGTTGGACTCTGTAACACTGTAAGAGCAAGTAAGAGTTAAAAACAAAACAGAAACCTAACCATTAAATGCACGAGTTTTCTTCTGGCTGAGTTTCAAAGACTTACCAACTGAAATTCTGACAATTACAAACCTTGTCCCTAAAACATAAATGGCTGTCCATCATAAATAAGATACTGAATAAAAAGCCTCTAAAGAGCAGTTAAACACAGTTGACCGTTCTGTTGAGTGATAAACATAAATTGTGTTATTTACTCCACCTACACCTTTCTCTGCCAGTGCAGGTTAAGAGATCAGCAACAGTTACCATGGTGATTTACTGCAATAACAAGCAAACCGGGTCATAGGTTGTCTACTGCATGTGGCATCTGACACCATCAGCCATTTAATAAGTGCCTGGCACCGCTTGACAAGGTCAAGCTCAAAACTGCCCTACAGACCAGGGCCCGTGTTCACAAAGAATCCTAAGACTAAAAGTAGTAGACGTCATTTTCCCTCGGTAAGATGAAAGTTATTCACAAAGCATCTGAGCCCTTAAATAAATACCACAATAACAGCAGAAATGAAGGCAATCACACCATTATGGTATTTAACTGGAAAAATGCATCGATGCAGCAGTGATGGCTGTCAGAGCCACCTGTCAGTTTTCATTCTCCACTGGATGTCCACGTGTTGCAGACTCACAAACAGACCTTCATGGACAAAGCAGGTTTTCCAGTGTTGTTGATGTTATTTATCAGACAACAATACATTAATTTGCTGTGCGATGTGTTCCAGTCTGCCTCTTGGCTTTCACTGTTACTCTGGAGCTGAATTTCCCTCTGAAATCGTCATATGTGAAACGACCAGCAGGCGATTAGACATAAGCAAATGAATCTAACAACTATCAGCACTGGTCTGTATGTTCAAACTATTTACTGAACTTTGTTAAGTTGTTCATGACATTAAATTATTTCAGTTCTGTGATCGGTGGATTTCACTGTCACTTCATCACTCCGAGTGCGTTTGGGTTTTTCACCTCCTTTTGTCTAACAACCAATCAGAGCTTCAAAAACAATGAGTCATACCTAGCAACAGCGTCGACCACGCCTCCTCACTAAGATCAAAGTTTCTGTCCCCTCCTCCCTCACAGTTGCTCTCAGAAACTTTCTAAATCACTCTGAAGATAAGAGTCCTTGCTAGGACTCTTCAGGCTGAGTCAGGACTCTCTGAGAATCTTTGTGAATACGCGCCCAGGTGTTTAATAAATAAAGGTCTGGTCTGTATGCTTTTGATAATGAATAAATCTATTAGTTTAGAAGAGCACAGGGCGGAGTTCAGTGACAGAAACTCACCACACACTAATTAAAGTGTTCTAAGTGCCACTGCTCTGCTCCAAGTTATACACTGGACCGATTTTCTGCAGAACCCGCTCCCAGGACTTCGAACCACGTAGGTCAGACCATCTCAAACAGGAAGGTAAGTGCATCCATGGTAGACGTAAGAAAAAAAAAGATGTCGACATGAACAGTAAATCAACCTCAGAAAGGCAAAATAATCTGTTGTGTCTTCATCACATGGATGTTATTGCAGGATCTCACAATGCCCATGTGAGTTTGTAGTTCTTCTGTTATCTTGTGATCTGGTGTCTCCACCTACACCATACTCTGCTCCACTGGCTCTCAAGAGTGGATCCAGGGTGTGCACCTACGTTCGGAAAAAAACGTGGTGCGCACAATACACGACTGTGAATTATTTTGGGGTAAGGGGTGGAGCAACACCACAGACTCAAATATAATGTTCCTGAAGTGAAAGTGATTCAGAGCGACAGCAGAGCCTCAGTGGAGACAGATCTCTCTCTGTGTTTCTGTTGGAAGACAAACCCTGCTCAGATACTGGTGAGTACGGATGAGAATATTCAACAAAGTTAGAATCAAAGAGAAAGCTCCACTTTGTTCATTTCATTTTCTTATTTACTTCTCATTTCAGACATGAGTCAGGTTAATTTACTGCAGACTTCATGTGATATTGTGTAATTTTTGTAATTCAAAATTATTTTTAAATCATTTTCATTCCTAGTCCGCTCCCCATACACCTGTTCTGGTAAACTTTTATCAGTGCCACTCATCAGATTCCTCACTGTAACAGACCTTAATATAGGTACGAACTGGTCAAGCAGGAAATGTCAAGATTTTGGAGGATTGCTTTGTTCTTCTATGGAACTGTTATGTACGCTCATAGAAGCATTTCTGAATCAAAACGTTGTGAAAGAAGAAACTGGAAACAACCAATCCTGATTGCAAGCAATAAAACCATTGCTCGTGTTAGCGACTGAACAGCAAAGCATCATTGCAGTAGTGAGCCAGAGACATATTTTCATTTCGCTCGGAGGCAGAGTGGTTAAGTTTCAGGTGCAGATGCCAGGGCAGTGGTGAGGGAGTGGTCGAGAAAACTGTGTCTCTGTGCAAACACTGTGCTACTCGAGTTGCTAATGTTAGCTGCAACACATCCAATATGGTGGCTCATCTCTGGAGTGCTGAACATGCACTTAGGGCCTGATTTACTAAGATCCCTGATAAGGGGCACTAAATTGCGTGCTGCTGGTAAAATTTTGCATTTTTAGTTAGTGCATGCAAAACAGGTGATCTACTAAGAGTAACCTGCTAAATGACAGCACGTGAAAACAGCAGTATTTAAATGAGGGTTTTGTGCATGGTAATGGTTTCCACTATGGAGAGAGTGGACAAAGCCAGATGTCCGCAAAGACAGAAAGAAATTTGAGCCGATGGATTGATAGAGAGCTCAGGTGGGACACTCGGGCCACACTCGGATCTAAACGCCCTGATCAGAGGGATCAAAGATGGGGTAAAAGCAGAGGTGAGGTCTCTCAGTCCCGGTCCCAGAGCTGAGCAGCCAGGTATTCAAGAGGGAGGAGAGGAGAGGAGCGCACTGGACGAGCGACATGCGGCGTGCGTAACGGTGCTTAAAGGACTTTGAACACACCTGGAAAACTGCTACAGTTCTCAGGAATGATCCAGATGCAAGGAAATGCAGAGATATAAGAGCTTTTGCCCGGTCAGGTATTAAATCAATGACCGCAGCCATTTGTGCACAAAGCTGTGCCAGTTAAGACTTGACTTTTAAACATGCCAAATTAAGATGCAAAAACTGCACGTGCAATCAAGTTTACACACGCAAACCTTTAGTAAATCAGGCCCTAAGTGTCCAATAGATGTAGGGTTGCAAGGTATGTGTCAATGATTTGAACACTCTGTCACCCATTAGCATTAAAAAACTTAAAATGCATGTCTAATTTTTCAAAAATCCTGCCCCAAGTCCCTTCTGGGTTTGAGTCCAACTCATGGCCCTGCCACATGAACCAAACACAGTGACCTCAAAACTGTGACACGAACTGAACCGTGGATTTTGTTGACTTGCACACAAGTTATTTTCTCACCTTTCAACACCTGCGTTCATGTCTGTTTGCGTGACCGCGACCTATACTATCAGACAAGATGTGGAAGGTTTTTGTAATTATGCAGAATTCCCTTGAGGCTTGAAAGATGTTACGTACTATAACTTTAAATCCTCCATTTGTCCTGTCTTTGTTTCTGTTGGTGAACAAAAGCTGCACAGTGTTGATTTGTCAAGTGATGTTCTGTGTTTTTAAGAGAATTTAACAGTAACATTTCTTTGTCATTGTGATTATCAACAAAAACTAAAATGTTCCCAATTTAAATGATGTCATTAAATGCTAAAGTTACAGACAAGAGGACTTTTAATTTCTAGGAAGGTAGTCGACCTCTCCTGCAAAAGGCTTCTTCAGTTCTGAAAGCTGATGTGGGAATCCCAGGTATTTGACCTGTGGTGGGGTTGTCACACGGACATGGTCCTGAGAGTCACTACTTGTCCATCATATCGGTCGTTAGGGTCACCTGAGTCAAGGTATGAATAGGGGTTCAAATAAATGAATTAGCTTTACTGTCATTATACACGATGTACAGCAAATTTGGTGTGGTTTTCTCTCAAGCTAAAAGATAAAAAGACAGAATCAAATCAAATCTGGCAGGCGGCATGGTTATGTTGGCTGCCCCCCCCCTCCTCCATCCTGGTGGTATAAAGAGAGCCCAGTTGTGACAGATTCATCCCAATGATGCACACTGTTATGCAGTACGTCAGAATGGATTAACTGTACTCCTATTAAAGTTCAGCAGCAGTTTGTGGGGGTGGGGCGTGGGGCGGCCTGTTTTTAATTTACTAAGGAAAGAGAGCCTCTGTTGAATTTTGGGATGATTGTTGGAGTTTTGAGGTAGGTACAACCGGGTACTCCACCTGGACTGGCTGCTTTGTGTGAGGTCCTTAACCCTAACCCCCCAATACAGTCATCACCTGATTATGTTTTAGTAGCATCTTGTTGGTCTTATAGTCCGTCAGTGCCTTGATGACTGGTTCTCAATGCACTGCTGGTAATTACGCTTTGCCTCCCTGATTCCTTTTTCGGTCTCCACCTTGCAACACTATAGGCCTGTCTGTCTCTGACCCTGAAGGTTGCATCTCGTTCCCTCAGTAGTGTCCTTACACTGCTTCTGAACCATAGCATCTGGTTTGGACACAGTTTTATTGTCCTCTGAGTGGTTTCATTTTCTATGCATAAATGTATCCTTGAGTCATAGTATGAATGGGTGTTAATGTGTGTGGGAAGGGCTTTCAAGACTATATTATAGGTAGCTGATAATTGGCTGTGACACCACCTCTCTTCAAGGGTGTGGCTATCCAAATTGGGTCTTCATCAAGTAGGCAAGAAAACATGAAAATAAACCACAGACAGCAACTAGTGAGGAGCAAAACAACAGATGGAACAACACTGTTCCTGTATGTGGCAGGCATGTCTGAGAATCCAAGAAGAATATTCTGCAAACACAAGATCCCTGTGCATTTCAAACCCAGAAACACCTGAGAAAAAACTGGTTCATCTCAGTGGTCCAACACAGAGGACGAGGCTGAGCAACACTGTCTGTGGTGTGTACTGCAGTGAGGAGTGCTTAGACCTATACATAACAGACCAAAAAATCATTTCACTGAAACATGCCTAAACACAGAAGAGACAGGTCAGCAGGGCAGGAGTCTTGTCCTCTTTCGAAGATGCTAATGTCCACATTTAGTTTTCAACACCAATCATCAGCAACCTGTAACATTGTCTTGAAAGCTGTTTCATTGTTTGTTTGATGTTTTCATCTCCGTTAACACCTTGGCCCATATGATCCTAACGACTCAGAAGATGTGAAGGTAATGACATTCAAGACCACCTCCATGGGGACAACACGACCAAAAGTTAGATACCTGGGTCTCCCACATTAATGTTTTTAGAAATGAAGAAGCCTGTTGGATAAAACGTCCAGTTGCCTGCAGCTTTATCATCTAATCACTACCATGACCATGGATGATTGTGGACCTTCAGAGGGATGATTTAAGTGTTTTTTTTCTCTTTTCTCGTCTGCACTGGAACCAAACTGAAGGCCCTGAAGTCCTGCCTGGTGTGTCTGACCTCCTACTGTGAGACTCACCTGGAGCCTCATCTGACACTGTCACATCTGAGGAGACATCAGCTGATGGAGCCTGTGGAGAACCTGGAAGACAGGATGTGTAGGAAGCACAATAAACCTCTGGAGCTCTTCTGTCAGACCGACCAGACATGTGTCTGCATGCTCTGCCCTGTTTTAGACCACAAGACTCGTAAGTTTGTTCCTCTGAGAGAAGGATATGAAGGAAAGAAGGCAGAGCTGCAGAAGACAGAGGCTGAGACTCAGCAGATGATCCAGAAGAGACGACTGAAGATTGAGGAGATCAAACAGTCAGTGAAGGTCAGTAAAGCTGCTGCAGACAGAGAGAAAGCAGAAGGTGTTGAGGTCTTCACTGCTCTGAAGGAGTCTGTTGACAGGGGCCTGAAGCAGCTCATCAAGGAGATCGAAGAGAAACAGAAGAGCTCAGAGAAACAGGCTGAAGACTTCATCACAGAGCTGCAACAGGAAATCTCTGAGCTGGAGAAGAGAAGCACTGAGGTGGAGCAGCTCTCACTGTCTGAAGACCACCTCCACCTCCTCCAACGCTTCCCATCCCTGAAAGCTGCTCCACCCACCAAGGACTGGACAGAGGTCAGAGTCCGTCCACCATCATATGAGGGGACTGTGGTGAGAGCTGTGTCTCAGCTGGAGGAGACGCTCCGTGGACAGATGGGGAAGGTGATGGGGCTGAAAATGAAGAAGGTGATGGAGGCTGAGGTGAAGAAGGTCCAGCAGTTTGCAGTGGATATGACTCTGGATCCAGATACAGCAAATCCTCACCTCATCCTGTCTGATGATGGAAAACAAGTTCATGATGGTGATGAAGAGAAGAATCTCCCAAACAACCCACAGAGATTTAATACATGTGTCTGTGTCTTAGGAAAACAGAGTTTCTCTTCAGGCAGATTTTACTTTGAGGTTCAGGTCAAAGGAAAAACTAAGTGGGATGTGGGAGTGGCCAGAGAGTCGATTGACAGGAAGGGAAAAATCACACTGAGTCCTCAGGATGGTTACTGGGCAATATATTTGAGTAATGGAAATGAGTACAAAGCTCTTGCTGGCCCCCCAGTCCCTCTCACTCTGAGGTCTGGTCCTGAGAAGGTGGGGGTGTTTGTGGATTATGAGGAGGGTCTGGTCTCCTTTTATGACGTAGATGCTGCAGCTCTCATCTACTCCTTCACCGGCTGCTGCTTCACTGACAAACTACACCCATTCTTCAGTCCCTGTCTTAATGATGGAGGTAAAAACTCCGCCCCTCTGATCATCTGTCCTGTCAATCAAAGTGCCTGATCATTGACACAATGTGAAATGAATCTTTACACTGTGTGAACATAGTAAATAACAGACACAGTCTTTATACGACAGGTTTTAAATTCAACATTAAGGTTTTTTATTTGCTCTGAGTCTTTTTACAGGGAATAATGAGTTTACAAGGTTTTTAATCAAGTGCAAAATGATCTGTTGTAATTACTATCAGATGTTTGTCAGTATCACATGAGACACGTCTGTGAAACAGGTCAGATTTTGATGTTTCACTCAGATTATTATGTGAAAATTGTCATCTGTGTTAAATATAAAACTGATTGGTGCTTTTTCCTCACAAAGTCATGTGATGTGTAAAACTGTACCTGCTCCACATGGTCTCTGTCCCTGTTCAGTACATTCATGTAGAAACAGCTGATTACTAGTAGAAATTTCAGGACTATTGTGTTTTATTGATAACAACACATCATTGTATGTATTATTATAAATATGGGATGGATAAAAATAATAAAGGTTCTTTACTAAATCAGTAAATAAAGTTCAATGCTCGTGGGACCGTAGCTGTCATACTCACTCTTTGTTGTCATCTTCTTGATGCAATAACGTCTTCCTGTTGTCCACTTCCTGTTGTCCACTTCCTGTGTGGGACTATCATGAAAAACTGTGAGTCCTCCAGGTCTTCAGGAGACAGTCTGCTCCAAACAGCTGAAGAAGAGCTGGAGCCCAGGACGTGGATATCTAGAAAGAAAGATCCTCCATATCAAAGATGCTGCCAGTTGTATGGTTCACACTTCCTGTCTCTTAGGTGGGCGTGGTCATGATAGCTTGGTCAAAACATAACAACACGCAACATTAAATTCAGTTTGAATCTGCAGCTTGTTTCTATCCTGTGTGTGACCAGCCCAGTCCAATAACACTCTCTGTTTCCCATTAAACACAGTTCAGTGATGACGACACTGAGGTTTTTATGAAACTTCTGAGCATTAAAACATTGTTTGCAGGAGTGAAACCAAAACCAACAGAGAGGAGAGATGTTGTGAGATGTTATGTCTGTGCACAGTGTCAGGTGAGTGGCTTTTCATCTTTAATCGAAGAGAATAAAAACAATCCCAGGTTCCTTTTTAACACTGTGGCCAGGCTGACTAAGAACCACAGTGCTGTTGAGCCATGCATCCCTCCGACTCTCAGCAGCAACGATTTCCTAACTTTCTTTACTGAAAAGATCGTAAATATCAGAACAAGGATCGGCAGTAGTGGACCACAGATTACAGCCCCTACGAAAGCACCTCCCAGACTTGGTGCATACTTGAACAGCTTCGCCCCGATCGACCTGTCAGACTTAACTTCTGTAATCACCTCCTCCAAATCAGCTACGTGTCTGCTTGACCCAGTCCCAACAAGACTGCTCAAGGATGTCTTCCCCTTAGTTAACGCTGCCATACTGAACCAGATCAACCTTTCCTTAGTCACAGGCTACATGCCACAGGCCTTTAAGGTGGCTGTCATTAATCCTCTGCTTAAAAAACCCTCTCTTGATCCAGATGTATTAGCCAACTATAGGCCTATATCCAACCTTCCCTACATCTCTAAGATCCTTGAGAAGGTTGTCCTAGTGCAGCTTCATGAACATCTGCATAGTAACGAGCTCTTTGAAGCTTTCCAATCTGGATTTAGGGAACACCATAGCACTGAAACAGCACTGGTCAAAGTTTCCAACGATCTTCTTATAGCTTCCGACAGAGGTCTTGTCTCTGTACTTGTACTTCTGGACCTCAGTGCTGCATTCGATACCGTCGATCACAGCATCTTGCTGCATAGACTAGAACATGAAATCGGGATCAAAGGATCTGCTCTAAAATGGTTTGACTCATACTTATCTGACAGGTTTCAGTTCGTTAATGTTAATAATGACCATTCGAAGTAGAGCAGAGTTATGTGTGGTGTGCCGCAGGGTTCAGTTTTAGGGCCAGTTCTCTTCTCTCTGTCCATGCTTCCATCAGGGGATATAATCCATAAGCACTCCATCAATTTCCACTGTTATGCTGATGATACTCAGCTCTACCTATCAATAGAGCCAGATGATAGAAGCTGCCTCATCAATCTGCAAGATTGCTTGAAAGACATCAAATCCTGGATGTCTTCTAACTTCCTTCTACTGAACTCTGACAAAACAGAGGTTATTGTGATTGGACCTAAGCATCTCAGGGACACATTCTCCAATCAGATTGCTACTCTAGATGGCATCACCCTTAACTCCAGTCCAACAGCGAGGAACCTTGGAGTCATTTTTGACCCGGATCTTTCCTTCAGCTCTCACATCAAGCATGTGACTAGGACTGCCTTCTTTTACCTGCGCAATATGTCTAAGATCAGAAACATCCTCTCTCAGAGTGATGCTGAGAAACTGGTCCATGCATTTATTACTTCTAGGCTGGACTACCGTACTGTCTCCTGTGAGGATGTCCAACAATCTCTCTAAAGAGTCTCCAGCTGGTCCAGAACGCTGCAGCGAGGGTATTGACAAGAGTTAGTAAGAGAGAGCACATCTCTCCCATTCTAGCTTCTCTCCATTGGCTTCCTCTAGGATACAGAATAGACTTCAAGATCCTTCTACTTACTTACAAGGCTCTTAATGCCAAAGCTCCAACTTATCTGAAAGACCTCATTATCCCATACTGTCCTACCAGAGCACTTCGCTCCCAGAATGCAGGTCTGTTAGTGACCCCCCCCCCAGTATCTCTAAAAACAGACTGGGAGGTAGAGCCTTCAGTTACTGGGCTCCTCTATTATGGAACCAGCTCTCTCCATGGGTCAGAGAGGCAGACACTCTTTGTACATTTAAGTCCAGGCTGAAGACCTTCCTCTATGACAGAGCTTTAGTTAGGGCTGGCTCAGGTAGTCCTGATCCATTTTATAGCTACGCTGCTATAGGCTTAAACTGCTGGGGGACACATCAGGTTACATGGAGCCCTGTCCTTCCTCTCCTCTCCTCTCCTCTCCTCTCCTCTCCTCTCCTCTCCTCTCCCCTCACACATTTTGAACTGCCATTATTTGTTGCACTTTGTAGTCTGGCCTTGGTGTCTCGCACTCTCTCTGTATTTCCACAGATCTCTTCAGAGCTCCATCCCCCTGCACCAACCAACCACCCGCCGCCTCCATCACCTCCTTTCTCCTGCTGTTAAACCGGTCTGCACTCCCTCCTCATGACCCAGTCTGCCGTCCAGTAGTCCCATTAAGCTGGCCTTCCCTCCCTGCCCCCCAGGAGCTTCCTTCATCATCTCTTGTTAACTGACTGATTCCATTTCCATGTTTTCCATATTTCATGTTGTAAATTGTCTTCTTGTCTGTATACAACATCTATTGCACGTCTGCCCGTCCTGGGTGAGGGATCCCTCCTCTGTTGCTCACCCTGAGGTTTCTCCATTTTTTTTCCCTGTTGAAAGGGTTTTCTTGGGAGTTTTTCCTCAGTCAATGTGAGGGTCAAAGGTCAGAGGATGTTGTCATAATGCTGTGTAAAGACCTTTGAGACAAACTGTTTGTAAAAACAGGCTATACAAATAAAATTGCCTTGCCTCAGTGAGCATCTACAATAATGTATACAGACGTATAAAACTATACACATGAATTGAGTGTTATTAACTGATGTGAACAGCTGAGTTGTATGAAAGTGTTATCATGTTTAGCACCTTTACTGTGCTACTTCTGTTAAACTACAACCTGTGGTAAATGGTCCTGGAGGAGGAACCTGCTGGCACCACGCCGTGTTCGACCCGGTGACGACTCCCTGTGACAATCCCTCCAAAAAATGCTTTTAACACTTGACTGATTATTTTAAGTTCATTAAGAAAAGTATATCTAAGATCAATATAAGAGCTGAGCAAATAAACATGAAGCAAAAACACATGAGATACTTTATGGTCCAGTTTCTGCCATTTACCACTACAGCCTGACATTGAGCTCACATTAACAGAAATCAAGAGTCAGACTGGTTTAAAGCTTGAAAATCTACTTTACACTTGCTCACTTGCTCTAGTCTCTCTAGATCTCTACTCGAATACAGGGCAAGTTTGGCAGAAGACTTTTATTTTGAAAGTGGAGTAATCCCCTTCCTTGAGGCTTGTACCAGTCAGATGTGATTCCTCACAGAGTCCAGCAGAGGTCAGTGTGACATCACACACCTGAGACAGGTGAGACAGACGGGCAGAGCAACAACAGAAACTCAGACAGCTTCTGAATCAAAGGTGAAAGTGTTTCAGAGCCTCTGACAGAGTCAGCCTGACCTTCGCTCTGTGTTTCTGTCTGAAGACAAATAAAGTGGACGAGGACAGTGTGAACAGCTGCTCTGACACTGGTGAGTACAGCTGAGAATATTTACTGTGATCCAACAAAGACAAGTGAGTTTGTTCCTCTGTTGGTTTGTGACTTAGTCCAAAGTACATGTGCATTCAGGATGACTGAACTACACCCAGACCTACACCCAAGCTCCGTCTGTTCAGAGATTGTACTTGAGTCTACTGGCTCTGGACTCAGATTATCAAACACTATGGATCAATATGTGTTTACAGCCACTCAACATTTACAAACGTAGCTCTAATGTATAAATGTGAGGACATTTGAAACGTGTCCTTTGGAAGTCAGTGATTTTTATTACGTCTGTTTCCTGAACTCAAGTCCAGGAGGGTGGAGTCCTTTAGTTTTACAGCACTGATAGTGTCAGGGAAGAAGAGCCCACAGTACACACCTGGTCTGTTGTTGGTAAAACCTCCAAACTGATGATTGTGACAAGACCTGGTCAAAACCTTTTCTATCTGCTGAAGCAGAACTTCAGATCAAACAGAGCAGGTGTTAGTTTCAGCTGCTGCATTAAACGTCCACAGGTCAGAACCTGTTCCACTGTTTTCACTAGTGAATTCAACATTATTGTTTCAAAGACAAAATGATTAACTGGGTTCATAAGACATTGTTTTCTCACTTTGACCTTTGCCCTCAGTGTGTGGACATGTCTGGTGCCAGCAACCTGAGGTCTGAAGATCAGTTCCTGTGCTCCATCTGTCTGGATGTCTTCACTGATCCAGTCACCACATCATGTGGACACAACTTCTGTCAGAGCTGCATCACTCAGCACTGGGACGTTAATGTACCATATCACTGTCCAATGTGTAAAGAGGTTTTCTACACCAGACCTCAGTTGAAGATCAACAGGTTCATCTCTGAGGTTGTGGCTCAGTTCAGACGTGAAGCTCAACAGAAAACCAGCAGCAGCAGCTCAGAGCAACAAGTTTCCAAACCAGGAGAAGTTCCCTGTGACGTCTGCACTGGAACCAAACTGAAGGCCCTGAAGTCCTGCCTGGTGTGTCTGACCTCCTACTGTGAGACTCACCTGGAGCCTCATCTGACACTGTCAGGTCTGAGGAGACATCAGCTGATGGAGCCTGTGGACAACCTGGAGGACAGGATGTGTAGGAAGCACGATAAACCTCTGGAGCTCTTCTGTCAGACCGACCAGACATGTGTCTGCATGCTCTGCTCTGTTTTAGACCACAAGACTCATGATGTTGTTCCTCTGAGAGAAGGATATGAAGGAAAGAAGGCAGAGCTGCAGAAGACAGAGGCTGAGACTCAGCAGATGATCCAGAAGAGACGACTGAAGATTGAGGAGATCAAACAGTCAGTGAAGGTCAGTAAAGCTGCTGCAGACAGAGAGAAAGCAGAAGGTGTTGAGGTCTTCACTGCTCTGAAGGAGTCTGTTGACACAGGCCTGAAGCAGCTCATCAAGGAGATCGAAGAGAAACTGAAGAGCTCAGAGAAACAGGCTGAAGACTTCATCACAGAGCTGCAACAGGAAATCTCTGAGCTGGAGAAGAGAAGCACTGAGGTGGAACAGCTCTCACTGTCTGAAGACCACCTCCACCTCCTCCAACGCTTCCCATCCCTGAAAGCTGCTCCACCCACCAAGGACTGGACAGAGGTCAGAGTCCGTCCACCATCATATGAGGAGACTGTGATGAGAGCTGTGTCTCAGCTGGAGGAGAAGCTCCGTGGACAGATGGAGGAGGTGATGGAGGCTGAGGTGAAGAAGGTCCAGCAGTTTGCAGTGGATGTGACTCTGGATCCTGATACAGCACATCCATGGCTCATCCTGTCTGATGACGGAAAACAAGTTCACTGTGGTGATGAAGAGAAGAAGCTCCCAGACAACCCACAGAGATTTTCTAAATGTCCCTGTGTCTTAGGAAAACAGAGTTTCTCTTCAGGCAGATTTTACTTTGAGGTTCAGGTCAAAGGAAAAACTAAGTGGGATGTGGGCGTGGCCAGAGAGTCAATTGACAGGAAGGGACTGATCACACTGAGCCCTCAGGATGGTCACTGGGCAATATATTTGAGAAATGGAAATGAGTACAAAGCTGCTGCTGGTCCTGATGTCTCCCTCAATCTGAGGTCTGGTCCTGAGAAGGTGGGGGTGTTTGTGGATTATGAGGAGGGTCTGGTCTCCTTTTATGACGTAGATGCTGCAGCTCTCATCTACTCCTTCACCAGCTGCTGCTTCACTGACAAACTACACCCTCTCTTCAGTCCCTGTGTCAATGATGGAGGTAAAAACTCCGCCCCTCTGATCATCTGTCCTGTCAATCAAAGTGCCTGATCATTGACAACAATGTGAAATGAATCTTTACACTGTGTGAACATAGTAAATAACAGACACAGTCTTTATACGACAGGTTTTAGATTCAACATTAAGGTTTTTTATTTACTCTGAGTCTTTTTACAGGGAATAATGAGTTTACAAGGTTTTTAATCAAGTGCAAAATGATCTGTTGTAATTACTATCAGATGTTTGTCAGTATCACATGAGACACGTCTGTGAAACAGGTCAGACTTTGATGTTTCTCTCAGATTATTATGTGAAAATTGTCATCTGTGTTAAATATAAAACTGATTGGTGCTTTTTCCTCACAAAGTCATGTGATGTGTAAAACTGTACCTGCTCCACATGGTCTCTGTCCCTGTTCAGTACATTCATGTAGAAACAGCTGATTACTAGTAGAAATTTCAGGACGATTGTGTTTTATTGATAACAACACATCATTTTATGTGTTATTATAAATATGGGATGGATAAAAATAATAAAGGTTCTTTACTAAATCAGTAAATAAAGTTCAATGCTCGTGGGACCGTAGCTGTCATACTCACTCTTTGTTGTCAATCTTCTTGATGCAATAACGTCTTCCTGTTGTCCACTTCCTGTTGTCCACTTCCTGTGTGGGACTATCATGAAAAGCTGTGAGTCCTCCAGGTCTTCAGGAGACAGTCTGCTCCAAACAGCTGAAGAAGAGCTGGAGCCCAGGACGTGGATATCTAGAAACAAAGATCCTCCATATCAAAGATGCTGCCAGTTGTATGGTTCACACTTCCTGTCTCTTAGGTGGGCGTGGTCATGATAGCTTGGTCAAAACATAACAACACGCAACATTAAATTCAGTTTGAATCTGCAGCTTGTTTCTATCCTGTGTGTGACCAGCCCAGTCCAATAACACTCTCTGTTTCCCATTAAACACAGTTCAGTGACGACGACACTGAGGTTTTTATGAAACTTCTGAGCATTAAAACATTGTTTGCAGGAGTGAAACCAAAACCAACAGAGAGGAGAGATGTTGTGAGATGTTATGTCTGTGCACAGTGTCAGGTGAGTGGCTTTTCATCTTTAATCGAAGAGAATAAAAACAATCCCAGGTTCCTTTTTAACACTGTGGCCAGGCTGACTAAGAACCACAGTGCTGTTGAGCCATGCATCCCTCCGACTCTCAGCAGCAACGATTTCCTAACTTTCTTTACTGAAAAGATCGTAAATATCAGAACAAGGATTGGCAGTAGTGGACCACAGATTACAGCCCCTACGAAAGCACCTCCCAGACTTGGTGCATACTTGAACAGCTTCTCCCCCATCGACCTGTCAGACTTAACTTCTGTAATCACCTCCTCCAAATCAGCTACATGTCTGCTTGACCCAGTCCCAACAAGACTGCTCAAGGATGTCTTCCCCTTAGTTAACGCTGCCATACTGAACCAGATCAACCTTTCCTTAGTCACAGGCTACATGCCACAGGCCTTTAAGGTGGCTGTCGTTAATCCTCTGCTTAAAAAACCCTCTCTTGATCCAGATGTATTAGCCAACTATAGGCCTATATCCAACCTTCCCTACATCTCTAAGATCCTTGAGAAGGTTGTCCTAGTGCAGCTTCATGAACATCTGCATAGTAACGAGCTCTTTGAAGCTTTCCAATCTGGATTTAGGGAACACCATAGCACTGAAACAGCACTGGTCAAAGTCTCCAACGATCTTCTTATAGCTTCTGACAGAGGTCTTGTCTCTGTACTTGTACTTCTGGACCTCAGTGCTGCATTTGATACCATCGATCACAGCATCTTGCTGCAGAGACTAGAACACGAAATTGGAATTAAAGGATCTGCTCTAAAATGGTTTGACTCATACTTATCTGACAGGTTTCAGTTCGTTAATGTTAATAATGACCATTCGAAGTACAGCAGAGTTATGTATGGTGTGCCGCAGGGTTCAGTTTTAGGGCCAGTTCTCTTCTCTCTGTCCATGCTTCCATCAGGGGATATAATCCATAAGCACTCCATCAATTTCCACTGTTACGCTGATGATACTCAGCTCTACCTATCAATAGAGCCAGATGATAGAAGCCGCCTCATCAATCTGCAAGATTGCTTGAAAGACATCAAATCCTGGATGTCTTCTAACTTCCTTCTACTGAACTCTGACAAAACAGAGGTTATTGTGTTTGGACCTAAGCATCTCAGGGACACATTCTCCAATCAGATTGCTACTCTGGATGGCATCACCCTTAACTCCAGTCCAACAGCGAGGAACCTTGGAGTCATTTTTGACCAGGATCTTTCCTTCAGCTCTCACATAAAGCATGTGACTAGGACTGCCTTCTTTCACCTGCACAATATGTCTAAGATTAGAAATATCCTCTCTCAGAGTGATGCTGAGAAACTGGTCCATGCATTTATTACTTCTAGGCTGGACTACTGTAACTCTCTCTTGTCAGGATGTTCAAAAAACTCTCTGAAAAGTCTCCAGCTGGTCCAGAACGCTGCAGCGAGGGTATTGACAAGAGTTAATAAGAGAGAGCACATCTCTCCCATTCTAGCTTCTCTCCATTGGCTTCCTGTAGGATGTAGAATAGACTTCAAGATCCTTCTACTGACTTACAAGGCTCTTAATAACAAAACTCCATCTTATCTGAAAGACCTCATTATCCCATACTGTCCTACCAGAGCACTTCGCTCCCAGAATGTAGGTCTGTTAGTGACCCCCAGTATCTAAAAACAGACTGGGAGGTAGAGCCTTCAGTTACCGGGCTCCTCTATTATGGAAGCAGCTCTCTCCATGGGTCAGAGAGGCAGACACTCTTTCTACATTTAAGTCCAGGCTGAAGACCTTCCTCTATGACAGAGCTTTAGTTAGGGCTGGCTCAGGTAGCCCTGATCCATTTTATAGCTACGCTGCTATAGGCTTAAACTGCTGGGGGACACATCAGTTTACATGGAGCCCTATCCTTCCTCTCCTCTCCTCTCCTCCTCTCCTCTCCTCTCCCCTCACACATTTTGAACTGCCATTATTTGTTGCACTTTGTAGTCTGGCCTTGGTGTCTCGCACTCTCTCTGTATTTCCACAGATCTCTTCAGAGCTCCATCCCCCTGCACCAACCAACCACCCGCCGCCTCCATCACCTCCTTTCTCCTGCTGTTAAACCGGTCTGCACTCCCTCCTCATGACCCAGTCTGCCGTCCAGTAGTCCCATTAAGCTGGCCTTCCCTCCCTGCCCCCCAGGAGCTTCCTTCATCATCTCTTGTTAACTGACTGATTCCATTTCCATGTTTTCCATATTTCATGTTGTAAATTGTCTTCTTGTCTGTATACAACATCTATGTCACGTCTGCCCGTCCTGGGTGAGGGATCCCTCCTCTGTTGCTCACCCTGAGGTTTCTCCATTTTTTTCCCTGTTAAAGGGTTTTCTTGGGAGTTTTTCCTCAGTGGATGTGAGGGTCAAAGGTCAGAGGATGTTGTCATAATGCTGTGTAAAGCCCTTTGAAACAAACTGTTTGTAAAAACTGGCTATACAAATAAAATTGTCTTGCCTCAGTGAGCATCTACAATAATGTATACAGACGTATAAAACTATACACATGAATTGAGTGTTATTAACTGATGTGAACAGCTGAGTTGTATGAAAGTGTTATCATGTTTAGCACCTTTACTGTGCTACTTCTGTTAAACTCAACCTGTGGTAAATGGTCCTGGAGGAGGAACCTGCTGGCACCACGCCGTGTTCGACCCGGTGACGACTCCCTGTGACAATCCCTCCAAAAAATGCTTTTAACACTTGACTGGTTATTTTAAGTTCATTAAGAAAAGTATCTCTAAGATCAATATAAGAGCTGAGCAAATAAACATGAAGCAAAAACACATGAGATACTTTATGGTCCAGTTTCTGCCATTTACCACTACAGCCTGACATTGAGCTCACATTAACAGAAATCAAGAGTCAGACTGGTTTAAAGCTTGAAAATCTACTTTACACTTGCTCACTTGCTCTAGTCTCTCTAGATCTCTACTCGAATACAGGGCAAGTTTGGCAGAAGACTTTTATTTTGAAAGTGGAGTCATCCCCTTCCTTGAGGCTTGTACCAGTCAGATGTGATTCCTCACAGAGTCCAGCAGAGGTCAGTGTGACATCACACACCAGAGACAGGTGAGACAGACAGGTAGAGCAACAGCAGAAACTCAAACAGCTTCTGAATCGAAAGTGAAAGTGTTTCAGAGCCTCGTGACAGAGTCAGCCTGACCTTCTCTCTGTGTTTCTGTCTGAAGACAAATAAAGTGGACGAGGACAGTGTGAACAGCTGCTCTGACACTGGTGAGTACAGCTGAGAATATTTACTGTGATCCAACAAAGACAAGTGAGTTTGTTCCTCTGTTGGTTTGTGACTTAGTCCAAAGTACATGTGCATTCAGGATGACTGAACTACACCCAGACCTACACCCAAGCTCCGTCTGTTCAGAGATTGTACCTGAGTCTACTGGCTCTGGACTCAGATTATCAAACACTATGGATCAATATGTGTTTACAGCCACTCAACATTTACAAACGTTGCTCTAATGTGTAAATGTGAGGACATTTGAAACGTGTCCTTTGGAAGTCAGTGATTTTTATTACGTCTGTTTCCTGAACTCAAGTCCAGGAGGGTGGAGTCCTTTAGTTTTACAGCACTGATAGTGTCAGGGAAGAAGAGCCCACAGTACACACCTGCTCTGTTGTTGGTAAAACCTCCAAACTGATGATTGTGACAAGACCTGGTCAAAACCTTTTCTATCTGCTGAAGCAGAACTTCAGGCTGTTTGCTCCTCTACGCTCTCTGCTCACATAGACAGTGTTTATATGGAGCTGAACTCACACCAACTGTTGTCTTTAAAGGCCAGAATGAGCTTCTCCCTGTTTGTGGTCATGTACATGATGTTACAGTGTTGGATGTCCATGTTTAAAGTTTCAGTTCACATGGTAAAGACATGTAAAAATGACACAAAGGCTCATCTACCATTGAACAGAGCAGGTTTTAGTGTCATGGTCTGTGTCTTCATTTCCTGTTTAGTTTTGTAGTCCGTGCTCTGTTGTCATGGTCTGTCCTTAGTTCCTGTCTTATTTTGAAGTTCATGTCTCGTCTTCCTGTGGTCTCTCTCCTGATTATGGCTGTTTCATGTGTTTCACCTGTGTTAATTGCACCACCTCTGTCTTGTTCCCTCCCCATATTTCAGACATTAAATCCTCCCTCTGTCCTGTCTCAGCGTCAGTGTTGTGTAGTTACCACCTGTGGCTGCAGAGGTCGCTGCTGTTTAGCAAAAGCTGCACAGTGTTGCTTTAAGAAGTGAAGGTCAGTGACTTGCAGCTGCAGAATCAAACAGTAACTTGAATTTATCCTGACAACAATGAAAATGTTTCTAATCTAAATGTTGGTTTTGACTTTGACCTTTGCCCTCAGAGTGTGGACATGTCTGCTGCCAGCAACCTGAGGTCTGAAGATCAGTTCCTGTGCTCCATCTGTCTGGATGTCTTCACTGATCCAGTCAGTACACCATGTGGACACAACTTCTGTCAGAGCTGCATCACTCAGCACTGGGACGTTAGTGACAGGTGTCAGTGTCCCATCTGTAAGAGGGTTTTTGAAACAAGGCCACAGCTTGAGATCAACAGGTTCATCTCTGAGGTTGTGGCTCAGTTCAGACGTGAAACTCAACAGAAAACCAGCAGCAGCAGCTCAGAGGAACAAGTTTCCAAACCAGGAGAAGTTCCCTGTGACGTCTGCACTGGAACCAAACTGAAGGCCCTGAAGTCCTGCCTGGTGTGTCTGACCTCCTACTGTCAGACTCACCTGGAGCCTCATCTGACACTGTCACGTCTGAGGAGACATCAGCTGATGGAGCCTGTGGAGAACCTGGAGGACAGGATGTGTAGGAAGCACGATAAACCTCTGGAGCTCTTCTGTCAGACCGACCAGACATGTGTCTGCATGCTCTGCTCTGTTTTAGACCACAAGACTCATAAGGCTGTTCCTCTGAGAGAAGGATATGAAGGAAAGAAGGCAGAGCTGCAGAAGACAGAGGCTGAGACTCAGCAGATGATCCAGAAGAGACGACTGAAGATCGAGGAGATCAAACAGTCAGTGAAGGTCAGTAAAGCTGCTGCAGACAGAGAGAAAGCAGAAGGTGTTGAGGTCTTCACTGCTCTGAAGGAGTCTGTTGACAGAGGCCTGAAGCAGCTCATCAAGGAGATCGAAGAGAAACAGAAGAGCTCAGAGAAACAGGCTGAAGACTTCATCACAGAGCTGCAACAGGAAATCTCTGAGCTGGAGAAGAGAAGCACTGAGGTGGAGCAGCTCTCACTGTCTGAAGACCACCTCCACCTCCTCCAAAGCTTCCCATCCCTGAAAGCTGCTCCACCCACCAAGGACTGGACAGAGGTCAGAGTCCGTCCACCATCATATGAGGGGACTGTGATGAGAGCTGTGTCTCAGCTGGAGGAGATGCTCCGTGGACAGATGGAGAAGATGAAGCTGAAAATTAAGATGAGGATGGTCCAGCAGTTTGCAGTGGATGTGACCCTGGATCCTGATACAGCAAATCCATGGCTCATCCTGTCTGATGATGGAAAACAAGTTCACTGTGGTGATGAAGAGAAGAAGCTCCCAGACGACCCACAAAGATTTTCTCCTTGTCCCTGTGTCTTAGGAAAACAGAGTTTCTCTTCAGGCAGATTTTACTTTGAGGTTCAGGTCAAAGGAAAAACTGAGTGGGATGTGGGAGTGGCCAGAGAGTCAATTGACAGGAAGGGAAACATCAAACTAAGACCTCAGGATGGTTACTGGACAATCTGGTTGAGAAATGGAAATGAGTACAAAGCTCTTGCTGGCCCCCCAGTCCCTCTCACTCTGAGGTCTGGTCTTGAGAAGGTGGGGGTGTTTGTGGATTATGAGGAGGGTCTGGTCTCCTTTTATGACGTAGATGCTGCAGCTCTCATCTACTCCTTCACCGGCTGCTGCTTCACTGACAAACTACACCCATACTTCAGTCCCTGTAATAATAATGGAGGTAAAAACTCTGCCCCTCTGATCATCTGTCCTGTCAATCAAAGTGCCTGATCATTGACAACAATGTGAAATGAATCTTTACACTGTGTGAACATAGTAAATAACAGACACAGTCTTTATACGACAGGTTTTAAATTCAACATTATTCTTCTTTTTCCTTCAAGTGTTTTTATTTGGGTTTGAGAGGTTTTTAACTCAGATGTGATGTGATCTGGTCTAATGTCTACAAACAGCTGTTTGTCAGTGTCAGTGAGACACAACATGTCAGATCCTGATGTTTCTGCTGGTGCATTGTTTTCAGACACATAATCACAGTGTCATTGTTCATGTTCAGTAGAAACATGGATTCTGCTCAGTCTGTGCTGGAGTGAACAGAATCAATGTCTTTAGTCATAATCTGTGATTCTGGATCTTTACTTTTGAAGAGGCTTTTTTTAGATTAAGATATACTTTATTGATCCCATTGATCCCCAGATTACACACTTTGATCACTATCAGTCCTCTTATTCTGAAATGTCTGGTTGTCCACTTCCTGTGTGGGAGTGTGTTTCTCTCTTTTTGTTTTGGGGAGTTTGGATCCAATCAATAAAAAAAGAAAACACATGTATAAAAACATATGAACGTTCTGTTTCTTCTGTTTTTTCCAACATGTTAAATGTGTGTTGGATGAATTTCCATGTGTTTTGTGATGTAACACCAGTCGCTGTCCAGATGTTTACAGCAGCAGCTGTTTCCCCTCAGAAACCAGCACAGATCCAAGTGTTGATAAATCAGTTCCTGTCTGAGTGTCTCACACACACACACACACAACCTGTGGCATTATGGGTAGACCAGGCTGAGCACATCTGCAGTGTCTACCGTCTGACAGCAGGGGTAGCTGTTGATCCAGCACGGGGTCCACCCAACACACACACACACACACACACACACACACACACACACACACACACAGGTTTTAATTCTAATTTGTACAACGTGCTGTTCAACCACATCATAAATCATAAGTCTGTGCAGGTAAGAGTATAATTCATGGTTCTTGTTCTTTGACCTTTGACCTCTACAGTGTAATCAGTTCATCCTTGTGTCATAGTAAATGTTCAGCTCTGCAGCTCTGTCGGTGCCACACACTCACGAAAATATCATGAAATGTGATTAGGCCCCAATCCTGTTGCTTAAAGCTCACTGTGACCTTGACCTTTGACCTTCAGCTACCAAAATTTAATTAGTGCTTCGTCGAGCAAGGGGGGGGTGGATCGGACTAGGTGTAGACGTAGCTCACAGGCGGCCATATTGGTTCAGGCAGCTCGCTCTGAGATGATGATCCAGTCGTCTGCACTAAAACAACTCTTCTTGACTCTGTGACATTTTGTCCGTGTAGAAACATCACTTTATCTGTTTGTGTGACGTCACTATGTTACTTTCATAGAAAAGTACATGATCTACTTTATTTGTAACTTTAACTCTGCAGCATCATAACTTCTGTCTGACGTTCATAACAAACCAAAGTGTTTGAACATCGGACAGAAACTGTGCAGGTTCTGGTTCTTATAGTAGAACATGCACCACAGGCTTAAAGCTCTGAGGGAGCGGGGTGACTGAGCCAAGATGGCCGCCGTATGGCGACTCCACGTCATTGGGCAGCAGCGTCAGGTGAGTCATCTGGTCTTCTTATATTTATCTATGTCGTTGAGTCCTAGTGAATATTTTTACCTATATGGGGCAACCCCCTCCTGGTGTTAAGGTGCAGCTGTAAACACACTGCCCCCTGCAGGCTGGGAGGATGTAGGTTTGCTGCGAGGGGAAACCTGCAGATGTTATTGTCTCATGTGTCCACATCTGTTCACATCTGTGTGTAACTGCACCTCGACAAACCATGAGTAAATTCTAACAATCTAACAATTCAAGTTTCAATTAATATCATGACAATGTTTTATTAAGTTGTCGAGGTCCATGTGCACATCTGACAGGTTTCACTCTGTAGCTGTTGTTAACCGTGATGTGTGTGTGTGTGTGTGTGTTTACCTTGGCAGCGTCCTGCTCTCCACAGATGGCAGCTCTCAGTGTGACGCCTCTAATGTTAGCTCTGTCACTGTTAGCGCTGCTGAAGCTGCTCAGACAAAGAGGACCAGTCCTGCAGCATCATGTCGTCGTGAACGACCTCCACGAAGCTCAGTGTGTTTCTCCTCGGACCCTGACGCTCACCCAGGTCTCAGATATGAACGCACTGTCGCCTCGGAGAACTTCTGTTTTTGTTGTGACACTCTGGAAGGTAAAACAGACACTGGTCAATGCTAACAATTAGCATCATGATGGTATTCTATTAGCATGGTGGCAGACAGTTAGCATGACGATAGCAGACACTTAACATAATGACAGCAGATGGTTAGCATGGTGATAGTATGATGAGCATACTATACAGTTAGCATGACTATAGTATAGTATGATGTTAGCACACAGTTAGCATGGTATGCAGTATATAGTTAGCATGGCCATAATAAACAGTTAGCATGAGGATAGCAGACAGAATGATCAGAGCTAACCCTTTAGCTTACATGTTGGTTTTCACTTTAATGTCAGTGAGCTCTGTGGCACGTGCAGGTGACCGTCAGTCGACCGTCAGTCACTGGGCTAAAAGGGCAACAACTACACCTTCAGGAACTGTGGTTACCCCGTTTCCATCACTGTCCGATTTCTGTCACACCATCTTGGACACCTACGTACGGCCGCTCCACTTGGACAAACTTCATTAGAGTTGAGTTACTGGAGTTGTACCGTCAGTTGTTTCCGGTTACGTAAACTGGACGACAGCGGCCTTTTATGCACAACACAAATCAGGCAGTGCCCTAACGCAACTCTAACGAAGTCTGTCCAAGTGGAGTTGCCGTATGTAGCTGTCCAAGGTCCAATAAATCAACCTGCACAGGCCCCACTGCATTGTGGGAAACACAGACAGGGTCATATGACTGATTATTGGTCAGGAGGACGATGATGTCAGCGTTAAACAGGAGGTGGAATTTCCTTCCTGAGCGACAAGGTGAAACTCACACACACACACACACACACACACACACACACACACAAAGCTGTGGGAGACTCTGGGGGATTACTGAGGAGTTGGCTGAGTTTTAGTCGCCCCCCCCCCCCCCCCCACATACACAAACACTTTCCTAGGCTTTAATTTCCAGTTGGGGGGTGGGGCAAGTGTTGTTAACAGGAAGTGATGGAGCTCCTCCAAACAAGCTGTTGTTTGGATTTCCAGCTTTGTTTGTGTAATCCTCCATACTCCTGTGTGTGTGTGTGTGTGAGTGTGTGTGTGTGCGTGTGTGTGTGTGTGTGTGTGAGTGTGTGTGAGTGTGTGTGAGTGTGTGTAAACAAACCATGTGGACCTGCATGTTCTCTCTTGCTCCTCAGGTTCACACCAGATAAAAACTTTTTCTCAAGTTTTATATGTTTATGCAGCGTCCTCTACCACACACACACACACACACACACACACACACACACCTGCGATGACCTCACTAACATCCCTGACCTCTGACCTCTGGGCAGCACATGGCAGGAGCAGGCAGCAGACAGGGGGACTTGTGTGGTGTGTGTCAGTGATGAAAGCACCTGGTGTGAGTTCAGGTGAGTGACTGAGTGAGCGTCACATTTGTTTACCATCCTGCCGTCGAGGGACTCTGGTCTTTAAAGGTCAGAGGTCACGGTGGGTGGACCTCTCAGTCGTGCCCGGTGTGATCGCCTTGCTCCACCTGGCTGAGTAAAACCAATCCTTTCCTTCTTCTAATCTGTCCGTCACTCTCCTGACCGTGTGACCCAGTGACCTCTGACCCCTCCCCCTTCTCCTCCTCTGAGGTCAACGCACCAGATGGCAACACAAATCAGCTTTAGTCTTCCGTCTGCCAACAGGTCACCACACCTGATCACACCTGATCAGACCTGATCAGATCAGACCTCAGAGATTAAAACATTGAATAGTTGGACTCAGACTTTACTTGATTCTTTTTGTTTGGGTGGTTTTGGTTTCTTTATTTCAGCCAATCAGGGGGCAGCGTTCTGGAGGTGGCCATGTTGGTTTGTCTGGTTCCTCTGGTCTCGTTGTGCTAATGTAACTGTGTAAGTCTAGTCTGTTAACAAAACGTTTAAAAGTAAAAACCTCGTTGTTCAAGTTATTCAAATCTTAGCTTCACTGCTAAGTGGCAGTGGAAACCAAACACTCACCGTTGAGAAACGACAAACGTCGAGACTCTGTCAGCTGTAAGTGACTGAGAGCCTGAGAGGGTCCAAATGGTGTCATAGGACAGGACCAGGACCAGGACCAGGACCATGGAGTCGGGACTGTGCCGGAAATGGGACCAGGACCTGCAAAGGTCGACCAGAAACGGTACCGAAACCGAACCGGTACCGGAACTAGAACCAGTACCCGAACCGGGCCCGGTACCGGAACCCGAACCGGAACTCGAACCCGAACCGGTACGGCAATCAGAACCGGGCCCGGTACCGGAACCCGAACCGGAACCGGAACCGGGACCCGAACCCGAACCGGTACCAGAACCGGTACCGGAACCGAACCCGAACCGGTACCGGAACCAGAACCGGTACCGGTACTCGAAACCACGGTACCGGAACTCGAACCGGTACCGGAACCAGAACCGGTACAGAACCGGACCGGAACTCGAACCCGAACCCGAACCGGAACCGGAACTCAGAACCGGGCCCGAACCGGAACCGGAACCCGAACCGGTACCGGAACCACAACCGGAACCAGAACCGGTACCGGAACCTGAACCGGGACCGGAACTGGAACCAGTACCATAAAGCGAACCGGGACCGGGACCCGAACCAATATAGGAACCCGAACCGGAACCGGGACCGGAACTCGAACCAGGCCCGGTACTGGAACCGGGACCTGAAACCGAACTGGGCTGGGGACCAGGACTTGAACAGTGACCAGGAGCGTTGCCGTTCCAAGGCCTCGGTCACATCTGTATTTGACTTCACATCACTATGAACTGTGGGAAACTCTCTGAAGCAAAGTCAGTGTTGATGCTGACTGACAGTGAGGGACATACACTGACCTGATGATGTCACAATGGGACACTGACACACTTCATGTGAACGAGCTTCAGTCACATACAGTCTATGGTCTGTAAGAGACCAGACTGGAACTCAGCCATTAACATGAAGACCAGGCTGGGGACACAAGGGCCCAGTTCCCTTCCTCCTCTCAGGCCCTGAACCCTGACTGACTTAAACAAAGTCAGCTGTAAGTGAATGAGTGTGAGAGACTGAAAGGGTCCAGATGCTGTGATAGGAATGGGACAGGACCAGGACCAGGACATAAACTGACTTGATGATGTCACAATGGGACACTGACACACTTCACGTGAACAAGCCAGTGACAACAGCAGCGTTTTACTCTGAAAATCAGTTTCCTGTCATCTTATCGTTTTAAAGACACAGCAACTCTTCAGTTTATCGTTTCACAGTAACTGGACTGGTTCCAGTGGAGAGGTTCAGATCAGGTTCAGACCAGGTTCAGATCAGGTTCAGGTCAGGTTCAGATCAGGTTCAGACCAGGTTCAGATCAGGTTCAGATCAGGTTCATGTTTCTCCTTCAGCTCCTCGATGAGCCTGAAGTGAACACAACTGTTATGTAACAGCTGATGATGAAGACAAGCCCCTCCTCCAACACCTGCTCTCCACCTATCACAGCACAGGTGTGTTTCCCATGACGACGGGTTACCGAGCAGAGTCTCCTCACCTGCTGCCTCCAAACACAGGAAACCCCAAAGAGTGAAGGGGGGGGGAGGAGGGGAAGGGGGGGGTGATGACTGTCTGTTGTTTGTGTTGTTATTCAAATGAAATGTAGAGGAGGTTGTGAACAACAGACTTCCTGCCTCCACCTGTGTCTTGGTGTCTGAACAGCTGATCAACATCTGGACGTGATGCTGCTGCTGACTGGATGTTCAGTAACCTGGGTGGTTCTGAAACACTACACACACACACACACACACACACACACACACACACACACACACACACACACACGCTGGCTCATGTTGGTCATCATGTTCGCTTGCACTCTGTGAAAAATCACTTTGTGTGTGTGTGTGTGTGTGTGTGTGCGCGCGCGCGCGCGTGCGAGAGAGAGAACACAAAGAAACAAACAACCTACAAACTTAAACTTAAAACAACTTAATCAGTTTGAAAAAACCTCTCAACACAACCGGAAGTGTTTCTGGGGACATCATAAAGTGACGGACCAAAACGTTTGAGGGTCGTCGCGCGGAATCGATACAGTATTTATGACATAAGCACAACTTACACTCTCTGCCGGTGGCGGTGCTGGCGGCAGCTGCTGCCGGCGGGACGCGAGGCCGTAGCCGGGGAGCGGGACGGTCGGTTCGGCCACACCGCCGAGCACCGCCGGGCTCTTCAGGAATCCACCTGTGGCCAGGTGATGGCTGGTGAAACTGTCCGGGGCAACGTGAGGCGGGAAATACAGCAACGTCACCGCTAACGTCACCGCTCCCACTGTGGCATCCTGGGAAACGCACGAGCGGCGTGGAAAAGACGTGAGAGCTAGCTGCAAACTACGTAGAACCAGAGCGAGCGAGAAAACCACAGGTGCTAATGCGTGGAGCCCGGGGGGGGGGGGATGACGTAATGAGGTGTGTCTTATGTGACGCGGGGCGTTTTCAGCCCCGCCCATTAAATCTGCACAGAATGAGGCCTGTAGCTCCACAGTGAAACTGAGAGGCAAAGAGACTGTTTACATGTTTTGACCTTTATTTGTTTATGAACTATTTCACATGTTCAGAAGAAAATGGCTGGATTTACTTTACCGGCTCTTTACCTGGAACCAAAGTGGGCGTGGTTAACCAAATGTTTGCTTTTTGCTGCCTCTGTCTCTTCGTTTCCTTCCTGCTCATCGCCACAGCCTCGAATACGACACGCCCACTGATGACGTCATGGTTCCCAGGAAAGAACCTGTTGTTTTTTCGGCAGGAACCAGAAGCAGCTCAGAGCCCTGCTGGTGTGAGAATACACACTGAGGCACCAGGTGAAACCTGACTCCACCTGTGTGGTGACACAACAGTTTAGACACGTAGGCCACGCCTCCCACTCGTTTGTCCAGGTCAGACAGATGAGCAGGAAACAAACCCTGTGGGTCACCTGATCCCCGACAGGTGACACCGGCTGTGACCACACCCACACGATGTAACAGTCCGAGGGAGACGACTGTTTCCATGGTGAATGATTAATATGGGATGTGACTGAGGAGGAGGCGGAAACCCACAGCCCTCTGGTACAGTTTGAGTGTTACCATGGTTACACAAGGTGACGTAAAACAGAAAAGATCAAACGCAAATCTATAAATAAAATAAAGTAAGATTAGACGTACGACCTCTGTTGCATCATCCCTGCATCAGTGAGGAGCAGCTACCTGTAATCCTGATGGGCGGAGCTTCATGTACATGTAGATCAATCAATAACCATGATAGGTCCCGGCCTTCATGTTTTAAACAGGGTCATGTGATCATGTGATCATGTGATCACACAGAGCTCCATGTTGAAACTGGACCCTCAGACCTTCTGACATCTTCACTTGTTTTACCTTTGTTTCCACGGTTACGTCATAATTATCACAATAATAATGATTGTTGTTATTATGATGACATCACTCACTCCTCCTCCAGGAGATGAGCCAGTCGCCACGACAATATTTATAGTTTACAAACAGACTCCCACACAGTCGCACCGGGAACACACTGTCTGTGTGTGTGTGTGTGTGTGTGTGTGTGTGTGTGTGTGTTCAGTGTCTTGAAGTGTTTATGGACAAAGACACAGAGACAAAGAGACACAGCAGCAGCTCTGACACCTCCCTGTGGATTATCTCATTTATTTCCTACACACACACACACACACACCTGTGGCCCCGCCTCCTAGGACACAGCTGGCTGTCTTCACCCCCACACACACACACACACACACACACTCTCTCCATCCACTTGTCCTTCAACAGTCCTCACGTCTCAGTTCCTCTGCTGGCTGTCTGGTCCTGGCAACTGTCGCCATGGTTACCAGCCAGGATCACACCCAATCGCGAGACAGATGCGGCGCCTGAGGGGGAGAGAGAGATGTGGAGGAGATGAGGGGGCGAGTCGGCAACAGAGCAGCGTCTCCTGATGAGGTCATTCAGAGGTCACATAAAGAGGACGCCTCCAACTGACACACTGACCTTTGACCTTTGACCCCGTCACAGTGAGCCCTGTCGTAACCAGCTCGTCAGCCTTTTTACCTGTCGACCAAATGTACTTCTGTTTAGTTTTACTGTCATGATGTCACATGATCCACAACAAGGAGGCGTCAGGAGGAGTGAGGGATTGTGGGTAACCACAGCTCCACCTGATCAAAGAGACACAGAGTCAATGTTGCACCAGGACCTCGTCACAACACAGAGCCGCCACCTCGCACTCAACTCAATGTGGTCTCCATGACAACGCTGCTGTAAGGGGTTTTTCTGAGCGACAGCATATCAACCGCTTGTTCCTCATCAATGACGTCATCAGCTCATCAGCAACAGACACAGCGACTGACACAGGGCTGTCCACCTCCACCTCCACCATCTATGTCCATCTTCACCTCCACCTCCTGACTTCACTGAGCAGTAAGAACAGGTCTATCCTTGGTCTCTGTGTCTCATGATGATGATGATGATGAGTCAGGTCATGTGACCATGGGACTGACACCGACTGTGAGTCATTCTGGTCAGAGCAGGAAACAGACAAATGACGAGAGAAGAAGAAGAAGACGGGCACAGAGAGAGTAATAACTTCAGTAACAGTCTCTTTCTGCCTCCTGTTTGTGTGTTTGGTTTTAAAAAACACAGAAAGTGTTGTTGTCTTGGCTGCTGACCTTTGACCTGGACACTCATCAGCCTGAAACAAAAACAAAATGGCAGGCAGCTTTACACCGTATGGAGCTGTAAGGCTAACGTCTGAGTGTCTCGGTGACTCTCAGTCCATCCGAGCCTCCAGCAGACGGCTGCAGCAGCCGGGGGTCGTAAACCTGCCAGCCGCTGAGTGCTCCCACAGCGTCAGCCCATCACACTCAAATCCTCCGCTCTTTCTCCCACAGCCGTTTGGGTCCCTGAACGCTGCTGAGCTGCTTCCTGCAGCAGCAGCGCCAGGTTGTTTGGATTTACGGACTTGTTTTATTTTGAAGAACAGCAGGACGACCAGAGGACACCACCCACGCCTCCACCCACCACACCACACCACACCACTCTGCTCTGCTCAGCTCCAGCATCCAGCGAGCAGTTTTCACCGTTAATGAGTGAACGCTGTGACGACGGTTCACAAACTGTTGAGATTTAAAGGCAGCTCCGTAAAGTCACTTTGTGTCACAGACTCAGAGTCGGAGCTGGAAGGACACACTGATGTTGGACAATCCTGTAACTGTCTTTAAAATCATCCCGTCTGTCATCTGACTCTGAACATGGAAAACAAACATCATGCTTTTAAACACTTGTGATCTTGTGATCCAGCCTGACTAATGATGGGTGGTTGTGTGTTAGTGTTAGCATGAGCAGCTAACAGCTAACATGAACAAACACCACATTATTGTCAAAACGTTTGTCTACAACAACTGCCACATATTTCACAGATTGGTAATACATGCTAACAGTTAGCTAACGTTGTCTAAACTCTATATTTTTAATGAGGCTAACATTAACTAAAGAATAATCCGAGGCCCGTGGACTAGCGGGAGCTAAACTGGAACGAAGGTTTAAGTTAAAACCAGCAAGTAATGTGAGCTAAACTGTAACTGAAGCTAACATTACTTAGCTAAACAGTAGCTTCAGCCTGAAGTACAGGGAGCTTGGCTAAACTGTAACACAAGGCTACTAGCGTACGTGATATTAGTTACTGTAACTTGGATAACTAATGGTTCAGGGACTGATTATCTCTGTTAGCATTGTTAGCAAACCGGAGATGATAACAACACAATATGTCCTTGTGTGCATGTGAAAGCAACTTCCTAACATGTAGCTGCACAAAACTACGACTGATTTAATGTCGAGTTTTTACTGCTGGGACACGGAGCGGCCATCTTGGATATGAGCTCAGGTTTACTGGAGTTCCCCAGGTTCAGTCGGTGGTTACAGCGTCACCGCGTCTGTCGCGTTCACATGCACCAGGTCATCGTCTGTTTCACTGCAGTGGCTCCATCAGATTTTCACCTCTTGCATCATCAAACACACACCTGTGTGGAAACTTCCTCTCTCTCTCTCTCTCTGTCTCTGTCTCTCTCTCTCTGTCTCTCTCTGTCTCTCTCTCTCAGACGAGTCCTGCAGCGTCGTGACCCTGAACGCACCACACAAAAACAAACCATGTGAACAGACAAGTTTTTCTTTGTGACCCACATACCACCTGCTGTCACACACACACACACACACACTGCTGGGTGTCAGAGGGTGATACTCACAGGTTGGTGTCGTGGGTTCACAGCCGGCCTTTCATGTCCGCCGTCAGCCTGCATCTGAACAAACACACTGCTCCATCACACACACACACACACACACACACACACACACACAGGCCTTTGAAGGTGTTCTCACTTGCTGCCCATGTGGTCACTGTGAAGCTTCAGAGCTCAAACAGAAACTCACATTGAACACGTCTGAGGCCTTTTGTTTTAATTCTGTTGATTAAGTCACAAAACTCTAAACGTGCAGGTTTCATTCTGTGTTTTGGTCCGGGGACACAATAAAGTGAGGGACCAGCCTGGGGACACAATAAAGTGAGGGACCAGCCTGGGGACACAATAAAGTGAGGGACCAGGCCGGGGACACAATAAAGTGAGGGACCAGTCTGTAGGAAGTTATATATTCCACATATAACTGGTCACATAGGAACTGACGTGAATCCAAGGTTTGTTTCAGGAGGTGGAGGAAGGAAACACACACTGAGCTCTTACTGTGAAGGATCCTTCCAGGAAACGCACACACACACACACACACATTTTTATTTTGATCTATTTATTCTGCAGTAGCTGCTGAAAACATCTGTCTGTGGTCGAACATGATGCTGGGAGTGTTACGTTCACATGTTGCGTTACGTTCACATGTTGCGTTACCTTCACATGTTGCGTCACGTTCACATGTTGCGTTACGTTCACATGTTGCGTTACGTTCTCCTCACCAGTGTTGATGTCAGACTGGATGCTGCCTCCTCACCTGCAGATGTTGTGTCCAGATGTTTTCACAGCTGCCTGCTGGATGAGCTCGGAGCTTCAGTCAGAACAGACATTAAAGAGCAGAGAAAACACCAGAGTCACGGTGGATCAGCGCTGAGAACCATGTCGGCATCAAACGGGCTTTTCTCTGGGCGCGACGCATCAGACGCTGTGTAGCTCTGCCAGACGAGGCCTCAGGAACATTCAGCCCCGTTTGCATCAGAGTTTCATCAGGTGTTTCCAATCCAGCCCCGGAATCTGAATGAAAACACAGAGAGACACCACACCACACCCCCCCTGGCTGATGTCATCATTGCTGTGTGTGTGTGTGTGTGTGTGTGTGTGTGTGTGTGCTCCTCATCCTCTGCTGCTCATCAAACTTAAAACTTAAGTTAATCTGTAAAAATGCAGGCGACCTCTGACCTCAGTGGTTGAAGGTCACATGTTCACCATGACCAAGACATGTTGCTTCTGTTGTTAAAGATGCTTCACTAAGAAACGCCCCAATAAACCAATCAGTACCCAGTGAGGCTGCAGTTCCTCTCCTGACCACTAGAGTGAGTCTCCAACACTGAGTCGATCTCCAGAACAGCCTGCTACCGAACTGATCACTTCCTGTTTATACTCACCTGTTAACTCAGCTGTTTACATTTATTAGCCACTATTAGCTACACTCTGAGGGCGGAGTCTCAGAGGAGGCGGCCATCTTTGTTTACAGCCTGGTTCACACAAACTGGGCGGAGCCTGCTGCCTTATATGGCACATTCAGAAATGTTGAATATGCAGATGATGAAGTCAACAGGTGACTGGAAACAAAGAGAGAACAGGAGCTGACGTCTGGACGACCTGTGGTCAGCTCCTGTTGCTAGGCGACACCTCGTTGTCGTAGTGATAACGACAGACGCAGAGGTGATGCAGGAGAGTGTTCGATTTATGTTGTCACCATGACGACACAGCAGCGTGTGCTGCCCCCTGGTGGCTGATGCATGAAGCTGCCAGTGTTTTCAGTGTTTCTGGGCGTCAGGCCTCCTCCCTCTCAGCTCTCAGCGTCTCTGGGGTCTTTCAGCTCAGACTGTTCTTCACAGGAGGAATGTTTATGGTCTGCACAGTCTGTAAAAACTATTAACATGGAAGATTTACACCTCACTAAAATTACAGACATGCCTCGCTGACGATTACAGCTCCCCGCCTCCGCACTGTAACACTAATCCTGACTGAACAGGGCTCCTGAGACCGCTGCAGCTCCTGCAGGGATCAGCCAGCTCACGACAACACTTCTTCTTCTTCTTCTTCTTCTTCTTCTTCTTCTTCTTCTTCTGCTTCTTCTTCTTCTTCTGCTTCTGCTTCTGCAGAGCAAATGGAGCCATCAGGCCTCAGGTGACGGCCATGGGAGTCCGAGCCGTGGCCTCAGGCTTTGCTGTGTCGGGGAGACCGGCGACTGTGCAGTGAGGTTAAGACATTAACGAGGATCAGACATCAGAGCAGCAGCTGACTGAACCCTGGGGGGGGGGGGGGGGGGTGGAGTTCCTGGACGGGGACTTGCTCTGACTTCCCTTTTACCATCTGGTCCAGGTTTAGGTTTCTCCCTGCAACTCAGAGGAGGGAAACCTGCAGACACAGTTCATCCTCCACGGCGCCGTCACCACTTCCTCTCTGCTCTGATTGGCTGCTCAGGATTTAAAAAGCCACAAAGCATTTTCAGCCACAGTCTGGAGTCGGCTACAAAACAAGAGCTCATAACAAGAGGCGTCACAAACGTTGGTGATTCTCTCAGAACCCACTAAATGTTTCTGCACTTTAAGTGAATTGAACCCTGACCCTTTTGTTGTGTTAACCCTTTGTCGTCCATGTTTGTTGTCACTCACATGACATCACATGTCACATGGTTAACCGTCTCTCTGGGCGTGTTTGCTGCCGTGTCTCAGCCTCACACTGTCTTGTGACTGATGGTAAACTCTGTGGTCTGACTGCGCCGGATGCAGCAGGAGGTTTTGCGACACACTGCGACCACATCGGCATCTGCACACACACACACACACACACACACACTTCCTTCTACATCTGAAGCAATAACAGCAAGGTCACCACCGCCATGGAAAAGGCGGGAAAATCCTGCCAACCGTCAAAACCTGATGTGAAGTGGCAGACTCACCTCAGACGCACTCTCACTTCTTCACCGTGACTCTCACTTCCTCTGTGGTGTCGAGAAACAACTGAAGTTTATTGGCCATAAAGAGTCGGAGCTGACTTTTTACTCGCAGACACAGACGTTGATTTACAACACTGATGTGACACGTTTCATGTCGGCGGCTCAGCGATGACAACAACAGGAAGAACAAAGCTCAGAAACACTTGGGTTAAAGGAGCCACTGGTAACTTTAGCTACTACTGCATGGCTAACATTAGCGTTAGCAGCTGTTTACCTGTCCAGTACGTGAGGTGTGAGTTCAGCATCAGACTTCATCCTTTACTCACCCACAGGTCCCCCCCTCCCTCTGCAGAGGTGCAAACCAACACCAGTGTAAACCCTTGTCTTTTCCTTAAGTTAGCATGCTAACCAGCTAGCTCCAGCCCAGTTGGACCTCTGGCATCGTGAACATAAACCTTAGTTGAAGCTCTTGATGAGACAGGTGACAGCTGCAGAGGGACGGCGCTTCAGCCTCCAGCGACCTCTGACCTGTGTTTACATTTACATTGTCAGCCATTAACACCGTGGAGCAGCCTCCACTCTACAGCACCGTGACCTCTCTGTGACCTTTCCAGCAGGTAATCCCAGCCGGCTTACGGAGGATAACACTGAGCGAAGACCTGTGAAGCTAATCCACCCTGAGGTGCAGCAGCAGCAGCAGCAGCAGCAGCAGCAGCAGCAGCAGCAGGTCGCTCCAGCAGACGACTCTCCACCCACACTGCTCTTCTTCTGCTCACAGGTGGAGGTCAGCAGCGTCTCTGAAGACAAAGGTTTATAATATCATATCATACATGACACACATGTGCCCAGAGTGGTGTCATCAGTTATAAGCCAGTAGTAGATGTATTGATCGTGTGCTGCAGCTGTTTGACAGTTTGTGGTTTGGTAACAACTCCACACTTTGATCATGTGTTTTATATTTTCATGTGTTTGGATCTGAACAATAAAACACAACACGTCACAATGAAAACAAACTCAACGGCCACTTCCTCCCAGCACACAGTGAACTCAGCCTTCTGTCACACTGCGGTTACACACACACACACACACACACACACACACACACAATAAGCAGCTCCTGTCTCACTTCCTGTAGTAAAACGGTCGTCTGTTCAGCCCGGCAACATCGACCAAAACAGGAAGTGAGCGTCAGCAGCATGACACGGCACAAACACAACAACAACATGTGACACCTTTGTCTGTTTGCTGCAGAGCTGCTCTGACTCCCTGACTGGATCTTCACCTCCTGGACCAGGGGTCAGAGGTCATTATATATACTTTATGATATATATTCATATACATCAATATCCATGGGAAGACGTCTCTTGTCTGTCCAGAGGAGACACCAGAGACGAAGGACACTGAATGTCACCGCGGATACAGAGGCAGAGCTGCTGTGGTTCTGGTTCCAGTCCCGGCCCAGTCCTCTGATTAGTCATTGAACTGGTTCCCAGTGGATTCACTTCAAGACACTGCAGCCTCTGCTGTGCAGCTCCTCCACATCTGGACTGGAGCTGGTCCAGATGTTGAGAATGACAATCTGCAGCTCGTGTGGTCGTGGAGGAAGCTCTCGAGTAGATCTGAGGCCTGGATCACGAGGCAGGATTGCAGGCTTGGTGAGGGACCTTCTGGGTTAACCCCGGGTGAGTCGAGCTCGCTTCGTCACACAGGCCTCTGCTCTCAGTCTGGTTTATTTGTGTGTCAGTGTGTGTTGTTGTTGTTGTTGTTGTTGTTGTTTTTAACACATGGTCTTGTAGACAAACACCTGTGTAGGGACAGAAAGTGGGCGGGGCCTATGCATCATTTTTGGCCATCCTCAGTTGTTGCTCAGTTTGTCGGGGCTGGAACGGGTCAGAGACACTGAGCCACTGACTCTGTCATCATGACTCCTTCCAGCCTCACGGTGGCGCTGCAGTGAACAGTTTGACAGGCTCCTCTCACCTTGTGTTCAAACGTCCGTCACATGTTCAGGTGAACACAAAGGATTTCAGCTCATGATCACAAACACTAAAATGATTATTATTGAACCAACACCACACTTGCTTTTTTTTTTCCCATGATGCTCAGTGTCTGACAGAGACAGTTAGTGCCACAGACGCCTGGACACTGACGCTCAGCAGCTGTTACAGATGTTACAGATGTTCACTCTCCTCAGCAGCTCGACCATGACGCCATGTTTGAATGTTTTCAGCGTCTGAAACGTCATCAAAGAAAAACTGTGTCTCACATTCACAGAGCCGCCGGGGCGGGAAGGGGGGGTTGGGGAATGGGGGGGGGGCAGAGTCAGACATGATGGAGGTCTGGGCACAGAGATAAAGGAGCAGCCTTCCTCCCCCAACAACTCTGATCCAACACTCACCAGAGAGACAGTGTTTGAAAGGACCGAGAAAGTAGGACAGAAAGTTTGGAGACAGAGAGACGGGGGGAGGGGGGGGGGGGGGGTAAACCTTTTCTGTCATCTTCACACTGAACCACATTTACTACAGCAAAAATAACAACAGCGTGTGTTGTCAAAACCAAACACACGTCAATCACTCAGATCAATCAGATCGATCATCGAGCTCCTGAGCTCAGACGCCTCGAAGATCAATCAGACTCATTCCTGTGACCTCTGTGTGACCTCTGACCTTTGACCTGATCTCACCCTCTCAGGTGACAGGCTTACCTCTGTCTCCATGGTGATGATCAGCTGATCGTGGTGTGTTCTGTCAGCGATGTGCTGTGAGGATGGAGGAGGAGGGGGCGGAGCCACTTCTTATCTGGCAGGGCCGCAGTCTGTGATGGAGGGAAGAGATAAAGAGATGGATGAGCCGGAGGGAGGAGGAGGAGATAAAAAAAAGGAGGAAAAGAAAAGTAACACAGTCATATTTACTATACATCATCATCTGACCTCTGACCTCTGACCTCACCGGTACCCCCTTCACTACCACTGAGGTTTGTTTCAATGTGTTTTGCAACAGTTCACAGAAACAAGAAAGAAACTTCACCTGCTCTAATGTCAGCACACTGTGTGTGTGCGTGCATGTGTGTGTGTGCGTGTGTGTGTATGTGTGTGTGTGTGTGTGTGTGTGTGTGTGTGTGTGTGTGTGCGTGCGTGCTCGTTTTGTCACCATGTTTATTTATGGCTCAACACTCAGGCAGCTGGTGAGGCTGCAGGCTGACTGTCACACTTCTGCTCTAGTGCAGGAGGTGGAGGTGGTGTGTGTGTGTGTGTGTGTGTGTGTGTGTGTGAGTGTGTGTGTGTGTATCAAACAGGTAATGTAAAGGTCATCACCAGGCACTGTACGAGCTGTTTGTCTGTAAACACCCTGCTGTTGCTGAGGGTCTCTGGGGCTATTTTAAGGTGAACGCCCCCACAGCCCCCCACCCTGCACCCAGTCGCCCTGTGAAAACATCCCAGACATGTCAGCTGGTATCTGGGCTGTCACCAGCTGATCCGCCCCCTGGACAACCAGAGATAGACCCAGAGCACAACTTTTCTATCACAGTCCGTCTTAAAGCTCCATACAGTGTAAAGGTAGACGTTTGGTAGACACATCGCTTTGTGATGTCACAACAAAGCAATCACCAAGCCCCGCCCACCACCTGGACCCACCTAAAGCCTCAGCTCCATAGAGGCCCGACCTTTCTGCCTATATTTGGATAAGCTTGCAGTTAGGGGGTGGAGTCAGACAATGCCAAGAGGTCGTAGAGGTGATAGGTCATAGAGGTGACGTACATCTTTGTTCACACTCTGTACCACCATGTCTCTGCTGTAATGATGTCACTGAGTGGAGACGTTGAGGACGTTCCTCGGGTTCCTCCCCCCGGACCCTCAGGTCACAGCAGGAGCTTGGTGGACAGGTTTTAATCACTGAGAGGTTCCAGGTTTTTATATTAATCCTCTTTGTTCCATAAAAAGAGAAAATCTGCGCCCTGTTTGATCTTCACACCTCACTGCCCTGATGTCATCACAGTAATGGCTCTGACAGGTCACAGACGTCAAGGCAGCAGCCAATCAGAGGGTCACGTGTCACTGGTCACGCCCCCCCTGCCGCCGGCAAATACTCACCTCTGCTGTGGGTTTGGGTTCAGGCTAACGCAGCGACTGTGTGGGTCAACTGATAAACAGCTGTAACCATGGCAACTTGACAGCTGCAGCCACGACAAAACGAGACTAAAATGACATTTGTCACAAATTAAACCACAGGCTAAAGCTAATGCTAAAGCTAAAGCTAATGCTTGCCTTCAGAATTGTTGATGACTCTCATGCCCTGTTCACACCTGGTTACACCTGTTCACACCTGGTTACACCTGTTCACACCTTGTATTAAGCTGTATCTTCAGTGAAAAAGTGGGGTTGATCAGTTAGGGTGGCGGTCAATCAGGAGGGGGCGGTCCTGCAGCATGGTGGGCGGTCCTTCAGGAGCGGGCGGTCCTGCAGCAGAGTGGGCGGTCCTTCAGCATGGTCCAGACCCCTGAATGTGTCATGAGTTCATTCACACCGGAGCTCACCTGAGCCAGGTGATGACACCACGTGTGAACAGGGTCTCAGGTAACGTGACTGTATTGATCTCTGAGAGACTCTGATGATCAGTGCAGAGCTGAGCTGGCAGCTGCTGATCAGCCTCAGCAGAACACACACACACACACACACACAGACCTACCAGTGGTGTGTGTGTGTGGATGCCGCAGCTGAATGTGGAGTCTGGTTTATCTCCTGTGTGTGTGTGTGTGTGTGTGGGGGGGGGGGGGGGGCAGATTAAAGAGGAGGATCAGAGCTGAAGGAGAGCTCCTCCTCTCTCACCATCACTCTGACACTCTCCACCTGCAGGAAGCGACAGGTGAGGTCTGCTTTGACTATCTGAGCAGCTGATCTCTGAGCGTTAACGCTTCATCATCACACAGTCCCGGTGCATGCTGGGAGCTCGTACCTAACATGGAGCCCTCACTTCCTGAACCTCCAGGTGAAGAGGCACAAAAGTTGTGTTTCGATGCAGAGGCTCTTTTAAACATGGCCGACAGATGGAGCCTTACCTTCCTCTGCAACACTGACGTATCCCATGATTCATTGCATTCAGGCGATAAAAGCAAACAGACAAACACATTCAGTGATCAGGACGTGTGTCAGACGTCACTTCCTGTCGTCTGAAGACAAAATGATGTGTTCATAACAGCAGCTCCACCTGCAGCTCCACCTTCACCTCCACCTACAGCTCCATCTGCAGCTCCACCTTCACTTCCACCTTCACCTCCACCTACAGCTCCACCTTCACCTCCACTTTCACCTCCACCTACAGCTCCACCTGCAGCTCCACCTGTGTTGGTCCACAGGTTAGTCCAGGCTCTGCTGGACTTGAACCTGAGAACAGGTGTATTCAACCACGAGCTGGAAACAGTGGTGGGGTCGCAGGGTCGCGGGGTCGCGGGGTCGCGGCCCTCAGGTGGTGGGTTACAGGCTCAGTGTCAGTGACCTGAGGTCCAGACTCAGCAGAAACAGTGGAACGGACCTGGACCTCAGGTCTGTTCCACCGTTTCTGCTGAGTCAGCGTTGGCGTCGTTCCCACGCTGCTGATTGTGTTTCTTACTCTGGTCCAGGTCGACTCTGTGTCACAGAACTGAGCGACGTGTCCTTCACAGACACCTGATCCTGTTTACCTGCCCCCCCCAGTTACTCCTCCACCCTCTGCAGCCAGTTCCCCAACATCATCTAAGCTAAACTGAGTGTCTGGTAACCTGAGACTGGGGGGGGGGGGGTGTCGGCGCAGGGTTAAGGCAGCACTGACCCCCCAACGGTCTAAATATAACTGACTGGTTTACATGAGCTCCACCCGCTCTGGTTACCACAACACCCGATACGAGGACGCGGAGCAGCCATGTGCTGCGCGCTGCAGGGAAACACGTGGGGGTCCGAGTGTGTTGGTGCTGGAGGTGAACACGTCCACACATGTCAGAGAGCTGCCTCCATTCACAGTCCATGTCAAACTGCTGAGTCACTGCATCACAAACATGTGACCACACCAAGTTCTACCTGGTACTTCTGTGCTGAGGTTTTCCCAGCATGCACTGCAGGGCAGGCAGTCTCATTCACACATTACATGCTAATAGGCCAGGCAGCTTCATTCATGTAGCACAAGGAGCAACTCAAAGTGCTTCACATAGAAACTGAACATTTAACAGTAAGAACTGGAAACAGAAGAAACCATGAAAAAAATAAAATAAAACCCAGTAAAACAGTAAAAGTTTGAAACATTAAACAATTAAAAGCCAGACAACATAATAAAAGCAGGTACAATGTAGACAACCAAAGAAAACCAGACCAAAGTTTTCAGCAGGAGACAGTGATCTGTTTTCAAACAAGAGACTTAGAGTGGTAAGATTTAAAGGTCTTTAAAAGAGCTGAGCCATAAGCACATGAGAAGAAACATGTGTTTAACCTGGATTTAAACGTGTTGCCGCTGATTTCAGTTCTGCTGCTAACAGCTAAATGCTGCTTCACCATGTCTGGTCTGAGCTCTGTGCTCCACTATCTGACCTGAGTCAGTCGATCTCAGAGATCTACTGGGTTTGTACTCAACTAACATGTTATTCATGTGTTTTGGACCTAAAGCATTCAGTGATTTGTAGACCAGTAGCAGGACTTTAACATCTGTTCTGTAGCTGACTGGGAGCCAGTGTAAAGACTTGTGATGTGCTCTGACCTCTTTGTTCTGGTTAAAACTCGAGCTGCAGCTGTTTGATGCTTTCTTGGGGGGGGTCCAGTCAGAAGACCGTCACAGTAAGTCGAGTCTGCTGGAGATGAAAGCATGAATCAGCTTCTCCTGATCTGTGTGGGACATAAAGTCCGTAACTCTGGATAAGTTCTTAAGCTGATAGAAGGCCGATTGGTGACTGATTTGATGTGACTGTTGAAGGTCAGGTCAGAGTCTACCAGCACGCCAAGGTTTTGGACTTGGTCTTTAGTTTCTAGAGACAGTGACTCAAGGTGTTTACTGACAGCAACCCTCTTCTCTTTACTGCCAAAGACAATGACCTCAGTTTTTTCCTGATTTAACTGAAGGAAATTTTGGTTCATCCAATTTTTGACTTGCTCTAAACAGTGACACAATGCAGTCATCTGGGGACTGTGTGAGATATATCTGTGTGTCATCTGCATAACTATGATAGTTGACATTAGAATTCGGCAGGATTTGACCCAAAGGCAGCAAATATAGGCTGAACAGAAGGGGTCCAAGGACTGACCCTGAGGAACTCCACATGTCATGGCCACTCGGTCAGATTGATAATATGCTAATAGTTCTTTTTTTACTGACCCACGTTGTGTCCTATGTTCACACTACTCATCAAACTGTAGCTTGAAGTATGTAGAGTTAGCAGTAGCTAACTATGTAGCTGATTTGACACAATTTACTTTCTAACCTTTGTCCTGAGTTGGTCTTTGTCATGTATCGACTGTATGCTAATGTTGGCTATAGGTTTCTGTGTAAGCTAACTAATGTGGGCAATAGTTTCTAACATTATCCTTAAATTACAGTTAAGCTAACTAACTAGCTTTATAACTTGTGTGCAGTTTAGCTAACTGTTGTTAGCTAGTTTCTAAGTAATGAGCTAGTTCATAAGTTTAATACCTCAAGTTAAAATTTAGGGAGCACACATTAGCTAGCTACTCGGTTATTGGCTGACATTTAGTTACCATATGTTTTCTGACTTTATAGTTACAGGTTGTTAGTGTTAGCTAGTGTTTAGCTTCAGCTGTTTGTTACATTTTAGCTAACTAATATTAGCTAGTTCCTAATTTTAATGCCTTACATTGGAGTTTAAGGAGCTCACAGACTGATGTATTTAGTTTAACTACAGGGATTTCTAACTTTAGCCTTATAGTTACAGTTTGTTGGTGTTTGCTAGTGTCTAACTTTAGTCAGTTTAGCTAATTAATGTCATTGCTAGCTGATGTCTGTTTACATTGCTTTAAACTCTCAGAGCTTTGTGGTGCTCTAATTTAAATGTGAGCCGGTGGTTTGGTGGATCAGTGTGTTACAGTGAGGGTGGTTCGATGTTTTAGTCTCTCTCATGAGCTTCACATCAGACGCTGTCACAGAGCTAAAGGCTAAAGTTAGCAGCGTCCTGGAAGGAATGTGTGCTGATGCTGTGCAGCATCACAGGAGCCCAAAGGTCAGAGGTGTCTGGTTCTGGTGCTGGTCCGACTCCCTGTGTTTCCCCCGCAGCACATTCTGAACGAGCCTTTCATGTTTGTATTGTACATCTATATTTATTTATTCACTGATACGTGTTTACTGTTATTTACTGCTTTAGCCGCCGAGTAAAAAGAAATGAGGGCAAAATTAAGCTAAGAGCGTTTGACACAGGCCTGATTTTAAAAAGAGGAAAATAAATCAGCTTCTCCTCCTCTGTGATATTAAAGTAGGTCAGAGAGTAAACAAGTAAACAGAGTGTTTACTGCACAGTGTTGACTGCAGCCAGCTCACAGCACAACATCTGACATGATGAAGGAAATAATTCAGCAGAGGAAGAAAGTTCACTTCAGTTTATACCCTCATGTCTGAGGACTCTTATTTTGTTAACTGACTGCATGTGTGTGTGTGTGTGTGTGTGTGTGTGTGTGTGTGTGAGACAGCAGCTTTTTCTGGAAACTCAAAGTTAAATTTAAAACAAACATTTGAAGCCCCTGAGCTGGTGAAACCTAACACACACACACACACACACACACACACACACACACACACACACACACACACACACACACACACACGCGCGCGCGCGCGCGGTTTGAGGAGGGGGTTTACACTGTCAGCTGTGGGGGGGTTATTTATATTCTCCTACCCCCTCTTGTTCACTTTAGACACCAGTCTACCCAGTAACCTCCCTGGTCCAGGTGTGTACAGTGTGTGTGTTGAGTTAAAGACGGTGTCTCAGACCAAATTCTGGTCCTGGTCCTGGTCCTGGACTCTAGACTCTGGACTGGACTCTGGTTTCAGACCTGGTTTCCTCTGGCTTGTGGAGAAAGTAGGTCGACCACAGTGAAGTTTGCTCTTGGTCAACTACCTCACTGAGGGAGGAAACACACACACACACACACACACACACACACACACACACACACACAAACTTAAACTTATGAGCGGATGTTAATGTATAGATTCTGTATCAGTGTCAAAGATCAATGTGAGCAGGAAAATAAAACTGTAAACACAACATCCCATAATGTACAAACAAAGAATGTGTGTGTGTGATAGTGATACATCGGCTCTGTGTATCTCTCTCTCTTGGCAGAGATCCCAGACTCAAATATGCTCTCCCTCAAACACACAAGCACACTTTCCATCAGCCTGTGACTGACACCACATGTCTTTTTTCCTCTTCCCACAAAACCTGATCCCTCCATCCCATCATGGAGGGGGAGGAGTGTGTGTGTGTGTGTGTGTCGGGGGGCTCCTCCATGAATCATGGCTGGGAACCAGATGTTCACAGCCTCCAATGACAGAGGAGGACGCGGCAGCAGCTCAGGCTGTTATTAGAGCAGTGCTGGGAAACACTTGAGAGCTGCTGGGGTCACAGCGGAGGCCCCGCCCCCAGATCCGACCACGCCCCCTGTGTCAGGCCCCACCCCACCCCCAGGATCAGGTAAAGCTGGATCAGCACGGAGCATCTCAGGAGAAAGCTTTCTCCTCAACAGAATTCAACAGGCCTCAAGGAGGAACTGATCAAAGGTCAGAGGTCACATAAAGCAAGGGACCAGTCTGGGGACACAGTAAAGCGAGGGAACCCGTCCATCTTGGCGTTGGGCCAAGGGGAGACTTCGTGTTTTCAGACGATCCCCACCGAGGGAGCTGTTGGCGCTCTCACCTCCTGCACAGTTTTTGTTTATCGATAACTTTGTCTGAGTTACCGGCTCCGGCAAACTGAGCGGGCAGCTACACTCGGGCTCCGACACGTGTGACGTAGTTGTAGCTATTGTCCAATGACGCGCCTCGAAATGCAGGTTTTAACTTTTTTCTCTTTTTCTTTTGCCGGGTTTTTAGCTGGTGCTATTGTGTTGATGTCTCGCTCAGTACATCAACCCGTTAAAGATCACACTACACACCTTGACATGTATAATTCACATGAAGCCTTCACTGTCCCGTCTTTTGGAAACTTAAGTCTGTTACATTAATGACGTCCTCAAAGTGTCAATGTGAACTTTGCACATAAATATCATCATCTTCTCACATTTGACCTCCAGTGAGTTGTTTTTTTCACCTGTCAATCTTCTGACAAAATGGCGAGTATAACGTCACAAAAATGAGCCACACACTGATTCCCGAACCGGTACCAGAATCCGAACCGGGACCGGAACCCGAACCCGAAACGGTACCGGAACCCGAACCGGTAACGGTTCCGGTACCCGAACCGGGACCGGTACCGGGAACAGAACCGGGACTGGAATCCGAACCGGGACCGGGACCAGAACCAGAACCGGTAATGGTACCGGGAAAAGAACCGGAACCGGTACGCGTACCCGAACTGGTACCGGAACCCGAACCGGCACCGGAACGGGAACCCGAACTGGTACCAGAATCCGAACCGGGACCGGGACCAGAACCCGAACCCGAACCCGAAACGGTACCGGAACCCGAACCGGTAACGGTACCGGGAAAAAAACCGGAACCCGAACAGGTACCGGGAAAAGAACCGGTACCGGAACCCGAACCGGGACCGGAACCGTTAAGCAAACCCGAACCGGGACCGGTACCAGGACTGGAATCCGAACCGGGACCAGAATCGGTAACGGTACCGGGAAAAGAACCGGTACCGGAACCGGTACACTAACCTGAACCGGTATCGGAACCCGAACTGGGACAGGCACCGGGACCAGAACCGGGATCGGAACCTGAACCGCTACACAAACCCGAAGCGGTACCAGAACCGGCACAGCAGGCTGCAGCGAACTTCAAAACATGATTTAGGAAAAATGAGCAATAATAACGAGCGTCAACAAACAGAGTCTGAAGAAGAAGAAGAACAGGTCCTTCACCGGGATCAGTGTTATCACAAACTAAAGCTGGTACGAGGCCTCGGCCCACGGCCTCCTCCTCCTCCTCCTCCTCCTCCTCTTCATCGCTCTGAGGCCTCGGCCCACGGCCTCCTCCTCCTCCTCCTCCTCCTCTTCATCGCTCTGAGTCCAGAGATGACAAACTGACTCTGAAGCAGAATTATGGGTTTTGTTTTCCTGGGCTAAAGACAGACGAGGCGTTCACTGCCCCAGTTCACAGTCAGACAGAGGAGGTGATTTCATCCATCATGTGAACGGAGGCTGGTTCTCCCTCCCCCTAAAAATAGACGGTGGTGAGGCAGAGGAGGAACACATTCATCATGGAGAGTAAGGAGGAGGAGTGGGGGGGCGGGGTGGGGTTAGATGTAAATGATGTGGATTTCAAAATAAAACATCAACATCAGCTTTTATTTTGATATTCAAACAGCAAAGAGAAAAGTCTCCTGCCACACACACACACACACACGCACACACACACACAGAGACGTTGCCACATGTGTGTTGTAAAGCTCAGATAAGGTTTGTGTTTATTTCACAGATCAAAGGTCGAGGTGTGTGGACACCTGTGTTAGGCTCCACCCCCTGGGTCATGCCTGTAACATGTCATGGTGCATGATCTATTTTCAGAGACACACACACAGACACACACACACACACACAGACACACACACACACAGACACACACACACACACACACAGGATGAAATAGAGTTCACAACATAATTACAATAAGTTGAAGTGAATAAAACTATGTGAACATAGTGAACTCTGACCAAGAACCATGAGTTCACTGAACTTAACTGTGGCCCCTTAAGGTGGACTTGATTTAAGGTGGACTTGTCTTTAAGTGCAGGTTTTAAGGTGGACTTGTCTTTAAGTGCAGGTTTTAAGGTGGACTTGTTTGTAGGTGGAGGCTCTGTGTGACCTCTGTGACCTCTGCTGATGATATAAACACATTTGATCATTTACCTGTGAGAGTGGAGATAAGAGCAGACGTCAGCACACACACATCAAATACAGCAGCAGTAGGTGGTGTGTGTGTGTGTGTGTGTGTGTGTGTGTGTCTGTGTGTGTGTGTGTGTGTGTGTGTGTGTGTCAGGGTTCAAAGTTCGGGCTTTGATTTGGGAGACGACCTGAACACTGAGTGAATCCTGGTGTAAAGAGCCGAGCAGCTGTTAAACATTTACCAGAGGAGGCAGCTCGTCCCTTCATCGGGGGGCGGGGGGTAATTACAAAGCACATCAGAGGAAGCACCCTCACACACACACATACACACACACACACACACACACACACACACACACACACTCTGCACTCCACCAACAACTGTATTAGAGCTGATCTCAGAGCAGCTTCCAGATGAAACAAAGCTCAGAGTTTCATCATGAAGACGGAGAAACTCACCAGTAGAATCAACAGTAGAATCAACAGTAGATTCAACAGTAGAATCAACAGTAGAATCAACAGTAGAAAAAGAACAAAACAACTATGAATAAATAAAAAATCTAAATAAACCCCAGAAACCTGCAGCTCTGCGGGGGGGGGGGACCTCAGGGCTCTGTGCTGGATCCTCATCTAGTGGATCAACACAATGTCAATCAACCAGCGCACACACACACACACACACACACACACACACATTGTCCAGTATTCACTCAGCTCTGTGTGTGTGTGTGTGTGTGTGTGTGTGTGTGTGTGTGTGATGAGATCAGAGCCGCTGTAATAAACCTGTGGACAGATAAAGAGCTCAGCTCCACTGTACAAACCTCCTGCAGCACTCAGCTGCTGCTCTCAAGTTAGAAACCATCAGCCTGGATAAAAGGGATCACCCCCCCCCCCGGCACACACACACACACACACACACCTCCACCCCCCGCCTGTGGCCTTTACTTCCTGCCAGCTCACTGACGTGGCAGATCCAGCTCTGTTTATTTTCCAGCAGGAATCTCCAGGCAACAAATCAGCAACTGTTGGATCAGGTCTCTGCTCCGTAGACCTGATCCAGATCCAGAGACCACGACCTGCTCCTTTACTGGTGACCTGACCTGATCCAGATCCAGAGACCACGACCTGCTCCTTTACTGGTGACCTGACCTGATCCAGATCCAGAGACCACGACCTGCTCTTTTATCGGTGACCTGACCTGATCCAGATCCAGAGACCACCACCTGCTCCTTTACTGGTGACCTGACCTGATCCAGACCTGATGTACACCTGACCTCTTCATCCATGACTCTTCCCTGTGCTTACAGGTGACACCGGTCCGGACGAACCACCAGGACCTGGTCTCGCTGCTCTGCCTGATGTTGCCTAGCAACAGAAGCAATGCCGATCTCCTCAGGAGCACCAGGTCCACACCATCAGTGTCTTCTCCGCTCTGCTGTAGCGTTGGTGTCAACAGATGTCAGAGGTTCTTCTGAACCTGCAGACACCAGACGTTTCCAACAGAACCTGAGGACGTTTCCTCCAGCTTCACTCTCCTGTTTCAGGTGTGTGTGTGTGTGTGTGTGTGTGTGTGTGTGTGTGTGTGTGTGTTCAGTGCTTTGGCCTGGATACAGCTGAGTGTTGTTTGCTGTTCAGCAGCCAACGAGTTCAAGACGTGTTTCCTCCTCATCCTGAACTTCAGAGGCCGGAAACAGGAGGAGGAGGAGGAGGTGAACTTTGGGTGAGAGACAGCTGAACAAACAGAGGGAACAGAGAGAGAGGTGGTGGTTGGAGGGATTTGGCGGGGGGGGGGGGGGGGGGGCGTGCTGGTGCCACGTAATTGGAGTGAAGCATCAGAGTGAGGCAGCAGCTCTGCAGGTCGGCTGGTGTCGGGTTTCTGAGAGATGAAGAGGGGGGAGCAGGAATCTGAGGCCAACATCACGCCAGCGATGAGCCGGCCTGGGGGGGGGGGCGGGGGGGGGGTCTGGATCTGGTTTGGAGGGGCCGTCTGATTGGCCATCAAAGGCAGCAGAGAGAAGGTTTAACCCGTCAGACGGTCCTGTTGTTTGTAAAGCCTCCTCTGCTTGGTCAGGGGCCCCCAGGGGCCCCATCACAAGACCAGGCATCCCATAATGATCCTGCAACTCGCTGTAGTTATCAGGTAACTGAATATATATAAAACAGAAACTGAGGAGATCAACGTCACATTCATTTACAGCTACAGTTAGAAAGGCTTTTATTTTGGCGGGGTCCCTGCCCACCTCAGATGCTCTCTGCTGATTGGCTGAACAAAAGACAGGAAACATGTGACAGAGTCTGAAGCTTGTTGTTATCAACCTGTTTATTGGTCCTTACATCATCACACAGATGTTGGCAGCTGCAGCGTCACTGATCGATCACCTATAATCACGTCTGATCATCTCAGCTCATTATCATCACTCACTCATCTGCTGTCTCACCTGTGATGTCACAGAGGCCCCCCCCCCCCCGATCCAGACGAGGAACTCACTGAGGTTTGTCCATCTGCAGCTCAGAGGCAGGAAGGAGTTAATGTTCCTGCTGCTGCTCTGAATGGAGGCTGGTGTAAACACACACTCACACACACACACACACTCACACACACACACACACACACACACACACTCACACACACACACTCACACACACACAGGCTCCATTCATCCTCTGCTGTGTGACCAACCTTGAACAGTGGAAGACGAGGGGGGGGCAGACGAAGAGGAGGAAGAGGAGGGAGGGGAGAGGACGGTGACTCAGGAATTCCACCGAGGAGCACGTGACCCCTGAGCAAGGCATTCACCCCCCCCTCCCCCCTCCCCCGTTCTTCTCCCCCCCCCTCCCTCTCCTATTATTTCTCTTCCTCCAGTGACAAAGGATCCGACTTCAAAATAAAAGCCCACAGATCTGACGAGACACTCTGATCTCTGACAGGAGCCATTTTGTCTCACGCAGCTGGTTTGGATCCGTGCCCCCCCCCCCCCCCCGCCGCCCCCACCAGCACCACCACCATACACACCTTCTCCCCCTGGGGGGGGGGGGGGGGGGGGCGGCTCTCTGTTATGTGGACAAACCTGTGGTGTAACAGCTCCTGACCTCACGTCTCCGGTATGTTGACACATGGGTGGGGGGCTGACAAGAGGAGCTGGAGACACACTGGCTATTTTTAGCCCCCCACCCACCACTCTCTCTCTCTCTGTAATCTACTGTACTAAGTGTTTATGCAACACCCCCCCCCCACCCACCCACCCACTCTTCCCTGGAAGCCGGTTGGCTCGTGCGTCGGTTGCATCATCACCACGTCTCGCAGCGTATTTGGTGGCTTCAGTGAAACAAGTGGAGACAAACAGCTACAAGCAGAGTCTGTTTATTCAGCGTCAGACAAGTGCTCAGACCATCACAGCCGCCTTCTGCAGGCTGAGCAGGCGCCGCACGCCACACCTGGCGCCGCACGCCACACCTGGCCGCTCACCTGCCGCTCTGCAGAAGTATATAGAAACACAACGTATTGAAAAAGAAAAGTCATGAGATACACAGCCATGTGATCGCTTCCCTTGTGTCCAGTATGTACACGTCCTCGGCCCGCTGCGCGTGTCCCGCCGCCGCCGCCGCCGCCGCAGTCGGATTACAAAAGGAGAAAACGTCAGCTGCTGAGCGTTTTAAGGGTCCCGCTCCTTTTTCACCTTGATGTCGCCGGCCAGGATGGTGGCGATCTCCCCCTGCATGAAGGCCCAGGGCACGTTGGAGCCGACCAGCGGGCAGCGCTCCCCGCTGGGACAGTACACCTCCCCGGTGGCGCCCTGCTGCTTGATGCTCTCCCGGGAGCAGGGGAAGCAGAACTTGTGTGAGGGCACCGAGGGGCACTGGACGAAGTGAGTGTCCTCCAGCCGCTCGTGGCACAGGGTGCAGCACAGCGGCACGCTGCTGGGGGGCACGGAAGAGTCCGGAATGCTCTGTGGCGGGGGCGGCGGCGCGTGCGGGTCCATGCCGCCAGGTGCGTGCGGGGCGGAGGGGTTGGAGCTCCCCGTCCCCTCCCTCTGGGTCAGGCGTCTCTGGGAGGCCGATGACGGCGACAGCGGGCTGCCGCTGTTCCGCCGTGCGCCCGGCGCGGTGGTGGAGTGTACCTGGTTGGCATCCTTAGGTGAACCCGTGCCGCCCGCGTTGTCGGTGGCGAGGATGAGCGCCGCCATGGGAGACTGACCGTTCTGCGCCGTGGCCGCCTCAGGGGGTGTGGTGCGGGAGTGGGGAGAGATGGTGGAGGGGGGAGCCGTGGAGAAGCCCGGCAGGGCGGCCGGGGGCATCTTGAGAGCCTCGGAGGGGGAGGGCAGCCACGGCTGGCCGTCACCGCCGTTCATCTTGGAGACACTGCCTTCGCCGTCAGGCTCCGGGGAGGCCTTCCTCTTCATGCTCCGAGGGTGCTTCCCCCTGTCTGTGGGCGAGGAACAGGAAGAGGAAGGGTTAACGCAACCACCACACTGTACACACACACACACACACTGTACACACACACACACACACTGTACACACACACACACACACACACACACACACACACACTGTGTGAATAATGACACACAGGAAATTTCTCTCTCTCTGGCCCAATAAAGCCCCTTTTACGCCGCTGCTGTTTTCTGCCAAAGCTCCGCGTGCACGGAGGTGAACGGGTGCGTGTCCGCGCGCCGCCCGCGGCTCCGAGCTCCGTCAGAACAAACACGCTGACACATTATTTCATTTCCTGTTTTCATAGCGCCTGTTGAAAACATCCCAGCGCCGGGGCAGCGTACCTGTCTTGGAGGAGGTGGCTCCGGGCTCGTAGCCCATCACCCTCTGCATGGTGGCGTGCTCCTTCTTGAACCTGCCGTCGAACGTGTGCAGCGCCATGATGTCCCGCACTGTTTTGCCTTTGCCCATCCACTCCTTGTGGCTGTCCGACATGTCCGACAGGCTGTCCGGCCTGTGTTTGTCTTTCAGCTCCTCCGCTCGCTTGCCGTGCTCCCCGGGCCCCGGCGCGACCAGAGCTCCGGGCAGCCCGATCTGAGCCGGGCGGCCGTTGAGCGGATGCACGGTGGGTATGCCGCCGTTCACCAAAGGCACCAGGTTGGGAGGAACCGTACTAGTCCTGCGGGGGTTGGGGCTTTGGCGGTTCAGCTCCGGGGGCTCGTCGGGTTTGGGAAATCCGTTCGGTACCGGGAGGCCGTTCGCCTGCCTGCCCGCCTGGTACTCCGGTCCCAGCCGCGGCGGCCGGTCGGACAGCGGGTAGCGGTCCAGAGGCTGCGGCGGACGCGAGCCCGGGTCTCCGGCCGAGTGGTTGATTTCCTTCCCGGCGTGCTGGGACTTCCCCGGGCCCGGAGAGCGGCCGTCCTGGAAGCCGTGTGCTCTCTTGAGCTGCCGGGCTGTCTCGATAACGAATTCAATCCGGTCGGCCCCCTCGTAGTTGACACATCCGCGGCACACGGGCTCGGTAAAATCCCAGATCATCGCCCACGGCATGCGGGGCAGGTCGCACAGATAGCAGGACTGCCTCCTGGAGGCAGCGACCGCCGCGGAGGACATGTTGTTTCTCTACAGAGGACGAACGGCGATCCAAAATGTCCGTCGGCTTGTTTACGTCGCAGCTTTGAAGAAGTGACCGGGCCCGGGAGGAAGGACTCGGCGGTGTTTTCCGTCAGAAAGCGGCGGACCGGGGATTCATCGTCGGTGTGTCCGTTGCCTCGGCGCGCCTCCGTCTAAGCTCGCGCTTACAACTCAGCTCGAGCCCTCAGTGTAGGGCCGTGACGTCAGCGCCGACACTCGGCTCGTGCTCCGGGCTCTTCACTGGATTCTTCGACGACCCCTCGGGCGCATGCTCACCCGCTGAGCCAAAACACAGAGATCGTCTCTGCGCGGCGAGACGGGAGGTGTCACTCCGCCTCATATGACAGGACTAACAAACCGATTAAATGAGGTTTTAACAACTTTACGACGGATCATAACAGGCTGTGAAAGGGTTAAGCAAAATAAATATTTTTAGATCAAATATCAAGTTTTTGTTTCTATTTTTTTCCTATCAATATTCATAATAATACACAATTTACATCTTACTATTATCATTTACAGCTCAGTATGTGTTTATAAATGTATAAATATGAAGCAGTTACCTGTTCTGAGTTCACCTTTCATTAAACTCTTAGCACTCTGCATAAAAGTTGAAAATAACAAAACAAAATGTAAACAAGTTTATGGGTCAAAAAACAAACAGTAATTCTCTGGCTGACAAAGCTGTTTAGCGAAGCAGCTAATGTCAATGTTAACAGGTTAGTGGTCACTGTTGTTACATGGTGTTAAAGGCTAACGTTGGCTAAATACTGACTGTGCAGGCCATGTGCAGGTCAACAAGTGTCTTAGGTTACTGATGCATCTGTGGCTGTTTCATCCCACTGACCCCATCATCATTATCAATGAAGTCCTGATTCATATAATCACAAAATGAAGGTTATTAAAGAGTTTAACTTCTGTGTAGGGAGAGGATCTCTGCCATGTGGTCCAAATATGAGCCCTGGAGTCGTAGGTGGAGTGAGAGCTCTTCATTGGTTCTCCTGCTCTGTGCTTGCCCCCCCCAAGCAGGGGCCCAGCTGACAGCCGGAGCTCAGGTTCCTCCACAGGTTCAACAAGTGCTGCAGCCACAGGCTTCACCGTGCACGAGGGCTCAGGGACATTAGAGACTGTTTCTACTCTCTCTTTATTTTCAGTGACACTTTGTTAATGATCTGCTCCACATCAGGAGCTCGTGCTGCTGGGGTGAAAACGTCACGTCAGAATGAAAGCATAAGGGGCTGCAGCTCCCTTTGATGCCTCGTGCCCGTTAAACCCTCTGAGGCCCAGCACCGGACGCCAGTGACGTCACAGGGACAGCAGCCAATCACAGAATTCAGCTGGCGTTCCCAGGCAGACTGTGAGGACAAACCTCCACATGAAGTCATGTCTGCTGCATTCAGGGCCCACTCTTACTGTCTGAACTCTGAGCTCCTGGCGTCTGTTCAACAGTAGGACTCACTTGTTTTTATGTGGCTGAGTGGTGTGTTATTGTATTCACCTCCTCCTCCTCCTCCTCCTCCTCCTCCTCGTTCTTCTTCTTCTGAGTTAATATTTAAGTCTGTTTTGAACCATCGTCTCATTTCTCAGAGACAGAGAACATGGAGCAACTGCTCCTCCCTCTGAACCCTCTGAATGCCGTTAATGACCTGGGTGATTTCTCTCCATGTATTATAATAGGCTTGAAGTCACAGAGTGAAACTACGGTGGCCCGGAGAGCTCAAATCACCACAACAACAGTGTGCAACAACATGTTGCCTTGAGGCCTTCAGGTCTCAGTAAAACTTCATACGTGCCACAAACACTTAGTCGGACGCAAGGATGAACTGACTCTCGTGTTCACAGGTCAAAGGTCAGGCATCCACTTACACCCCCCCCCCCCCCCCGTAAATCTCCAGTCAGCTGATCATCCTGTCGCTGCTTCCCACAGCATGGGGGATGGGGGGGGGGGGCACATGTGATTTCACTTCCCAAATGGAAACACAAACATGAACTGACAGCAAGGACGACATTTCCCACATCATTCAGCACTGAAACACACACACACACACACACACACACACACTGAAACTGAACTGTGCGCGACAAACTGTTGTTTCCTGATGATGATGATGATGATGATGATGGTGGCTGTTCTTCTAAAAACCAATTTGATCGATTGTGGAGGAGTGTGTGTGAGCAGTGTGAGTGTGTGACTGGATGATCAGTGTGTATTGATCTATAGGTGTTTCATCAGAGACTCTGAGTCTGAACAGCATCGAGTCGTCTGCAAAGAACCTGACCCATGAAGGTTATACAGCTGGTCCTCCTGGACCCATCATCTTCATTTTCATCAGGTGCTGTGGTTATTTATTGTTTTAACTGGAAACAGAAACTAGGCAGGAACAGTGTAACCCAAGGACAGTTCAGGTCTGGACCCGCCCCCCCCCCCCAGCTGATCACACATAACACAACCGTCCTCTGCCTCAAGGACGATCAGGTATCAAACCGGTCACAGGGCCTGGACGAACTAATGAAGACCCTGCTGATTTTGCCTGATCAGCGGGGTCTTTAAATAGCCTCCCCCCTGCCCCTCCCCCCTCCACTCAGAGGGGAGATTTGCAGACTTGGCCTCGTGGCCACAGGGGTCGACCCAGTCAGTTTATTCAGCTTAGCAGTTTCACATGAGGGAGGAAGTGTGGACGATGGGAAACAAGCTCAGGAAAAGGCCGAGTTTAGGAGGGAGGGTGGAGGAAGGTGGAGGGTGGCGGGGGTGGGGGTGGGGGGTCAGACTGGAGTTCACAAGTCCAGCACCAGTTAACTGTTTACAGTCCCAGAGCTCAAGGAGACTGAAACTGACTCCAGCTCCATCAGCAACGTTACTGAGAGTCAAGTGAGAGGACATCTCCTCCTCCTACATGTCCACCTCCTCCACCCGTCCGGGGACACAATAAAGCGAGGCACCAGTCTGGGGACACCGTGTTAGCTTAGCATTAGCCTTTTTATTTTATGTGGTCTCTTACTGATGTGGTGGAGGTGCAGCTCTCCACCTGCAGCACAGGATAATCTTCATCCTTCTCTCTGCTGGTTCCTGTTGGTCAGTTAGTGTTTTACAGTGTAGAGCAGGGTTTTTTTACAGGACCCTTCAGCTGTGTTGTTGTGACGTCACCTTATTGTCTGGACATCAGCAGGAATCAACCTCTTCCTGTTTTCTGAGACACTGCTGATGCTTCCTTCTCTGTCTCCCTCTTCTTCAGTCTGGCAGCGTCTTCAGGCCTCAGGGCCATAAACCCTGTCAGTACCTGATCGGTACCCAGAACCAGGTCACCTCTGCACATGTGCCAACATCCTACCATGCCGGTGTGAACAGAACACTTTACAACTGTGTGCTGCAGACGTGCACGGAAAACGGGCACATTGCACTGAATATCCATCTGTTGCATTTTGATTAAAATTAAATTAAATGTAGACGGATCGGTTCGTTGTATTTACTGATGTACATGTGGTGATCTCTATACACACAAAGCCCCGAGGCGGCGCTGCTGTTCTGTAAAGTTCACACCTGAAGCTTCACTTTACAGTCAAACAATCTAACGTGGCTGCCACAAGTGTTAGACTTTATCAATGAGACCAACATTTATCTTCCAAAAACAGTTAAACGAGCAGGTGGTAAACCTCTAAAGACCTGCCGATAAGTTAATTGGCTCGTTTTCTCCCCTGGGATGACGACGGAGGTTGACCGGCCAATCACCTCAGGAGACCAGCTGCTGCCTCTGAGACGACCTGCTGCTCCTGGTCGGCTGGTCCCACAGGTGGCTCTTCACATGTCTGAAAACACTGGGGCAAACTATTAGCAGCTCTACAGCAGGAATTAAAACAGCTTTTAGCTGCTTTACCGCTTTCGTTGTCAGTTGGAGTGAATCACACGTTCAGTAGTATGTACTGACGCAGCACAGTCAAGGACGGTTTAGAAACCAAGACGCCCCATGATGAGCCAGCTTCCTGTATCTAGGGTCACATGGGTTTCTCCAGGACTCCACCCCTTTAGGAGACTAGCAGCAGTCTTGAGTTGGGATGTTGGGATGTTTTTCACAAGCCACATCTCATCTGAACATTTTGACACTAAAATGACAAATTTCAGAAAATGAACTTTGTTCAAGGCCTGTCTCTGTCCCAACAACACACTCTCGCCAGATTTGGCTCATATCTCGAAGGCAACTAATCAACTAATGGTCGCGGATGCCCACCCTAACTTATGTACTGCTCACATACAGACAGGAAGTGACATCACACCCAGCAGACCAGTGCATGCTGGAAGCTGAAGGTGATTGGACGTGAAACAAATATACCCACACTAAGTGGTCAGTCGGAGCTGACCTCACTGAGGCGTTCGATGAGCTGGGAAAACTCAGCGCTGTACATCGGACAACGTTCACCTGTTCACAACAGGAAGTCAACATCAGTGAGACATGAGTGAGCGTGTGTTAGCATTTAGCTCCACAATGCTAAAGACCCAGAGTCAAAAGGTTCCTTCCAGTGATCCAGATGTTTGGAGGTTGGACACAGAACCAGTTCATTTTGTTGAACAGTGTGAACTTGAATCAGGTTTTACTTTGTGCTGATGAAAATGAAAACATGACGATCTATCCCCTCCAACGTCCTGACACACAGCGCCCGCCGCCATCATCACTGCCGCCGGCGTTTATGGGATAAAATGTCCAAGTCAAATAAACCCAGAGAAAATCACTTCTGGACGCCTCGCATCTGGAGTCGTGGCGACGGTGATGTCACTGAGGGCGAAGTGAGGAGACAAGAGAAAAACAACAAGGCTCTGTTTCCTCCCCCATCCATCCACCACCCCTCCCTCACCCCCCCCCCCCCCCGTCCTAATCCTCTTTGCAGGCCTGCAGGGAGAGGTCGGCCCGCTGCCAAGGCAAGGGCTGCTGGGAAAGTGTAGCGGCTGCCAAGCGGGAGCGGCGGCGTCACAGCTTTGTTCTGCCAGAGGCCTCGATTCAGACTTTATGGTCGGACTGAAGCCCCGCCCACCTCACCTTGCTTGCGCCTCTCTCTCTTTTTTGTTTGTATAGTTAAACTCCCAGTTTCTTGCTCCGTCTCTCTCTCTCTCTCTCTCTCTCTCACACACACACCTCTCTCTGTGAGCTCCACAGCTCTTACTCGTTTGCCTGGGCCTGAGCCAAGGGCTTCCTGCCAAACATTCGTCAGTTGCCATGGCGGCAGAGTGAGAGAGAAGGGTGGGTGGGGGAGGGGGGCAGAACATCAGAGTGAGCCAAGAATAATGACTCACCCCTGGAGCCAGATGTGCCACATCTGCAGCCATGATGGGGATTCTGTGTGAGTGTTGCCAGGTTTGGAGGGGGGAGGGGTCAAACAGGGAGTCTAACCTGTGTTTCCAAATAAACCGGCAGCTCCGGCCTCCGGAGGAAATGATCGGAATTTCCCTGGAAGAAAGAAATGTCTCAAAAAAAGGGAAAAAGCAGCAAAGCTCCAAAAGCAGATGGGAGGAGGATCCTGGGAACTCGGCCTCGCTACGGTGCCGACATGACGGCGACCACGACGATGCTGGTGAAGATGGCGGAGCGGGGCCATCCAGCAGCCTGGAGCTTCGCCAGTGCCTCTCGTCAGGAAACAGTCTCCAGACCGCAGATGAGTGAAGAGGCAGAGAAGAAGAAAAAGAAGAAGAGGAGATCATCTGTGAAAGCTGTCATGGCCGCTCGGCAGGAAACTCCCTCCAAACTGAGAACTCTTCACTTTTTCCCTCCGCAGTGTTTCCATGGCGTCTGAGGGACGAACTGTTAAACTCATCAGCTGGAGAAGGTTCACTGTCATGGAGGCTTCAACAGCCCCGGTGCTGCTGTCACCTCCTCCTCTTCCTCCACTTCCCCCTCCCTCTTCTTCTTCTTGATTCAGGTGGTCAACACCACTTTGCCAAAAATAACCTAAGCGCCACACGGCGAGGTTCAGCCATGATGTAACCGAGGCCCCCGGAGCAAGAAGCAGCAAATAACGACGTCTTGCGTAACGTCCCAACAAACCGCGACCAAACCGCAGGTCCAGGCTCCTGCCAGGCCGCCAACATCAAACGCTGAGATCACCACCAGTTCAAAGATGGCGGCTGGCGAGGCGGCTGGTGAAACATTAGAGGGAGGTTCTCCATGGTTTGGAGAAAATAAACATCCCTGGAAGCCTCAAAGCCTCATCTGGTTCAACGGAGCCAGAGAAGAAGAAGAAAAGAAGACTGTGCAGCTCAGAAAGAAGCAGAATTAAAACACACCTGTAAACGACTCCATGGCTCCGCCCACACCTACTACCTTTACCTGTCTTTACCTTTGTCCACATGACAAAAACAGAGACTCAGAAACAGCTGGTCCTGTTTTATTTTGAAATGGTTTTGCTGTGAAAACCGAGGAGTACTATGGTATCATTCAGGGGCATCCAGTCTTTCCTTCAGACTCTCTGACCTCAACCACTGACACCAAAATCAGATTTTTCCAAACTGGGGACATAGTTTTTGTCCCCAGTTAACTGGTCCTCAGTCTGAAAGTTGTCCCCAAAGCCTAACACACACACACACACACACACACACACACACACACAGTGGGTCAGAGTACACTGGGTGCCCTTGGCCAGACAGATAAGCCGGTGTTATGTGATTACGCAGCTCAGCTATTGTGCAAACCCATGACTCAGTGGTCTAATTGGAGAGAGAGAGAGAGTTAGAGAGTTAGAGAGAGAGAGGGAGAGAGAGGGAGAGATTTACCAAAATAAGAGTCCCTCTGAAGAACTGGACTGAATCCCACTGACCGTGGTTTCCTCACCACCCAACAACCAGCAGAACGTCCGTTAGCTGAGAAGCTAATCACCAGTCTGTTGGGGCTGTTTGTGCTAAGCTACATGCTAACTGACAAAACAATACATGAGAGGAGGAACTCTAAAGTCCACCTCAGTGATTCCTGGAGAGCAGAACACCTCCAGATGTTCCCCTCTACTGCCCCCAGCTGGACAAACTGTGCAGCTGATTGGAACTGATTACTGTCTGTTACATACAGATGTTTTGGTGAATGTTTCTCTACATTATTTACAGTGATTTGGCTGCTGCACAACAACAACAACAACAACAACAACAACAACAACAACTACAATTTACCACTTCAATAAATACAACCTTTATAAAAACAGATTGTGTTGTGTGTATGATGTGTCTGTTGTGGATGCATGTATGTATAAAACCATGTATTTATCACAAGTCGTCATCTACACTGTCAGGCCACCGGTCGTCGTGACGACAGCTCGTCTCCTCATACTGTGACATCAGCACTAAACACTGTTATCGGACCAATGCCAAGGCCAGCAGCAGGGGGTTGTTGGTAAACGCCCGCTCTCTGGAAAGGCTTTAATGTGTCACCAGTCAGGTCAGTGGGTGCTCGGTTAATGTTTGACCACTGAACTGGACTGTGAGCTATAAATAGATCAACTGGAGACACCGAGGTTTAACTTCATCAGCTCGACAAGCTTCCAACACAACAGAAGTGTTTCTGGAGGACACGATAAAGTCCCCGACCAGGCTAAAGGCTAATGCTAAGCTAACAGTCCATGTGATCAACACCATGTGAATCATGTGATACTGATGTTCTAACAAACCAAACAAACTCAGCTTCTTGTCAAACCCCACTAACAGGTAGCCGTCTGCACAACTTCTAAAGTCAAGAAGAAGCACAGCTGAAGACCCCAGACTGGTCCCTCACTTTACTGTGTCAATCTGTGTTCTGTTCCTGTCCTCATCATGCAGGTGTGAAGTGTTTGGTCACCCAGGTAGAGGTGGACCTGCTCTGAGGAGGACATTAACTTGTTCTGGGCTCCTGGTGTTTGTCATAACTTCCTCTGTAATGGTGAAACATTGAAATTCACCACAGCTTCACATGAAAACTGTGGCTGGTGCAGGACGTGTTTTGGTTGATGAGTTTATTGCTATTATTTTGCCTTTAATTGACAGGATAGTTTAGAGAGACAGGAAATGGGGAGGCAGAGATAGGTGGAACGACATGCCACCAGTTTCAGGTTTCAAACCGGGGCCGACTGCAGCGAGGACTGTAGCCTCTGCATATGGGGCGCCTGCTCAACCCACTGAGGCACCTCATGAGTTTATTTTTTACCCTGGCTGTTCCTCAGAGACCTGGACGTCCTCTGTGGCGCGACGCTTCAAAGGCTTCCTGCGCTCAGCTGATGTCATGAGTACGGAGGCTCGTCAGCGTCCAATTTACAAACTCTCATTCATGTCCCTCCACAATCGTTCACACACCAGTGGACACACACAAAGCTGCAGCCAAACATGAACCAACTCAACTTTGTTTGGGGATTCCTGTTTGAGAGCCAGAACAGTGGATGACCTCATTGTTGTGGGGATGAATGGTTTGTTTGAAACAACAACAAAAAAAAGCATCTGGAAAAAAGCTCGTCCACCCAGGCTGAAGTCCTCTGGGACGTGGAGCAGCAGGACGAATGTTGATGTGGATTTCCTGCCATTGCCAACCTGACAGCAGGTGAACAGCTGCTCACAGGCTTCTGTCTGTAAACAGTGGAGGACAATCACAGGAAAAAGAGGCAGAAGAAGTCGTCAATAGTTCACTGAGACCCTCTGTGTTCACTGCAAACACAGACTCCAACAAGGTCCTCCATCTGCACCACGTCTGATATGTTAATATTAATGAGCCGGTTTCCACCACCATCCACAGATGATATAAGAACAACTGCATGCTGACATGTGGTCGTCTTCAGGCTGACGTTCTCATCAAATAAAGTTTGGACAAAGACTTGGGCAACTTCCTGTTTCACTGTGAAACATGGAAATTCACTAAACTTTCACAATAAAATGTCACAGAAGTTTCGAGGTCAAACAGCTCAATCTGACAAAGTGTGACGTCCTGTGTAAAATTCAAAATGGCTGTCTAGTGTTGGCCTGAGTGCAGGACGGAGGAGGAGGCAGTAGCTGCAGTTCCTCCCCTGACCACTGGAGTGAGTGTCCAACGGTGAGTCAGTCTCCATAGACTCAACATGTTCACATCCTCGTCTCTACTGATCACTTCTGTTCATACAACTCACCTGTTTACACTTTATCGACCACTACAGGTGCAGAGGACTGAGGAGACCGGGTCTCTTTGATTGACAGCTGGGTGAGTGTATGCTTCTCCTCTTTGACCATATTTGGATTACCTGGGAGTTAGGGGGCGGAGTCAGGTCACTGAGCTTCACAGAGGTCACGACCTCCACCTTTGTGGTTCCTGAGTTCAATCTGGCTTCATTAATCCATCTAACGTTCACATGGTGGATAGAAGAGGGTCAACTGGTGCTACCTTCAGGGACCCTGGTTTAGACCATTACCTTCACCACCAGAGCCCAGAACCACCTGTGGAGCTGATCTCTGCTGATCCAGATCTCTACAGGGATGAGCAGAACTCTTCAGTCTGTCAGGTCTGCTGTACTCCCATTATCCCCCATTGTGTCCCCTTGTCTCCCACCCCATCCTCCCCCCTCACCATGTGGACATTGTTCCCTCGGCGACGCTGAGCTGGACCTCACCTCTGTCTCCTTTGCCTCAGCAACAGGATCTGTCTGAGAGAAGGCGAGCCGCCGCTTCACATGGTGTCGGGTCTCAGCCATATTGAGTCGGAATGGGAACAGCAGTGTTGGTTTACCCTGCGTCCCCCAACGAGGGGGGGGTGGGGGACAATGGGAGCGGGACAGGCAAGAGGCCCGGCTGAGGCCAGACAGACACTGTATTGAAGAGGACCAGGGCCCATCAGAGAGCAGCACCGTCCAGGGCCAGAGTCTCAGGTTCAGTGTGAGCCGGACCGGTAACAGGAGACATTAAGCTTTGTGCCGCCTCACAACAAACCACCACATTCACATCGCACGGCATCATGGGACATCAGGCCAACGTCTGAAGGACCCGGTTCTCCCTGAGTCAACAGGAAGCAGGAGATGACATGGGATCAGGTCTCCCACGACCGGGTCGGAGGCGTCCCAGAGAATCAAACTGAAACAAACTGAGTCAAACTGACAATTATCAGGAGATCTCGACACACCGGTATCACTCAGGTTCACCTGGTCTAAAACACCTGGTCTAACACACCTGGTTTAAAACACCTCAGGGCCCTGTCCTTCGAGGCAGGTTCAACAGACCCAGAGTATCATCCAGTTCTTCACTTAACCCAACAATCGCAATCAGGCTAAACGGTCACACGACCGACGGTGGTTATCAGCTCGGTAAGTTAACCCAGGGTTTCCCAGTCTGGGTATGAGCATGTTCACATGAAAGGGGCGGAGTTTGCAGCATCTGACCAATCACAGACATGGACAGGTCTGACAGCAGAGTATTTCACTAACGAGGAGCAGACGATAATTCTGCATTTAAATGAAGCTGAAAGATCAAATCCAGACAGAAAGAAACACAGTGGCTGCAGCGAAGGACAGAAAGTGCTGCAGAGAGTCACTGACTGTAAATGTGTGCTTCTAATATTCAGGTTATCACATTTATCTTTCTACACATTAACTGTTACACATGACAATCAATTATAACATCCATTCACACCTGGAGCCAGGTGACTTCAACGGGTCACACTGACCCTCCGGACCACCCCCCAGGGGTTTGACTCCACCCAGGGGTAAATGCCTGGATGTTACCACCCAGGTGTTTAGTACTGAAGAAGCCTCTCGGATGAGCGGTGAACGTCTTCAGGAACAAGAACAAGTCTTCTGCACCTGACAACGATGATGAGCTGGAAGAACCTTCATGGACACAATCACATCTAACGTGACTCAGATCCCTCTCCACCTCCTCCTCCTCCTCCTCCTCCTCCTCCACCTCCTCTTCTTCCTCCTCCTCCTGATGGAAACTGTCTGATGACTCTGACCCACTTGGCCCAGGAGCAGGACCAACGCTGCCGCCGGCGGCACCATGTTCACTGACACTGAGGAAAACTGTGACTCGCATCATTTTTTCCAGCTCTGATGTTTCTGTGGGATCACACCACATGGTCTGGTCCTGGTTTTCCCCCCATGTGACCTGGATTTGACCAGTTTGACAGTGGTGTCACAGGGTTCTGGTTCTGGTTCGCTCTGTTTTTCAGAAGAAAACAAACTTTTATTGTGAAAATCTCTACCCTTGGTGCAGGAGCGGCTGCCATCTTTGTCCGGTTCCCAGGACGTAGTGAAGACAGCTCCTGCTTCCTGTTGTCGTTTCTGATGTTTGTGATGACATCACCAAACATCTCCAAACTCCGCCCTCTTTCAGTCATCACTTCTGTGTAAGCAGTATTACCCACAATGCATTGTTCCAAATACACAAAAGACCCAAACTCCCATCTGTCCAAAGAGACAAAGGCAGAAATGTGAACGCCTCATGGTGGTGCATTCAGGGACACAGTGAGAGCTCAGGTGTTGTTACATTGTTCCTCTACATGAAAATGAGGCCTGAGATCGAGCGCACGCTGGTGATTGGTTGAGTCTGGAAACACAAACACACTCAAGGAAGTGTTTCTGGTCCTAGTCCTTGTACCAGTTCTGGTACATTCCTGGTCCCAGTTCCAGTCTGGGTCCAGCTCCGGTTGTGGTTCTGGTCCTGGTCCGTCACAGCATCTGGACCCTCCCAGACTCTCAGACTCAGTCACTTCCTGCTGATGTCAGTTCAGGACCTGAGTCTTTAGGGGGTGGGGTGGAACTGGACCTTCAAATGTTTTGGTCCGTCACTTTTGTGTGTCCCCTGGAAACACTTCCTGTTTCGTGCAGCTGCAGTGAGGTGAAAACTCCAGGCCACGATAGAAACATGAGCATGTGACTGAAACTGAACAACATTTGACGCTCACCTGGGTCACATGACCGGTCTTCAACATGGCCGCCACACAGCTCTATATTTATCCTGTGGTCCAGTTCAGCTGCGCCCGTGGTTTCTCTGCAGCTCCCATCATGCATCAGTCATGGCCCTGTGGTTGTTTTGGTCGGTGCACCCAGTGGCCACGCCCCCTCCGCTGACATCACATCTCTGAACTGAGCTGAGGATCGTCATGGAGACAAAGTAGGTTAAACACAGGTCTGTGTGTGTGTGTGTGTGTGTGTGCGCAGGGCCTGAATTAGTTGTTCCACCTGTTACAACATCCAAACACACAAAGACAAACAACAACAACAACAACAACAACACACACACCGTCTTCTGTTTTCCTCTCATGTTCTGCAGTGTGTGTGTGCCTTGGGGGAGGGGCAGCTCGCACACATGTAAACTCACTTACTGTACTGTACACACACACACACACACACACAGCCATCAGCAGTAATGGAAACCAGCAGCAGCCTGAGGGGACGTCACTGTGGACGAGCGAGAGAACGGAAAAAAGGACGGAGGGAGGAAATGTGAGAGATGAAAGAGGGCGTTGTGTTTACTGTGTGTGTGTGTGTGTGTGTGTGTAAACGAGCTGAACTCTGCAGCTGTATGAACGAGTGACAAATTCCAGCAGCAGAGACGATGGAGTGATGGTAGAGAGAGAGAGAGAGAGAGAGAGAGAGAGAGAGAGAGAGAGAGAGAGAGAGAGAGAGAGAGAGGCCGAGCCTGAGAACAACTTGTAGCAGCAGAGCTATTTTTGTCACGACTCCCAGAGGAGGAAGGACGAGCATGAATCTGTGTGTGTGTGTGTCAGTGTGTGTGTGTGTCAGTGTGTGTGTGTGTGTGTGTGTCAGTGTGTCAATCAGGGTTGTGTTTAATTCAGGTTGAGTCACAGAGCAAGATATGCACTCGCATTCCAATGAGAGCGAGACTCTGCAAACCAGAGAGCCACACACACACACACACACACACACACACACACACACACACACACACACACACACACACACGTCTTGTGTCAGAGGAAACAAACAGAAACAAACCAGTCGTTCAATAAAACAGGTGAAAATCTTCCTCACAGACACGGTGACCCCGGGGGGGGGGGGGGGGGGGGGGGGTGTGTGACCTCATCAAACCCACGACCTTAAGGTCGAGACAGAGCTGATCAGACACACATGATCATCTTCCTGACACTGAGGAGCTGCCAACCTGTTTGATCATATTGATTGATGATATTGTTCTGATGCTGTTTACCTTCTGACACATGGAGTTCATTATACATGCAAGTCACACACACACACACTGTCCTTGGTGTGCTGTCAGTCCACGTGGGTGATCACACACACACACACACACACACACACACACACACACACACACACACACACCCCCTCAGTCTAACAAGGTTGGTCATTCATCTGCCACACAGCCGACGTGCCTGGAATTAGATCAGTGGTCTTAAAGAGGCTGAACAGGAGTGTGTGTGTGTGTGTGTGTGTGTGTGTGTGTGTGGGGGGGGGTACAGGTGAGTTTGTCCTTCCTGTGAAGATCTCAGACAGTTGGATACAAGGTTGGAAACACAGCATGAAGGTTGATGATGGTCTGATCAGGATGACATCATCAATCGGTGGATAAATCTATTGAACACGATGATAAACAGACGTGTGATGCAGAGTGAACCAACCACCACAGTCACCAGGTTCTTTCCTTCATATTCTTCTGTCAGAGGAACAACATCATGAGTCTTGTGGTCTAAAACAGAGCAGAGCATGCAGACACATGTCTGGTCGGTCTGACAGAAGAGCTCCAGAGGTTTATCGTGCTTCCTACACATCCTGTCCTCCAGGTTCTCCACAGGCTCCATCAGCTGATCTCAGTGAAGACATCCAGACAGATGGAGCACAGGAACTGATCTTCAGACCTCAGGTTGCTGGCAGCAGACATGTCCACACACTGAGGGACAGGTGAAGGAGAGTGAAGCTCACAGACTGAGTGAGGAGTTCTTAAAGTCCTGAGCAGTGTCGCTGCTGAAGCTGTGGACTCTGTTTCATCATCGTCTGAACCAGACTCAGTGACACGTCACTCAGCCGTGTCACTGAAGGCCCTGCTGCTGGGTCCAACAGAGAAGGTGGTGTCTGTGCTCACTGTGGCCTGGAAGTAAAGAAAGGCAATGAACTGCACAACAGAAGTTCTCATGATATTAAATCAGACAAACACTGAAGAAGCTGCTACATGAGCAACAGCAACTCAAGGTTCACCAGTAACATCCCTCACTTCTGTGCAAACTGCTGCCTGCATGACACAACAACAGACGTGTGAGTAATAACATCAGCAGAAGTAAAAGCTGCTTCACAGTGTGGAGCCGTGAAAAACAAACGTAACCCGCGGAGAATAATACGACATTTAAACTGCTATTAGCAACAAGCACGATCAGAGACGTCCTTCAGTCAGAGCTCACAGGTATCCAGGTTTAGCTGCAGTGCTAACAAGAGGCAGCGCTAACTGAGCTAACTGAGCTAGCTGAGCTAACTGCTGCTGAGACACAGGCTGCTGAACTCAAAGTGACATGTTTCCCTGTAACATCACAAACCATCAGGATCAAATCATCCTGAACTCAGAGGTGGAAAACACGTACCTGTCCTCCACCAGTCTGACCAGGTGACCAGTCTGCTCACCTGCTGGTCTGCCGCTCGTCACCGCCGCTGCGCACGGCCTGACTCCTTCAGACGGGAGAGGGCGCCGTTAGCCCTTGACCTGTCTGTCTGCTTCACGGGGAGGGGGCTGGTCGTGGACGTGGGCGGAGCCGGAGCAGCTGCCAGGTGAACAGGTGATGCGGTCACTGCGGTCAGTCCACAGATCTGTATATTACAGATCTATCATTTATAGACAATCTATAGATCGATCAGAGCCATGGTTTGAAAATCCACAGCTCAGTGACACAGAGAGGATGCTGGGAGTCCTGGAGCCACAGCACCCCCCAGAGGCAGAGAGCAGCTACTGCAGCTCCACACACACACACACACACACACACACACACACACACACACACAGATCACATCACAGTCGACACAAATATGTAACTTATATGTTTCCTTTGTGTTACACATGTTATACAGTGTTGGATCTATGGAGGTCAAAGGTCAAACAACAAGACCCTCACTGAGAGGACCAGAGACCACAGTGATGGAGGTGGAGACAGAGGTGGAGACAGAGGTGGAGGTTGTTTTGTGGTTCACAAAAGAACAGAAACACTGTTAAATTGACTGGTTACACTGGTTACTGGGCTCTCCCTGAGCGACTGGTTACACTGGTTACACTGGTTACTGGGCTCTCCCTGAGCGACTGGTTATACTGCTTACACTGGTTACTGGGCTCTACCTGAGCGACTGGTTATACTGCTTACACTGGTTACTGGCTCTCCCTGAGCGACTGCTTACACTGGTTATACTGGTTACTGGGCTCTCCCTGAGCGACTGGTTAACAGCCACAGCTCGGTCTCGTCTGGTTGGCTGGAAGAAGGTGGATCACTGCAGAGGTAAATACAGATGTGGTGAAACTCACCTGGTGAAACACACACATCAGAAAACAGGCATTAAACCTTCAGCTTCATTTGAAAGGAGGTTAAACTAAGTCTAACTGGGTTTCCCCTCCACTGGTTCACTCTCTGGAGACACTGACAGATCACCGTTACCTAATGTCACTATACAGAGATGCCGCTGTAAATATGGTGAACTGTGCTAGAAACGTGGACGCTTCAAAGATGGCCGTTATTTTTCCATTTCTCTCTCTCTCTCTGACACGTTCTTGCTGTTGCCTGCCACACATGAAGGGAGAACTGACGGTTCACTTCTAGCTTTTATCGCAGACACTACTATTTTTACCTCAAGAATAATCTCTTACCTTTATCTTGGTGGAAGCTGTAACCATAGCAACGATCTGTTTAGCGCGCTGGAGTTCAACTCGCAGGAAGGTGTCACGCACGCACGCATACGTCGCAAATGCTGGTGACGCACGTGACGCTCACCCTTTGTGGAGGATGGCTGTTCCCCATCCGTCCTGTAGAGGGCGCTACACGGCTCATATTTCTGTTGTGTCAAGATCATTGGAAACCATCATGTCCTGACCTTCTTCAACCAGGGCGGCAGCCAGGGGGCGTGCAGTGATGGAGGTGGAGACCGTGATGGAGGTGGAGACCGTGATGGAGGTGGAGACAGTGATGGAGGTAGCACTGCACCACTGGACCAGTTCGAGGTGCTGAGGAGTGGGGAGCAGAAGTGACTGCAGCAGAGTCCATGGCCTTAAATGTAGAGGTCTATTTTCTGGTTTAATCAGCTTTGGTTATGAAGCGTTTTGATCCATTTTAATGATCTGTTGTGATTAACTTTGACCGGTCTGTTATTAATTATTCAAACAGGTAACTTAAACCTATATTAAATCTATTTTAACTCTGTTTTTTTTTACTTTTATAGTCAAATAATGGACCAAGTTCAAATAATATCAAAGTGAACCACAATCATTCAGAACGATAACAGAACAATCAATAACAGTATTGACACTTTCATCATTGTATCAGTCCAAGTTCAAGTGTAAAAACAGTTCAGATCTTTTCAGCTCAGAGAGAAAGAAAATATCGATCAGTGTCCAGCTCAGTCCAGAACACTGACACTCCTACCGCTCAGGCAGCGAGTCACCGACCAAACCACCGGCGGAGGATCGCATGAAGGAGGAGGAGGTGAGGTCCGTTGGGTCTGGGTCGCCATCTTGAATCCTGTCGGTGCAGCTCGCGCACCGCAGACCACACCTTCGCGCTGACCGAGCTCTCAGCCAGGTAAAACAACCTGCCCTGTGCAACAGGTCGTAAACACAATGAGTCTTTTCAGATAAAAAAGGTTCACAGCTTTTTAAGTTCGTTGTAACGTTGCTGCGATGGTTCGGTTTTTCATCTCAAAATGGCGGCGGAGCGTCTGTTTTTAACCGACGGCTCCTCTTCCACACAAACAGCTTCACACACACACACACACACACACACACACACACACACACTCTAATTACACACGTAGTGCTCTTACACCAAAAATATTGACCGGCAAACAGTTTATAGTTAAAGTTTCTCACAGCTATGCTATTAGCATTAGCTTTCCCGTTACGAGTATCACGGTAAAGATAAAATAAATGGACACTGAACTCACCAAAGCCGGTGTGGCTCCGTTTTCACCTGTTCCCCCCGTCACTTCCGACCAGGTAAGTATAATTTTACCGGTTCTTAATTGACGTTATCACTGTTTTTGTCTCCTGTCCTCCTTGTCAGATGCTGGTTGTCTCCTCTGCCTCTCCGTCAGGTCGCTGCTACGTCACCGTCACCGTCACTCAGGTGCTGCGGCTTGTTCCTTAAAGGGGCAGAGATGTGAAGTTTCTATCGGCATACTTTAATATTTTAACATTCAATTATTATTTTTTTATTAAATGGACATGAAATTAAATATTTTATTTTGAAAATAAAAACTTTTTAAAACTTAATTATGCAAATTTTTACATTATTTATTTCCTATATATCATATTTAAATGTGGGTTACATGGAGGTGGAGACAGTGATGGAGGTGGAGACAGTGATGGAGGTGGAGACGTCAGAGTGAGTCTGCGTGTCATCAGTTTTGTTAATTCCATCACAGTTAATGGACCTTGAACTCATCACTAAACCTCCATCAACTCCTCTAATGGAGTTTGTAATGAAACTCTGTAAAGATGTAATGGGGGGGGGGGGCTGCAGTGCTGACACATGCAGTGAGCTGAGCCCCCCCCAAAGTCAGCTAACAGCTAGCAGAGACAGTTTAGTTTGTCTCCAGGAACAGATTCAAACCATTGATGAGGTCAAAGGTCAGCACAATAGTGGTGTTATCAGTCAGATGAACATCTCAGCTTTAATCAAACTGATCAACTCGTAAACTTTGTTGTTGCAGCTTCAGAAATGTAAAGTGAAGTTCATGTTTGCTCAGCAAGCCGGCACACACACACACACACACACACACACACACACACACACACTGTTGGTGTGTATCTGCAGTGACAACAGGTCAGTGAGCAGCTGTTTGAACCTTCTCAGCTGCTTCAGTTCAGTGGACCAACGCTGCCCCCTACTGGACACACCAGTCCCTCCTCCAGGCTGCACACTGATGTGCAGCCATGACAACCGTCCTCCTGTCAGACACTGATCAGGGCTGTTACCTGCAGGATGGAGCTCCGGGTGTTCGAGGTGACGGAGCAGCAGGTGGAGTCCAGCTGCTGCCTGTGGTTCAGACACTGGTGTGTTTCAGGTCTCATGTAAAATCATACTGAAGAACTATAATAAACACTGAGTTGTTCTACTGAGCTTCATGTCGCAGCAGCAGCAGCACCAGCGCAACACCTCAGGTTACATGTGACACACCTGCTTACATACACACATGACAGGTGGGGTTACCTCCTTTAAACAGGCTGATGTGAGGTGTTCAAATCTGTAGGAAATCAGAGTGCTAGTCCTGAAGCACCAGGCTGCACAGACCACCTCAGGTTTGGACTTAAGATTTATTGGAGCCACATACATTGATTAAAATCCACGGGTGAACAAATATTACAGTATATACACAGTGTTTTTTCTATTTACAGGACCGGGGGGGTGTGTGGGGGGGGTTAATGTCCGAACATCTCCTGGGAGGCATAGGTCATGTAGAGGAAGCCGTCCTCGTCCTGGTGGTCTTTGTAGACCTGGGCCATGGACAGAGACATGCTGGCCAGACCGCTGTTGTTGATGAGCAGGTAGAAGGCCTGGGTGGGCAGCAGGGCCATCCTGTTCCTGGGGGGGGGGGGGGCAGATGTTATCAGTAATGAAGCAGGGGGGCACTGCAGCACAATCACAACTATAGATGACACATGAAGTAAAAAGATACTATGATGTACATGTAACTGAAGATGGAGAGAGGACTCCTGACACCACAGAAGAAGAATCTGAGTTTTAAAAGACGTCAAGTCGTTGTGACGACGTGAAGCAGACGAGACGAGAATGTGACAGGGATCAAACCTGGATCGGTCGTCATGTGACGCGTCCCCAGCTCCTGGGGTGAAGATTGGTTTAACAAACAGAAAGTTCAGAACTCAGTGTGACAGGACGACGGACACGTCCCAGAGACAATCGGCCTCTGTCCAGGTTCTGCTGAGTCATCGTGACAAAAGAAACGTGACGAGTCAGCAGGACGAGAAGCAGAAGAAGAAGCAGCTCTAACAGTTTAGTTTCTGTTGAACAGTTCATTCTGATTTTCTCCCTCTGACCTTTGACCTGCAGCAGCTTCAGTGGACACACACACACACACTTTACCTGATGATGGTGACGAACTGGGTCATGGTGAGCTCGTGCGGCACCAGGAACTTGGTTTTGTCCAGGGGGGGCAGGAACTTCTCCCTGTCGTAGCGCTCGATGATCACCTGCAGCCGCCGACAGATGAGAGCCAATCACACAACAACAACAACAACAACAACAACAACAACAACAAGCACCAATCACCCGCATCGATCCAGTATCAGTGACCTCCTGGTTCTTACCGGGATCTTGTTGGGGAACTTGGAGCGGATCCCCGCCACCTCCTGCTTCCTCGTGGCTGCACAGACAAACAGAGAGACGTTAGAGGTTGTGCTCCGGTTCGGTCGCTCACCGTGTTCCGGTGTCGGAGGCTTTTACCGAAGCTCTTCCTCTGTTTGAACGGTTTGTTCTGCAGCTGGCTTCTCTCAAACGGAGGCATGATGAGGGTGTGTGTGTGTGTGTGTGTGATGGAGCGGCGGGTCACCATGTGCTGGCGGCAGAGCAGCAGTTAAATAGAGGGGAGGGGCGGCTGTGGCGCATCAGCTGATTAGCACATGGCCGCGGTCACGGCGCCAATCATCTGCGGTCTAATCAGGTTAGAGCCGCGAGCCGCACGAGCACGAGCACCGGGCACGAGCAGGGGCTGTGTCAGAGGGTTCATGTATGTTCAAGTCGTTTCAAACCAGAATGAAACAAACAAACAATAAAAGTCTTAAAGCTGGGGTTGGTGTCCTGTTCAGAACATGTGTTGTTACACTGGGTGAAATGGTCCTTCTACCTTCTGAGTGATCAATACATTATGTATCAGAAACAGGAACGACAGTAATCAGTCCTCTGTGGCAGCTGCAGGACTGACACAACTCCGACCAATCCACGCTCTTTGCACCGAAGAGCAAGAACCAATCAGATGCCTTCATGTCTAGTTCTGTCTCCGCCCCCCTCGATCCCTGTCTCCACACCTGTGCACAATCTTCACGTGTCGCTGTTGCCGGAAGAAATCAGCGTACAGAGTTACAGCAGAACGGATTTCATGCTCATTTATGAGCAGTGGCTGAGAAAATGCAGCCCCAGTTACTACTTCCAGCGTTACTTGTAACGTTACTTGTAACGTCTCGCCCCGAGAAAAAGGCGAGGAAGAGAAAGGAGGCTGAAAAGGCTGCTAACAAAAAGGCTCTGGATAAAGCCAGACGTCAAACCAGAGGAAACATCGGTGTTGCTTTTGTGGAGACAACTGAGGGATTTGAAGTGATGCTGAGGCTGCTCTCTTTCTGTTGGACAGGTCATTATATGCTTTGTTATTGTTATGAAATGTGTAACTTTTGCTAACGTAGCTACTTTTGTAGCTTGTATTAGCCTAATGCTAATATTAGCTTCTCTGTGGGTTTAAAACGGGTCGGTGACGCTAGTGTTGAATAGATTATAGTATATATATATATATATATATATATATGTATATAGTACTCCTCCTGCCGCTTCTCATTTTCGTGCGGTGCGCGTTCCAGTTTGTGGGGGCGTGGCTTGGACGAACACACTGACGGGAGGGGGAGGAGCTACGAGGAGGTGCTGCTTTCAAATCCTGCTCGCTCTCCAGGATCACCAACCCCAGCTTTAACTGACAGGAGAAAACACGTCCCCTGCTTCATCGTGTTGACATGGACACAACTGTAGAATATAATGTTCCTCAGTGACGTCATTAATATTACACACACAGTCCGTCATGATATACAACATATCCCTTTATTGTTACTGATAAATCTGTCACTCTCCCATTGAAAAATAAAAACATGAAAAAAGGAAAACAACAGCTGCGTGTACTTCATGTACTTCATGTACTGTATGTACTGCATGTACTGTATGTACAGCCTGGTGAGCTCTCCTCTCTAACACCTCACTGTACACATCAGAGGACAACAACAACAATAATCATTTACAGGCTTTGTTCACTTGTGTTTGGCCACTGAAGACGTCTGAATGTGACGTTTGACTCACTGCCGACGTCACGTGTTTCCGTTCCCGTGGCGACAGTGATGTCCAACATCTGTAAACTGGTTTAGGGTTAAATGAGTCTGTAGGATTTGTTGCTAGGCAACGACTGGTGGCAGTAGTGATTACGACAGGGGTAAAGTGAAAAGTGCGATGGTGGCATTAGTGTAACCATGGCAACAGACACCGCGTAGTGTTGACCAAACCTCATCTTCTTCTCCTGCGACCTGTGTTACAGTAACCATGACGACCAAGACTGTCCGCGTGTTAATCTCTGTAACCGTGGAAACCAAAGTGCGCAACACCTGCTGCTGTTGGTCGTGTTAGAGGGTCGATCAGATTTCAGATTAATTGATTAATTGGATTATTGATTGATTAATGGCGAAACCCAGGTGAGTTCAGCTCGTGATCGGTCACTTTGATCTGATTTGTGACTGAAGCTGAAACTTGGTGAGACGCTCCGTGTGGGCGGAGCTTGGCCTGGACACTGACGTCACGTGACCGCAGCTGTTTCCTGTTGGAGGTGATGTCATGTCTCTTTAGATTTCCCTTTACACCTGCATCATAAATAGATTTAATGTCTAAACACTGTACAGATCACACTGAGGGAACACACACACACACACACACACACACACACACACACACACACACACATCATTCATGTGAACAGGATGTGTAGGAACTGTTGTTTGTCTATTCCACTGTTAGGACAGTGTGTGTGTGTGTGTGTGTGTGTGTGTGTGTGTGTGTGTGTAACACACTGGTGTCAGTTTCCCCTCAATGAGCCTCAGACCATAAATAAATCATTACAGCTGTTTGGAGACGATCTTTGGTAAAAAGCAGAAATCAAAGTGTTGCAGTGCTGAGAGGTGCAGTCACGTGCACATACGTGTGCACATACGTGTGCGGACACCAACAGAAACCCCCCAAAAGAAAAACAAAGGTAAAACAAAAGAAAAGCCATTAAAACGGATCCGTCACCAAACACTGTTTGTAAACCTCCTCACCGCTGCAGAGTCGTCTGTTAGCTCGTTAGCATTAGCATCAGCAGGAAGCGTCCCGTGGTCTCAGCTGATCAAAGCTGTCGCTGCAGCTGCAGCTCGTCAACGCGTCAGAGCAATAAATACACCAGAGGAAAGAAAACAGCAGCAGCTCGTCACAGTCTCGTCACCACGGCGACCAGAAGGAGTGAAACTGAATCTGAAGAAGATCAAAGGGCCGGACACGTCATCACGTCTGAAGCTTCATCTCCCTCACAGGTGAGTCTGAGACCAGCTGCACCTGCTCTCATCTCACCTGGCTGAGGGGGGGGGGGGGGTCCTGGTCCATGATCAGGATCAGGACCAGGACTCTGAGTCTGGACTTGCTGACCTGGATGAATCTGGACCAATCAGACGCCTCCTGATGATGATGATGATGATGATGATGATGATGACGAAGAGTCTGAACATCCAGAGTGCCTCAAAGTGCTGCTCGTACTCGTCACCATGACAACACTGTGTGACCTTGTTGCTGCCTTCAAAACCTTTTTATTCTGAAAAGAAGCTCAGCTGTTTGTGACCTGGGGGGTGGGGGCAGGGCGGGGTGGGGTGGGGTGGGGCGCTCACAGGCTCCGCCTCCACAAACCAAACTAACTCCACGTCATCGTCTTCAGGCACAACTCCAACACTCACACTGAAGCAGGTTCAGGTCCAGAAGCAGGAACCAGGCTCCAAACACCTCGCAGAGGAAAAAGGCACGTTGTCATGGAGACGCTGCAGCGACGGAGGCGGAGCTCGTTTCTTCACCTGTGACCGAGGAAAGAGAGAAAGAGGAGATTCCAGCGTCTCGTCCGTCCTCTCGTCCAGAGGCGTGTTTGTTTTCAGGACCCGGGCCAGCCCGAGTCCAGGTGGGGCGGGTGGGCGGGGTCGAACACGTGACGAGTCGTAACCTCCTCCAAACTCCACCCTGCGCTCGTCCGTCGCTCTCAGGTCATACGAAGACCTTGGCGAGTGCGTCGGCGCCGGCGCTGCCGATGTAGCACTTGGTCGGGTGAAACGCCACGTCGTGGATCGACTCGTCAGACTTCTTCCTGTGGGCGGTGAACTCCTGGATACACGTCTTAGTCTCCATGTTCCACAGACGGATGGAGCAGTCGTGACCTGGGGAGGGGGGCGAGGGGGGGGGGGTCATTAGATCATCTGTTGTCACCTGCCACCTGCCGCCAATCATCTCTACCATGAGAGGAAACACCTACTTCCTGACATGAGGTACAGTCCGTTGGGATCCACAGCCAGACAGGTGACAGAGTCCAGGTGAGCCACCATGGAGTGGATCAGCTTACCTGCAGGGTCACACACACAGCAGTGATGTCATCAAACAGCAGCGATGTCATCAAACAGCAACTCACTCACCTGAGCTGAGGTTCTCAGGTGCCCCGGTTCTCACCTGTGTTGTTGTCGAAGAACTGGATGTGGCGGTCCTCCTGAGCCGTGATGCTGATGGGCAGGGTGGGGTGACTCAGCACTCTGTTGATCTTACAGGGAGCCTCTGCACACAAACACATCACAACATCAGGATCAGTCCGCCGCTGGGAATAGTCCCAGTGTGGCGGGGGGAGGAGCCAAGATGGAGGACACAGACAGGAAACAGGAAGGAGCAGAGGATTCTGGGTGGTGCTGTTCATCTGCTGCTGAGTATCAAGCTCAGAGCCACAGTTGGAGTTCAAAGGTCAAAGGTCAGTCAAATATAATTAGTTTCATTAAATTAGATGAGGAAGTTTCCTCCTGTTCTTCCCTCTCAGACGGAGGTCACCTGACCTGCTGTCTGGCCTGTGATTGGTCGGTGGGTTTACCTGGCGCTCCCACAGAGTCCAGCTTCAGGACGAGCTGCTGCGTCTCCATGTTGAAGAGTCCGATGTGTCCAGTGGTGAACGACGTCACCATGTGAGCCGGCTCACTGCTCACCAGGTCCACGGAGGTCGGCACGCCCAGCTCTGACACACACACACACACACACACACACACACAGTTGGCATATTCATTGTTTATCTTTAGCATGTGATGTCACAGACAAGATCAAAGTTGTCTGAGCTGAAACAATCAATCAGTTGATAATCAATGAGTCATGTGACTGAACTGAACAGCAGTCTCCTCTCCAACCTGTTGGTGGCGCTGCAGTGAAACTCACCTCCTCTCTCGTTGAACACGGCCAGACACGGCGAGGCGTCGGCGGCGTTCCACAGCCGCACCGTCCCGTCGGCCGAGCAGGAGAGGAGGCGGTCATGAGCCGAGCTGTAGACCACGCCCCACACCGAGTCAGTGTGACCACACAGCGCCCCCCGCAGGACAGAGGGCTCTGCAGCCACAGGGACACACAGGTGCTTTTAGGTAACAGCACGACAACAGGGCGCTGCCTCACTGTGTGGCGAGTTCACTGACCAGTTTTTAAGGAGGCTAGCTGGTTAGCATGCTAAAGTCAGTGATAGAAATGGTGACACTCACAATGTTGTTTCTACACTGGAATGAAAACAGGTGCAGATGCTAACGTTGGCTAACGTTGGCTAACGTTAGCTAACGTTAGCATCCTGCTGCTCTAACCTTGAATCACCAGCAGTTTCCTGTGTTTGTTAAAGTCTCCTCACTGAAAACTGGAACGTACCATATGAGTCGTAGGGGTCGATGTTGGGGTTGGGGGTGTTCCAGCTCTGGATGGTGCCATCCACCCCCCCACTGAAGCACTGCTCCCCACTGGAGCTCATGGTGACACAGAGGACAGCACCACTGAAGGAGGAGACAGAGGACGTATGAGACTCATCAAAGTATCTGTCTGTCTGTCTGTCTGTCTGTCTGTGTCTGTGTGTCTGTCTGTCTGTCTGTCTGTCTGTCTGTCTGTGTGTCTGTCTGTCTGTGTGTCTGTCTGTCTGTCTGTCTGTGTGTCTGTCTGTCTCTGTCTGTCTGTCTGTCTGTCTGTCTGTGTGTCTGTCTGTCTATCTGTCCGTCTGTGTGTGTCTGTCTGTCTGTGTGAGGTCACCTGTGGGCTCTGAAGGTGTAGATGGGCTCCACGTCCAGCGCAGCACATCTGGAGGGTTAAAGAGTAGAGGAGGTGAAAACCAGACAGGAAACAAGGAAGATTTCAAAATAAAAGTCTTTTCTCTGACTCAACATTGAGTCCGACTCACTTCTTGGCCGGCGCCGTCTTCTGGAGGTTCCACAGTTTGAGGGTGTGATCCTCGGAGGCCGTGACCAGGACGGGCTCCACGGGGTGGAAGGCCAGGCTGCGGACCGAGTCGAAGTGGCTCCTCAGGGTGAACTTCGGGTTCCAGGTTTTCCTCAGAGCGTCTTTGTTGTTGGTGATCTGAGGGAGGAGCATCTGACAGGTTAAGACTCGACCGGCCACCGGGTGTCGCTCAGACTGGAGCGGAGCGTGCGACTCACGTCGTAGGCCAGGCTGTCGGCCTCGTTGGCCACCGTCAGTCCGGCCAGTTCTCCCAGGCCCAGCTCGTTGGACACGGCCTCGTCCACCCGGCCCAGGATGAAGGACTTCCCCGACGACGGCAGGAACGTCAGCGCCTCTGTAGGGACCAGACACAGTGAGACCCCCGACCTCCAGGGGAGCTACAGGTGAGGTGAAGTGAGGGGGGAGGGGCAGGTTACCGTCATCTGGGCGTCCCACTTCATGTTCACTAAGTCTGGGTACGCTGGGCCGAGAGGGGGGGGTCACTGAGGGCTGCATGGAGGCAAGATCCTCAGCATCACGGAGGTTGGCCAGCATGTCCTGTAGCTTAGACCGGTTAGGTCCTGGAGGGGTGGGGGGGGGGGGGGTCAGAGGAGGAGAGAGAGGAGACATGATGAGTGAACCAGGAAGTAAAGAGAGTCACAGCCAGAGTGACGTGCACAGATGACAGCAGCTCCACAGGATGGAGGGAGAGGAGGATCAGGTGACCAGGCTCAGTGGTGATCAGGTCACAGCTGATTCTGGATCAATACTGATCTGATCTGTTGTTTCCAATCTACTAGATAAATGACACCTTTAGTCTCAGAATCACTGATGAATCATCAGCTCATGTCTAACAATGATCAACATGCAGTACCTCAGGGCGCCAACAGAGGGAGCCCACCTGCCTGCTGGAGCTCAAGATGGAGGTGAGTCCTGTGGCTCTGAGAGGGGAGGGGCTAACACCCACAGAAAAGAGAGGAAGAGAGGAGGAGAAGAGAGGAGGAGGAGGAGGAGGATGAAGGTCTGGTACTGGACTTACTCTTCACACCCTTCTTGCCCTTGCGCTCCTTCCTGTACTGCTCCTTTAGCTGAGCTATCAGCCCCTGGTCCACGTCCCAGGACAGGTCCCCCAGAGGAGGCTCCTCCTTCTCTACAGGAGGAGGAGCAGGAGGGAGGGGGGGGCAGGAGGAGGGGCAGGACAAGAGGAGGAGGAGGAGGAGGAGGAGGAGGAGGGTTAGAGGAGCAGCTTCTTGTTTTCCTGCTCTCGTCTCACAAACATTTAGAGAAATGATCAAAGTCAATCAAAGATAATTAATCAATCACTTGATAACAGAGTCGTGAATCGGTCGCTGGGCGAAGGGATACGTTGTTGTTCATCAGGAACTAGTCCCAGAACACAGAGCACACAGTCAGGTCTTGGTGCCGAGGAAGTTCACGTTTTCCTGAAGCCGTTACTGCAGTAACCATGGCAACGGAGGTAGGTACGTCACTGTCAGTGTTTACTGTTCCTGTAGCCATGACAACCAAGCTACGACAGGAGACACAGGCAACTGTGACCCATGACTCACTAACACCTCAGTGATCCAGGTGTGGACCTGTAGACCTGGTCTGACCTGGTCTGACCTGGTCTGACCTGGACTCAGCAGAGAGAGCGTTCAAGAAGAAAGAGCTTCACAACAAAAACCTGTTTCATAACAGAGTGTGTGTGTGTGTGTGTGTGTGTGTGTGTGTGTGTGTGTGGGTGTGTGTGTGTGGTGTGTGTGTGTGTGTGTGTGTGTGTGTGTGCTGAGTCAGCGCTCCTTTACAACTCTCTGGACTGTGAAGTGTTGAATCACAAGCTGCGTGTGGAAGCTTTTTGTTGTCGGCTACATGACAGTGAATGTGTTGCTAAGTAACAGGAAGAACAAGGTGTGTGTGTGTGTGTGTGTGTGTGTGTGTGTGTGTGTGTGTGTGTTGGGGGATGTACAGTGGTCACCAGCTGAGAACTTTATTTTGAAAAGAGAGTTCTATAAATAGAGAAGAATCGTTGATGATGATGTAACAGGAAGTGATTTCAGACGCTGACATACATGTACAACAGCAGCTCGTCTCCATGGTGACCTGACGTTGTTTCACGTTTTTGTTCATAAACTACAGACTGTAAGTGACTGACCTTCACTGTCGGAGGTCGGAGGTCAGCAGGTATAAATTAACCAAGCACTAAACTGAATCCTCCTCAGGTGCTAAAATACGTTAGCATATGTTAGCTGGTCCAAAATTCAAGATGGCGGATATTCTTCCCGCTAACGTGTCGTCACCAGTCGCACCATCGACCTGTGACCCCGTTACCATGGAAACACTGTGTCTTACCCCACTCTCCGCTGTCCTCGCCGCTCCTGGATTCGGGTGATCCGTCCAGCTCGTCCGGACTGGCCAGAAAGTCGAAACCCTTCAGGGCCTCCTCTGTGTCAGGGTCGTCGCTGAGGTCAGAGGTCGTGGAAGACGGTGTTGACGACTGTTTTTTCTTCACCATCTGTTAAGTAATGCAACATGAGGAGGACATAAATGTGCAGTTAGCATTGTTTTGAGCCGTTAGCACAGGTGGCATGTTTTAGAACAGTTACCATGTGGAGTATCTGTTAGAGTGGTAGCTAACTGTGCCCTTCATGTTTTACTGCCCCCTGCTGGTCCCTGCAGCTTTAACTGCCCCACACTGGGTGTGTATGTGTTACTGTATCTGGTCTTACTGCAGCCAGGTCCAGGATGGTCTTGTCCCTCCCCTCGCTGTCCTCGTCCTCATCCTCGTCGCTGAACTCTGCGGCGGCGCTCTCGATGAACTTGAAGGCCTCCAGCACGGTGGCCGAGTCAGACATGTCGGGTTTACTGCCGGGAGGGAGAAGAGGTGAGTGAGACACCTGGAGGACAGCGGTGACCCCCGCAGCTTCAGCAGAGAGACCCGTGAGTCGTACCTGACCATGCCGCTGTCCTTCAGGGAGGACGGCTCGGTGCCGTTCACCATCGGTTCACCTCTCCTCTCTGACGGCTTCTCTGCAGACTCTCCGGTCAGACCGAGCAGCGCCCTGACCCGCTGAGACTTCACATCCAGGATGGTGTCTGTGTAGCCCACCTCCTGCAGGTACCTGCAGGTGCACAACATCACACAGTGTTTGATTCCAGCCTGTAACAGCGGATGGAGGAGGTCGTCCTCAGCACAGTTAGCTCTGTGTGTCGATCTGAACCCTGAGCGACGTCTCCACTGACTCTGGGTCAGATCGGTGAGTTCAGGGTCAGACATGAAAACACAGGTGTTCAGTCCTGCGACTCCTCCGTGCTACAGCAGCTTCACACGAGAGGTTCGAGGACTTAGAGCCCAGAGCGGGCGGACAACAGGACACAGACTCACTCCAAACTCACCCTCAGCCTGACAAACACTGAAGCAGCAGAGTTAGTGTATATTTCAGTTCTGAAACGTCCCACAGACCCTGAACTGTACCTTCAGCTCCAGACCAGATGAACCTGAATGCAGCGTTTTTATCCAGAGGTTTAATCCACAGCGAGGACGAGTTTATTCTAAATAAGATCTAGTGTGAGAGGAAGGTCAGCCCCCCCCACCCCCCACCCCCCCGTACCAGCCTCTCCGATCGCAGCAGCCTCCACACAATCCTCCATTCACTGTCGCCACACACACACACACACACACACACACACAGATGACGGACACAGCAGCACACACACACTCAGACCTAGAACCTCCTCCTCATGCTTGTATCACTCCGCCACTCAGACTAGTTCCTGTCACTTCCTGTTCCTCACAGAACACACACCTGAAAACAAGATGGCCGCCGCCCTGACTGAAAACCACAATGATACAAACAACACAAACACACGTTTATGATTCAGTGTCAGTGTCTCAGGAGACAGAGAGGATGCTGGGAGCTCACCGCCATGTTTGATTAGAGCCAAGAAAACCCACCCTCATTGTGTGTGTGTTCATGTGTGTGTGTGTGTGTGTGTGTGTGTGTGTGTGTGTGTGTGTCATGTGTGTGTGTGTGTGTGTGTTCATGTGTGTGTGTGTGTGTGTGTGTGTGTGTTCATGTGTGTATAAACTCACTGTCTGAGCAGCTGGCGTCCTTGTTTCCAGCTGAGCTGATGGCTGCTGTTTGGAGGACTGGGAACCTCACTGTCCTCACACCCCTCATCTGTGGGGGGGGGGCAGAGAGAGAGAGAGAGAGAGACAGAGAGAGAGAGAGTTATCCACTCCTTCATTCACTCATCCCTCCATCCGTTCCCTCTCCTGTCCAGCCTCAGGTAACATCCTGTCTCTGGTCCCACAGGATCCACAGTGTGTCCACAGACCAGAAGACACCTGGTCACAGTCCATGCTCCTGGTCCTGGTCTTTATCCGGGTCGGGTCTCTGTGGCAGCAGGCTCCTCCTACAGAGCAGCATCCTCCAGTCCATGTGGGACATGTGAGTCCTGGGTCTCCTGATCCTGAACCACATCCACTGATCCAGTCTCTACCTCACTGGTCCCGGATCAGCTCAGGTGTCCAGCTCCTGCTCTTCCTCCTGCAGCAGCTCCATAGTCTTCCTCACCACAGAGACCACACATCATGGTCCTGGAGACGGTCTCTGTAGCCATGGTTACAGCCCCCCCCCCACATGCAGGTGATCTTACCTGAGTCATAGCTGGGTGGTTTGATCTCCCCCTGGTTCAGCTCAGTGCCGTACTTCAGCTTATGGTACTTGGCCCTGAGAGTGACACACACACACACACACACACAGTAATAAGTAATAACTCAGGTGACGTCACCTGCATCCAAGGTCAGAGGTGAGGTGGGTCGGGGGTCAGAGGACACTCACCTCTCCTGTTTGAGGGCGTACTCCAGCATCTTGATGCGTCTAACCAGGTCCTTCTTCAGGTTCTCTTGACCTCGTCGCTCCCCCTGCAGGAAGGCGATCTGAGCCTGGACAGAGACATGAGGACAGAGACATGAGGACAGAGACATGAGGACAAAAGGCCGAGGCCCCAAAGCCTCCTGGGAAATGTGTGGAGGCCGAGCGACTGTCTGGACGCACGACGGAGACAAGAGGCTCATGACCAAACGAAGCTGCCGTCTTAGTGTCGGAGCTGAAGACGAGGACGCAGCTCAGCGCCGTGGGAACAGACGTCATGTGACCGAGAGGAGGTCGAGGTCAAATACTGAGAGAGAGAGAGAGAGAGAGAGGACGAGCTTTTGTCTCTGCTTTGTCTCTGTCCTGTGTCTTATCAGAGGAGGAGCTGATCACAGGAGCCTTCAGTCTGAATCCAGGGCAAACTGTGACCCACTTGTTAAAAACTCCCATCAGCCCCTCTGCCTGTCTTGTTTAGCAGAGGGGGGTGGCGCTCCACATGACTGACAGCTGGAGTGAAGCTCCTCCTCATGGCTCCACCCCTCAGCAGGTGGAGGAGAGGAACCCCACGTCCAGCAGGCGTCATGACGACGTCACATCCCTCAGTGTGTCCTGTGGAGACGTCACGTCACGTCCATGGTGCGGTGCAAGTTTAAGGTTCAAATCCAGCATCCTCTTGGAGGGGGGGGGGTGTCGGGGGTGTCAGAGGGTGGGAGATCCGACCACAGTCATGTGACCTTTTAATCCCTGAAGGGCAAAGGTCAGCAGGCTGTAAACCATCATCTTATTCTGCTGTGAATGCAACACATCATCATCATCATCCTCATTAGGACGTCCTCACCCCCCCCCCCCCCCCCCCCCCCCCCACCCCCCCCCCCCACCACCACCACCACACACCTATCAGACCAGAGGAATTCACTGTGTTTGTTTCTGCACTCGCTCCAGATACCACCTACGCCTGCCACTGTGTGTGTGTGTGTGTGTGTGTGTCAGAGTTAGAGCCTGCCAATCCCCACTCCTGCTCTCACACTCACACTCATAGTGTGTGTGTGTGTGGGTGTGAACGATTGATCAAAGAAGAATCAGTCAGCGCTGAGATCCACGTCATCACATGTCAACTAACACACTCCAACGACACCTGAACGCACCACAGGACACATCCAGAAACAACATCAGCTGTGACCTCGTGGAATATACCAGGAAGTCCAGCATGTGTGTGTGTGTGTGTGTGTGTGTGTGTGTGTGTGTGTCCTGGCTAACAGCCTTGGTCAAACAAAGCACAGAGGGCGGGGCTCAGGGCGAGGCTCATCACCACAGCAACACCCGCTGAAAAACAAGCAGGTGTGCATGCCATTCCTTATATGGTCAGAGAGAGAGAGAGAGAGAGAGGAAGAGAGGGGGTTAACCGAAGCCTCCTCCTTGTTGTTGTTGTTGTTCAGAGGAGGTGTGTGTGTGTGTGTGTGTGTGTGTTATGTAACACTCTCTCCTGGTCATGTGACCACACACAGCTGCATTATTTAGACAGGAGGTGATGGAGCATTGCAGACAGGTCTGACACCATGGGAACAGAGCTCAGCCCGTTGCCCTGACGACAGGACCAGCCTCACTCTGGACTCTGGACCAGGTCTGGACCAGGTCTGACTCCGGTCCAGGTCTGGACCAGTACAGGAGAACCAGGTTAGTAACTGGGGGAGCAGAATGTTTCTATGGTAACTGCCTCAGCTTCTCCAACCTTCACTGCTCCGGTCACATGATGCAGCTCAGCCAATCACAGCGACACACAGGTGAGGCCCGAGACAGGTGGAGAGCTCACGACAGCTCCACCTCTACTGACGTGTGTGTGTGTGTGTGTGTGTGTGAGCATCACTTCATTAGTGAGGGGAGACAGGCTGAGAGAATGAGGCAGTGGGGACAGATGAGAGCAAGAGACCATTAGTGCACGCCGATGATGATGATGATGATGATGATGATCACACCGAAGGTCTGAGCAGCGTTCACACAGACGGCGGCCATGTTGTTTCCACCCCTCGGCCTCCTCTCACAAGGACGCTTCCTCTGTCTGAGTGTGAACTAACAGGAAGGAGCTCAACTCAGACAGATCCACTACATCTCCCATGATCCTTCACTGACACATGTTCTGATTGGTGCAGTGAACTGTCCAACACTCCATGTGCTACAGATACATAATCCTCCTGCGTCTCAGTGGTTCAGGTCTGACTGGTCCACATCAGGTCTGACTGGTCCACATCAGGTCCACATCAGTCTGACTGGTCCACATCAGGTCTGACTGGTCCACATCAGGTCCACATCAGGTCGGACTGGTCCACATCAGTCTGACTGGTCCACATCAGGTCGGACTGGTCCACATCAGGTCCACATCAGGTCGGACTGGTCCACATCAGTCTGACTGGTCCACATCAGGTCTGACTGGTCCACATCAGGTCGGACTGGTCCACATCAGGTCCACATCAGGTCTGACTGGTCCACATCAGGTCCACATCAGTCTGACTGGTCCACATCAGTCTGACTGGTCCACATCAGTCTGGTCCACCTGTGCTCTGGTTCGGTGCCTGCTGCAAACATCACCATCAGTGTTTGAAAAGTGATCGATTGATTCTCCGATCACCTGATCGATCGGTGATGAAGCTGCGACACAGCTGGGTCGGATCAGACCAGACCGAACCTGGACCTGCCTTCACACGGCCTCTTGGCTTCAGAGTAAACTCTCAGTAATCCCCCCATCTCTCACACCTTCTTCCCTCTAATGATGACATCACAGGAAGTGACATCAGTCCCTCTGCAGTGATGCATTCAAACAGCTGGTGTTACAGTTTAAACTGGTTTCCAGCTCAGTGGGTCAAATGGTGCAGAGGAGCCTCCTCATCCACCTCCCCTCCTCCTCGACACCTGAACCAGCCGGAGACCCTGCAGCTGCATCGTTAGCTCCGCCTCACAGGAAGTGACTGTGTCATCAGGTCACAGGTCAGCTGATGACTCTCTGTTATGTAATAACACAGTCATTACATGAGACCACGATGAGCTCAGACCACACAGCTGGTCACCAGTGTGTGAAGGACCCAGACTCTCTCTCTCTCTCACACACACACACACACACACACACACACACACACACACACTTCAGAGTGAAGGTGGATGCTTCTATTGAAGCTTCACGAATCACCTGTGATGATGTCATCACACAAACCCTGGTCCACCTGTCCTCCTGGTCGTGGAGATGTCTGACAGAACTGAACCAGGACCAGGACCAGGTTCAGGTCCTGGTTCAGGTTCTGGTTCTGGTTCAGTTCAGCTGGTCAGAACTTCTCTAACTCCTGGTCTCCAGTCGCGCTGCAGTGACTGGTTGTGATCAGGAGATCAATACGTATCAATACAGAGTCAGTACATCAGTTTGATATTTGTTGCTATGTAACATTTCTGTTGCCAGGCGACCAAAGACATTGAGGAAATTATTTTTAGTCTGAAATGATGTTCGATTCCAACTTTGACTCTTTCTGATCAACACAGATATTTTAATTGATTAGTGATTAGAGTATGACTTTCTAACCTGGAGGCACCTGTGTGTTTCGTTGGATCAGATGGTCCGGTCCGGTCCAACTGTCCCACCGAGTGGACACTGGACACCGGCAGCAGCTCGGCTCGGCTCGGCTTTTAACTTCGGCATCACAGACGATCCGTGACTCACGCGCTGCACGGAGAGAGCACCACCCGGGGTTCCATTATCGGACACGCTCCAGCAGTACGAGCTGAAGAGGCGTGACCCCGTGTCCGTGTCTGGGCTGAGGGGGGCGGCTGTATGTGTGTTTGTGGCCGGTGGGTGACGACATGACACCGGGGAAACATCCAGAATGTCAGCAGCTGTTTGTCCGATAATGGATATAGACCGTCTACGCACACAGGTAAACGGAAAAAACGAGGACGCGTTGGCGCGGTTGTGTTACGTTCACACACACACACACACACACACACACACACTCCGCACAGGATCACCGGGACGTCACAGACGTCACAACCACAGCTAACCTGGTTAGCACGTAGCACAGGTCGGTGACCAGTCAACGTCAGAGACCGAACCACCGTTTCAGTACCGGACGGTTCTGGTCGTGACACCAACAGACAGGACCAGTCGGCACCGTGTCCGGGTCGACATGGACCTGACCTTCGGTTCGGCACCGCGGCTGTCAGCGGTGCAGCCCGTCCCGCACCACAGCTCTGGATCACAGCAGGAATGTGCGTCATCCCGTGAACGCAGCACCGCGCCGCAGCGGAGCAGCGGCAAGCGGCGCGAGGTGTCAGTGAAAGTACACACACTTTGGTCCTAAGAGCCGTTTACCGGACGGTACCGACACCGAATCACACACCGAACCTTCCCCGCTCAGCCTGAGCTGTACCCGTTACTTTACCGTGACCGTAAAGTCACCAACAAGCGAGCAGACCGCAGATTTCCCTCGGTCGTCACGGAGGTTTGGCGCGCGGCTTCAGCTAGCAAACAGAACCGTGTCCGACAATGGACCCCTCTGTGACCGAGGCGGCTTACCTGCAGCTCGGCCCGCTCCACCTCCCACTGCGCCCTCTCCACCTCGAACCGGGCCCACTCATGCTGGAGGAAGTGTAAAATACCCGGGATGCTGTACTGAGCCCTGGCCGCCTCTCCTCCTCCTCCTCCCGCTGCTCCTGCTCCTCCTCCTCCTCCTCCGCCGCCGCCGCCGTCTCCAGGCTGCGGAGCTTTAATGTTCCCACCGCCGGTCAGACCCGAGCCGCTGTTGTTGTTGAAGAAGACCCGGGGCCCGCCTGCTCGTCCATGGCCGGACCGCAGCGCTGTGGTTCTGGCTCGGCCCGGAGCTCTCAGCCGCTTCGGTAGAATGTCCTCCGGAGAGCAGCGTCGTCCATCCACGGTCCGCTCCGCCGGGCAGCAGCAGCAGCTCCGCTCCAGACTGAGGCAGCTGTCAACGGTGAGACAATCGACCTGCGCACGTCCCCGATACGACACCGGAACTTCCGGTCTGCACTTTCAAAATACAACAATATGGTACAAACATTTAAGTGTCGGGGGCTTTTTCGCCTCTTTTAATGGAGGACACGGTCCAGGGGCAGGAAGGGGCAGGAAAGGGCCGCTGGATGCGGGACAGGAACCGGGGCCGCCTGCAGTGAGGAGGGCAGCCCCAACACAAACCAGCTGAGCTAAACCCCGCCCCGCTGCATTTAACAATAAATATCACAAGTTCAGTGAGTGTCAAAAACAAACATCCCAGTTTACAGTGATGATCAGAAGAGTGTAGTGTACCTGCACAACCAGGACTCATGACCCACTAACTCTCTTTATCACTGTGAAAGTGTGAGACTGAAACTTTGTGTGTGTGTGTGTGTGTGTGTGTGTGTGTGTGTTCTGTTACCTGTTTGTTTTGTTTATTTCACTGTCAGACCGCTGGGACACATCCTGTCCGGAGTGAGGAGCAAACAGCGGCAGGTCCGTCCTCTCGTTGGAGGAAAGTGTTGTGTTATTGTGTTGATTTGGAAAGACTGGGAAGTCTTTTATTTTGAAGGCACAATCACATATAATAACGCTGATAACATTAACGAGCTTGACGCACCTGTAAGGTGACATCCACCGCACTCAGCCCCGCCCACTACGGTAACATTCCCTCCTGTCATTGGATCTTCAGATGAGTGACGGAGAATCACCCAGTTCATCACAACATTCATCCAACAGCAAGACAGTGAGAGTCCAAGCTCTGCCAGGACCACCGGAGGAGAGCGGGACATGGAGTGTCCAGCACCGTCTCCATGGAGATGGTGTGGGATGAAGTGGACACAGTCCTGGGAGCTTGACTAAATGTCTTTGTCGATGAAACTAGAAAAGATGAGAAAAGGGAATTAAAGCTGGAGAGCTAGCAAGATTTGAAAGTAGCACCTCCAGCGTCACTGACCCGTTTTAAACCCACAGAGAAGCTAATGTTAGCATTAGGCTAATACAAGCTACAAAAGTAGCTACGTTAGCAAAAGTTACACGTTTCATAACAATAACAAAGCATATAATTACCTGTCCAACAGAAAGAGAGCAACCTCAGCATCACTTCAAATCCCTCAGTTGTCTCCACAAAAGCAACACCGATGTTTCCTCTGGTTTGACGTCTGGCTTTATCCAGAGCCTTTTTGTTAGCAGCCTTTTCAGCCTCCTTTCTCTTCCTCGCCTTTTTCTCGGGGCGAGCCGTTACAAGTAACGTTACAAGTAACGCTGGAAGTAGTAACTGGGGCTGCATTTTCTCAGCCACTGCTCATAAATGAGCATGAAATCCGTTCTGCTGTAACTCTGTACGCTGATTTCTTCCGGCAACAGCGACACGTGAAGATTGTGCACAGGTGTACGAGACAGGGATCGAGGGGGGCGGAGACAGAACTAGACATGAAGGCATCTGATTGGTTCTTGCTCTTCGGTGCAAAGAGCGTGGATTGGTCGGAGTTGTGTCAGTCCTGCAGCTGCCACAGAGGACTGATCACTGTCGTTCCTGTTTCTGATACATAATGTATTGATCACTCAGAAGGTAGAAGGACCGTTTCACCCAGTGTAACAACACATGTTCTGAACCACCCCAGCTTTAACCTCTTCAGTGCAGTCGTGTGATACTTTAGTCTCAACAAGGAGACAAAGAACAAAGAGAGTCCTCGCTGCAGTCGGCCCCTGTTCGAATCCCGACTCTGGTGGCCCTTTGCTGCATGTCATTCCCCTCTCTCTGCCAACCCATTTCCTGTCTCTATCGACTGTCCTGTCACTTAAAGGCAAAAAGAACAAGGGAAATAATATAATGGACAATTAAAATAAAACCAATACGTTAGACAGCAACAGACCAGAGTGAGGTCCTGCCTCTGTCCTCCAGGGGGCGCCGCTCCTCCTCTGACAGCTGCGGCTGCCGCTCTAGGACCGTAGAAGAAGAAGAGCTGTTAGCTACTGTAAACAAAGCGGAGCCGTAGGACAGTTAATGAGCTGAAACCCGCGGGACGTGGACACGGGACACGAGGAGAGACACCTGAGGTAAGAAGACCCCGAGTTATTCAGCCAACGGCAGCTCGTCGGCGGCGGGAAAACGAGCTCCGAGAGCTGTAAGTCAGTTAGCTATCTAACTAGCATGAACATGCTAACGTCCAGAGTAAGACGACAACACCCCGGGGCTCGAACATTGTCCGGTTAACACTGTGCTTTATGCCCGGTTAGCTCCGTGTCGAGACGGTTCACTGTTGTTGTGATGTGAAGCAAACACCGCCGGTGGACAGCTAGCTCCGCTAACATTAGCTCCGCTCTCCGCCCCTGACTCTGAGCCCTGTGTCCCGCAGCCCTCTCCAGCCATGAGCCGGTCCGCTGTCTGACCCGGAGATAATGGCTGCAGAGCTGTTCCCCACCAAGAAGCTGGTCCCCCCCGCCTCAGCGAGCAGCACCACCTCCATCCAGCAGTACCAGCAGCAGAACCTGACCAACAACAACACCGCCGCCGCCGCGCAGAGCTGCTGCAACTGGCAGGGCCTGTACCCCACCATCCGAGAGAGGTGAGAGGGGCAGCTGCACCTGGGGGAGCCCGGCCAATCACATCCTCACACGGTCACTGTTGGTGTGCTGTTCCTAATGATCACTCTGTGTGTGTGTGTGTGTGTGTGTGTGTGTGTAGAAACTCAGTCATGTTCAACAATGAGATGATGGCAGACGTTCACTTCGTGGTGGGTCCACCTGGAGGGACGCAGAGAGTCCCAGGACACAAGGTAACACCTGACGGAGCAGCTGCAGCTCAGTTCATGAGACCAGACTGGAGTCACATGACCGTGCCTCTCTCCCCCTCCCCCTCTCTCTCCCTCTCTCCCTCCCCAGTATGTCCTGGCCGTCGGCAGCTCCGTGTTCCACGCCATGTTCTATGGAGAACTGGCCGAGGACCAGGAGGAGATCCGGATCCCTGACGTGGAGCCTCCGTCCTTCCTCGCCATGTTGAAGTAGGTTCACGTCTGATTTTCTGCCTCAGGTCCAAACTGAAGTTCAGAGTCGGCTCTGGTTCCTTCAGTGAAAACTTTGTTGCCCTCCTCAGGTACATCTACTGCGATGAGATCGACCTGTGCGCCGACACCGTGCTCGCCACCCTCTACGCTGCTAAGAAGTACATCGTGCCTCACCTGGCCCGCGCCTGCGTCAACTTCCTGGAGACGAGTCTGAGCGCCAAGAACGCCTGCGTGCTGCTGTCGCAGAGCTGCCTGTTCGAGGAGCCCGACCTGACGCAGCGCTGCTGGGAGGTCATCGATGCCCAGGCCGAGCTCGCGCTGCGCTCCGAAGGCTTCTGCGACATCGACGCCCAGACGCTGGAGAGCATCCTGCGGCGGGAGACGCTCAACGCCAAAGAGATGGTGGTGTTCGAGGCGGCGCTGAGCTGGGCCGAGGCCGAGTGCCAGAGACAGGACCTGCAGCCCACCATTGAGAACAAGCGGCTGGTGCTGGGGAAGGCCATTTACCTGATCCGCATCCCCACCATGGCGCTGGAGGACTTCGCCAACGGAGCAGCGCAGTCCGGCGTGCTCACGCTCAACGAGACCAATGACATCTTCCTGTGGTACACCGCCGCCAAGAAGCCCGAACTCTTGTTCTGCACCAAACCCCGGAAAGGCCTGTCGCCACAGCGCTGCCACCGCTTCCAGTCCTGCGCCTACAGGAGCAACCAGTGGCGGTACCGCGGCCGCTGCGACAGCATCCAGTTCGCCGTGGACAAGCGCGTCTTCATCGCCGGCTTCGGCCTGTACGGCTCCAGCTGCGGCTCGGCCGAGTACAGCGCCAAGATCGAGCTGAAGCGCCAGGGCGTGCCCATGGCCCAGAGGATCATCAAGTACTTCTCTGACGGCTCCAGCAGCACCTTCCCCGTCTGGTTCGAGTACCCGGTGCAGATCGAGCCCGACACCTTCTACACCGCCAGCGTGGTGCTGGACGGAAACGAGCTGAGCTACTTCGGCCAGGAGGGCATGACCGAGGTGCAGTGTGGGAAAGTGACCTTCCAGTTCCAGTGCTCCTCGGACAGCACCAACGGCACCGGGGTGCAGGGCGGCCAGATCCCAGAGCTCATCTTCTACGCCTGAGCCCGGCAGCACAAGAGGACGGCGCCACCGGGGGGGTCACCATGAGTTTTATTTTGAAAGTATGAAGAGCAGTTCTCAGGAAGCTGTTGAAGGAAGGAGGGGCGCCAGGGTCAAAGGTCGAGCCCCGAGAGTCCGAGACCAGATCCTCACATTCCTCCTGCTGTTGTTGTGGAGCCACAAGTCATCTGTCGACAGAGTGTGTGTGTGTGTGTGTGTGTGTGTGTGTGTGTGTGTGTGTGGACTCTACATGTGACATTTGTTGACAGTCAGATAAATCACTGCTGCACCATGAAACCCGGCGCCGGTGAACGGCAGCTGCTGATTGGTCGATCGGTCATTTTGATTGTTTGTTTACTGAACAGGACGTGTATTGATCAGTTGTGTATCAGCGTTTAGTTCACAGTCACAGATGATTGGCTGACTGTTTCCTGACTGATCCAATAAAAACAGAGCAGATTTCAGAATAAAACAAATCCTGCGAGCTGTTGGATGGTGGGTCCAGGTGGTGGGCGGGGCTTTGGGTGACATCACAAAGTGACAGGAAGTGCTGACGGCTCAGTGTCTCTGTGGACTGAGGCTTTGATACTTTCACAGTGTTAATGTAGAAGCAGGTTTTACTGAAGGATCTGACAGACAGTGACTCTGAGCTGAGGCTCCTCCCACTGTTCACCTGACCCCCCCCCCCCCCACACACACACACACACACACACACACACACTACAGACACTACAGACTTTCCTCGTTAACGGTGCAGGTGTGTAAATATGTCTCCGTGTCCTGAAGCACTTCCTTGTCCCGTCTCCGTGGAAACGGAGGACAGAACACTTTTGTATCTGATTCTATTTGGAGAAAATATTTTTGGATGTTTTTGTTTGCTGTCGTCTGATTCCAGCCTGAATGTGCAGTGAGTCTGTGGCCTTACGAGTGTGTCGGAAATAAAAGCTTCACCTCAGCCTGCTGCCACTGTGTCAGTGTGTGTGTGTGTGTGTGTGTGTGTGTGTGTGTGTGTGTGTGTGTGTGTGTGTGTCACTGTGTCAGTGTGTGTGTGTCACTGTGTGTGTGTCAGATTATGACAGGACATACACAGAGTGGGTGAAGAGGAGCAGGTGAATAAATAAACACAAACTCTTCTGATTATTCTCGTTACAATTAATCTGACTTTTATGACGTAACAAGTTAAAACTTCTGATCATGGCAGCCGCTGACGTCATGATGACTGACAGCTGATTTGATCCTGTTGCTATGAACCTGAATGTGAACGTTGTTGTTGTTTTCTTGGGAAAATGTCGGCTGTGACGTACCCGGATGTAAGCAGGAAGTGAAATCGTTGCCATAGAAACGACGGAGCCTGCTGCTGTTTCACTGAAACGTTAAACACACGAAGAATCAGATCGAGCTCCGCCCACTTCCTGTTCCGCTGCTGTACAGGTGTGTTATTTACCTGTGTGAATCCAATGCTCTTCAAAGAAGAAGAAGAAGCAGAGGGGGAGGACCGCGCCGCGCGCTCTGATTGTCCCTCTTCTCTTCCCGTCCTGAAGGCGGAAGTGGCTGCAGTTTCCAGACTGAACTCAGGTGTTTGTCCGTCGCGATGCTCAGGTTGAAGATAATTTCCGGTCACCTGTGTCCCCCCGCCTCCCCGGACCACAGGCCGGTCCTACGCAGGGCGGACTGTGGGTCTGGGTCCGGGTCGGCGGGGAGCCGCGATCCGGACGACGTGGTGGTGGTTCACGGACGGAGGACGGCCATCGGGAGAGCGAAGAGAGGCTCCTTCAAGGTAACTGCTGAACGTCTCACCTGCTCACCTGTCACCGTGCTCACCTGTGTTGACGCAATCTGCTGACGTCTTCAACAGGACACCACACCTGACGAGCTGCTGAGCGCAGTGATGACAGCTGTGCTCAAAGATGTTGGACTGTCCCCCGACCAGCTGGGGGACGTCTGTGTGGGTGAGACAAGCCCCTCCCCCTCCTGAGACTCACAGTTTGAATCCTCACCTCTCATCTCACCTGTCCTGTCCTGTCCTCACCTGCCCTGTCCTGTCCTCACCTGTCCTCAGGTAACGTGCTGCAGCCTGGAGCCGGGGCTCTGATGGCCAGAGTGGCTCACTTCCTCAGGTCAGAGGTCAGAGGTCAGTCACTCATACACACACTCACTCACTTGTGAGTCCTCACTGTCTCCTATTTGTGTGTGTGTGTGTGTGTGTGTGTGTGCGCAGTGGGTTTCCTGACTCAGTCCCAGTTTACACAGTGAACAGACAGTGCTCCTCCGGCCTCCAGGCTCTGCTCAACATCGCAGGTAACACCTGAAGACACACACACACACACACACACACACACTTGTTCACCTGCTTTATCTGTGTGTGTGTGTGTGTGTGTGTAGGAGCCATCAGGAGTAAATCGATCGACCTGGGTCTGGCCTGTGGGTGAGTCACTCAGTGTTCAGACACACACACTTTCTCCAGGACACACAAACATTAAGTGTGTGTGTGTGTGTGTGTGTGTGTGTGTGTGTGTGTGTGTGTGTGTGTGTGTCAGTGTGGAGAGCATGTCTCTGCGCTCCATAGGTAACCCTGGAGACCTGAGCTCCAGGCTGGCAGATGTGGACAAGGCCAGAGACTGTGTCATCCCCATGGGGTGAGAGCTGCTGCTGCTGGTTAACTGATCGGTCCTGATCAATAATCAATCACTACGACTCCTGGTTCTGCTCTTCGTGCTCTGACTCTAACACTGTCTCTGACATAAATAACTGAACCACATTACTGAACGTGTCACATCTCTGATGAAATGATTGGTGATGATGTCACAGCTCATTGATCTGTCAAGTTTATTCAACCTGGACTCAGAGATGAGCTGAAGGTCAAAGGTCACAGTCAGTGTGACCTCAAAACAATAACTCTTGTCTGATGACGTCACAGTTTAGATCAAATGTCCAAAAGGGTAAAATGATGACACGTAACCAAAAGGTCAAAGGTCAACTCTGTGTGTGTGTGTGTGTGTGTGTGTGTGCGCAGCATCACCTCGGAGAACGTGGCGGAGCGGTTCGGTGTCTCCAGAGAGCAGCAGGACGCCTTCGCCCTCGCTTCACAGCAGAAGTAAACAAACTGGTTTTATTTAGACTCTAGTGTTTCTGGTGGGCGGGGCTCTGCAGAAGCCCCGCCCCCTCTCTGCAGTGACCTGTGTTAATGATGCAGCTGCTGGTCAAACAGAAAGAGAATCAATGTTACCACAGACACAGCTGTCAGGTGTGACGTTAGGCTCCGCCCCTCACAGGGCAGCCCGTGCTCAGGCCTCGGGCCTTTTCGACCAGGAGATCGTTCCAGTCCGTACGCGGCTGCAGGAGGAGGGCGGGGCCGAGCGGGAGGTGACGGTGCAGCGGGACGAGGGCATCAGGCAGGGGACCAGCCTGGACGGGCTCCGGAGGCTGAGGCCGGCGTTCAAAGCCGACGGCAGCACCACGGCAGGTGAGACAGAGCCACAGGTGTGACGGTGCACCTGTCTTAGCTCGGACTGACACACCTACACTTTGTCCTCAGGTAACTCCAGCCAGGTGAGTGACGGCGCAGCGGCCGTCCTGGTTGGTCGACGCTCAGCAGTCGAGGCTCTGGGTCTCCCGGTGCTCGGAGTCCTGAGGTCCAGCGCTGTGGTCGGGGTTCCTCCTGACGTCATGGGGATCGGACCTGCGTTCGCTATACCTGTGGCTCTGGAAAGAGCAGGTGAGGGGGAGGGGCTTCTCTTGTTGTTGTTGTTTATGTTGTGTTGTTGTTATTGTTGTTGTTTATCTCAGGACTGACGATCGACGACATCGACGTGTTTGAAATCAACGAGGCCTTTGCGAGTCAGGTGAGTTCAGTGCTGCAGGTGACGTCGTGTTGACGTTGTTGTTGTTGTGTTGACGTTGTTGTTGTGTTAATGTTGTTGTTGACGTTGTTGTTGTGTGTTGAGGCGGTGTACTGTGTGGAGAAGCTGCAGCTCCCTGTGGAGAAGGTGAACCCTAACGGGGGGGCCATCGCCCTGGGTCACCCACTGGGCTGCACCGGAGCCCGACAGGTGGTGACGCTGCTGCACGAGCTGCGGCGCAGAGGACGCAGGTTCGTACCGGAAACACCTGGATCACCTGTCCGCCCGCTCAGGGTCAGGACCGGTCCTCACCTCTGTGTTCTGTCCGCAGGGCGTACGGCGTCGTATCCATGTGCATCGGCACTGGGATGGGAGCCGCCGCCGTCTTCGAGTACCCAGGACCGTAGGAGGGGCCGAGACCATGTGACTCATCAGGTGTGATCACCTGTTGCCAGAGCAGAGCTGATCAGGCTGTAGCTCCACGATGATCAATAACAATTATAAGTAATAACATCACTGCTTTATTTTTCTGAGGAACCAATCAGCTGGTTACGATGCTGACGGACTGAGGCTCCGCCCCCCGGAGGAGGAGCTTCATTCATAAAGCTCCGTGTAACTGTCTTTTATTTTGAAGAGCTGATCCATGAGAACCTGTGAGCGACCTGCTGTGATCAATGTGTCCAATAACAGTAGATCAAGTGCCTTTGATTTCATATTGATCCATGTCGAAGCTGTTACCAGGCCTTCACAATAAAAGCCTCCTGTGGGTTGAAACCAGGAAACAGAGTTGACTCAAGAACCTGAGGAAACGGAAACAGGAAGTGAGTTTTAAACCAGAGATTCAGGAAGAATCTGCTCCTTCAAATTAAAAGTCTTCCACTGGCAAACAATCAGAGGCTTTTACTGTGAAGTAGCTTTAGGAAACAATGACACGGTGTCTGTTATAAACAGGAAGTGAACTCTGTGATTAAAACAGTTGTTGATCAGGTCCAGTTGGTTTCTGATCAGTGTGATTAATTAATGGAGCTCGTTAGTTTTCTGCTGAGTCATGACTGAAACTCTGGAGTCATGTTAAATAAACTCTGCTCGTTCATGAACACCTGCTGTTTGTCTCTGTCCAATCACAGCTCGACCTCGTTAACGCTGATGACGTAAAAACCAAACATCCTGATCAGTTTTTGCTTGTCGTCCCGGCGACGGCGTCCTCGCACAAAACAACGACAACACACACAACAAACAGGAAGTGGAGGCTACAGCAGCTTCGCTTTCTTCCGGGCCTGGAACTGTTCTGTTTTGTTCTTGATGGACTTGACGAGCAGCGACAGTCCGGGATCCATCGTCCTCTTTGCTGTCGTCGTGGTCGTCACCGCAGCGTCACCGTGGTTCTGTCGCTCGCTGTCTGTCGTCTCGGTGGCGAGGGCGTCGTCTCTGCGGCGGCGCTCATCCTCTCGGCGACGCTGCTTCTCGGCCACGAGGCTCTCGGTGGCCTTGGTCTTCCGGTAGCTGGGGTGGGACGGGTCCAGGTTGAACAGGTGGGAGGTGAACATGGCCTGGAACCGAGGGTCCTGAACGTCCACCTGCAGACAGGAAGTTGCTCGTTAGAACGGCGGCACGCCGGCGCTCATCGTGCTTACTTACATGTTTGTTTGTTGGATAAACAAACACTGACGTTCAGACGTTTGTTCTTCTTCTGCTTCTAAATTTAATCTGTTGCTTTTCACCTAAAAACACACACATCAGCCTCCAGACAGGAAGTCGGCCATTTTGGAGTTACTCAGTGATGTCACACTTGAAGCCCCATGTCCCTAATTAACGTCGTCCAATCAGCAGCACATTACCGTGACATCACAGCACGACCTGCTGAGAACAGGAAGTCAGCCCCTGATCCTGGGCCTCAGGTCTCACCTGGAAGTGGTCATCATCCACAGGCTCCGCCCCCTTCTTCAGCAGCCTCTTCCTCTTCTTCTTGCTCAGGTTCTGCTGCTCCACGATCTTCTCGTAGTTGAAGTGTTTGTGTTTAGAGTCGTCGTCGTCGTCCATCAGCAGCTCCATCTCCGCCTGCACACACACACACACACACACACACACACACACACACAGTGAGATGTGTGTGATGATGATGATGTCGTGATTGACATGATGACCGGTTGACCTCTGACCTTCTGCTTCTCCAGCTGCTCTTCCTCCTCGGGCGTCCGCTCCTCTTTCTCCTGCTTCTTCTTTTTCTTCTTCTGTTTCTTCTGTGGATCTGCGCACACACACACACACACACACACACACACAGAGTCAAAGTCTAATCGATCAGCAGAGTGGCTGATCACTCTCTGATCGATCAACAGTATTGATCACCTGTGTTCCTGAGCTCCTCGCTGAAGAACGGGTCACTGAGGTCGACGTCCGGAGGAAGCTCGTCATCACTGAGGTCGTCCTCGGCTCCTCCCCCTCCCTGCCGGACAAATAGACAAATCAGAGCTGGTGTCACACGTTGTCATGGTGATTGATCCGTTTGACTGGCTCCGCCCCTCCCCCTCCCTCACCTGTTTCCTCTGAGTCTTCTTCTGCTTCTTCTTGTCTTTCTTCTTCTGCAGGAACTCCTCCCACGGCGTCAGCTGCTCCTTCTCCTCCAGCTTCTTCTTCACCAGCTGCTCCGTGGTCTCCTTCAGCCCTGCACACACACACACACACGCACACACACACACACACACACACACACACACACACACACACACACACACTTCATGTCAGGAGGAGCAGGACGTGAACTGAACAACAGGCTGCAACTGGTCTGAACTGGTCTGGTCTGGTCTGAACTGGTCTGGTCTGAACTGGTCTGCTCTGGTCTGAACTGGTCTGGTCTGAACTGGTCTGGTCTGAGCTGGTCTGAACTGGTCTGGTCTGTGATGTTTCAGTTTGTTGATCATTACAGATTTTGTCGTCAAGGAAACAGAACTCGTTACCAACATCACAGCTGAGCCAATCAGAGTCTCACACACACACACACACACACACACACACACACACACAAACACACACACACCTGGCACCCAGGTGATCTCCATCTCCATGTCTCTGTCCTCCTGCTGCCTCCTCTCTTGCTCCTGGACTCCTCTCAGCAGCTCTCTGTACTTGGAGATCTGCTCCTCGCTCTTCTTCTTCTTCTTCTTCCTCTTCTTCTTCTTCTCATCTTCCTCATGTTCCTCCTCCTCCTCCTCCTCCTCCTCCTCTTCTTCAGCTGTCAAACACACAGACCTGTCAGCATCACTTCCTCCTACCACAGAAGAAGAAGCGTCATTAAGAGTTCACTCTCTCACCCTTCGCTGTGACATCATCATCTCCCAGAGTGACGCCTCTTCCTCCTCCCTCCTCCTCCTCCTCCTCCTCACTGGAGGAGGCCAGGTAGGCCTTGAAGTCCATGTCCAGCAGCTCGTCCTTGTTGAACTTCCTGTTGAGGGCGGTGACTCGCTCATGGTCGGTCTCGTCCCAGGTCAGCTGCACCTGATTGGTCGAACCGGGACAGGTGAGTGTCCTCCTGCTCTCCACCTTAGGTTCTACTGGGTTCTACTCAAGTCTCATCTGATGAGCTGAGAAATGATGTCACAGCCTGACTGGTCATGTGACACTGCATTCATTTCAAAATAAAAGCTCTTTTTCACCCAGTGCAAATGTTTCAAAGTAAAAGACGTGGATGAAATCAGCGTGTGACATGTTTCATCTGTCGTCACTGGTTTATATTTATCATTGATGATTGATCATTTAACTCCTTCTGTGTTTGAATCTGACGCTTTGATCACGTGATCAGTTTCTGATCAGAGCAGTGATTGATCATTATCAGCAGCCTGTGATCAGTGTCTGACCTTTGACGTTGCCGTGGCCGATGACGTGAAGAGTTTGGGAGTGTACGCCGACAGATTCACGTCTGTCGCCGCGTCTTTAGGCTCCTCCCCAAATGTGACATCATCAGGAATAAACCTGTGGACGACAAGTGGACAGTCAGAGTCACATCTCACTGAGGTTCCCCAGGTTCTCCAGGTTCTCCAGGTTCTCCAGGTTCTCCTACCGCAGGTCCAGGACGGAGCAGCTGCTCTCATACTCGTAGCCATCACACTCCTCGTAGATCTTTGCTGCCGTGGCGACAGAGTCACACTCCACCACGGCGTAGTGATACTTGAGACGTTTGAACTGGTAGTCGCGCATCTTCTCCCTGTAAACCCTGAGAGGAGACCCCGTACATTACAGCCACTGTGTGTGTGTGTGTGAGAGAGAGTGTGTGTGTGAGTGTGTGTGTGTGTGTGTGAGAGAGAGTGTGTGTGTGTGTGTGTGTGAGAGAGAGTGTGTGTGTGAGTGTGTGTGTGTGTGTGTGAGAGAGAGTGTGTGTGTGAGTGTGTGTGTGTGTGTGTGAGAGTGTGTGTGTGTGTGAGAGAGAGTGTGTGTGTGTGTGTGTGTGTGCGTGTGCTCCACCTCTCCTCCTCGGTGTCGTCCTCTGAGTCGTCAGGTAGAGCCCTGAGCTCCATGGGGCCCTGACTCTCCTCCGCCTGCAGCCGCTCCTTCCCAAACTCCGACAGGTAAATCTGCCCAACAACACCCAGAATGCACTGCGCTTTAGCTCCCGCACACACACACACGCGCCTCCTGAGAGGGCTCTCTGACGTCATGACGACCTGAGTCTGTCAGCTGACTGTGATCAGTTCTGCTCTGGATCAATTAGTTTGATCGTTTGTTAATAAAGTTTGGTTCAACTCTACTGATCAATTATCAATAAAGAAATCAATCCATGATTATTACATTGATCTGTGTTGATAATCATCGATAAATCTGAGGTCACTGATATTTCTATTGATGATGTCACCGTTATTGACCAACTGATTCTGAGTCTGTGGGAGAGGCAGAGTGACGTCACAGGTGTGACGTCACAGGTGTGATGTCACAGGTGTGATGTCACAGGTGTTACCTTCACTGACAGCACGGCACCTCCTTTAGGGGTGAAGGAGCTGAGCAGAGCCAGCAGGTCGCGGGCCTTCAGACGGTCCCAGTCCATGTTACAGACGGCCAGGCGGGCCGACACCTGACACACACACACACACACACACACACACACACACAGAAGGTGAGGACATAGAACAGCAGTGTTTATGTGTGTGTGTGTGTGTCTGTGTGTGTGTGTGTGTGTGTGTGGCGGCCATGTTGCCCCCCCACCTCCTCGCTCCTCGGGGCGTCCTTACACAGCTCCCCCCAGTCGTGCTCCAGCTCCTCCTCCTCCCTCCTCAGGATCTCCTCCACCTCGTCTTCATCGTCTTCGTCTGAGCTCGTCTCCACGTTGCCCTTCCCCCGGGCCAAGTCCGGCCCACTGTCGCTGTCACTGTCACCGTCGTCCTGGGAGACCAGACCTGACTCCTCCTCCTCCTCCTCTTCATCACCATCATCTCCCAGGGCGACACTGTCGTCGTCCTCCTCCTCACTTTGTTCCTCATCCTCATCATCATCATCCTCTTCATCTTCATCCTCTGAGGAACACAGATGATCACAGTGAGAAACCACAGAACTCATCTATTGATTGATTATTAACTATTGATCAGCCCACAGCTCTTCACCTTCCTCCTCTGTGACTCGGACTCCTCTCCCAGCCTGCTCTCCTCCTCCTTTCTTCACCTCCTTCTTCTTCTTCTCCTTGTCGTTCTTCTTCTTCCTCCCCTCCTCCTCCTCCTCCTCCTCCTCCTCCTCGGAGTCAGACAGCTTGTAGAAGCGCCTCAGGTCGTCGCTGGACGTGTGGTTGACGGCTCTCCCTCGTTTGTCCACCGTGTACTGGACCTTGAAGCGCCGCTCGTGGAACATGGCCTGGAACCGTTTGTCGATCTTGATCTTCCTCTCTCTCTCCGGCATCTCCCAGAACCTGGGGTCCCTCTGGACCCGCAGGAACCGCGCGTCGCTCACCTGCTGCTTCTGATTGGACGACATGACGGCAGAGTCACAGCCTCACCTGTGGAGAGAGAGAGAGAGAGAGAGAGAGAGAGAGAGAGAGAGAGGGAGGAGGAGTCAGCTGCTGGCGGCCAGATGTTTGTATCACAGCTGTTCATCCGACAGGAGCACGTCATCTGTCATTAACATTAATATTCATGATGTCATCACTGTCGTTGTTGTTGTCATTAACATGGGGAGCTGCTGATCCAGGTCTACTCTGACTCAGTCGGTCAGCTCAGAGCTTCCCTGATTGGCTGGTTTGGTTCACAGGACAGGACAGACACAGACTGGGGGGGGGGTTCGTGGGCTTGGACCAGGTGAGGTTTACAGGTGAGGTGGCGCAGGTGGAGCCAGCTGGTCTCACCTGATGGAACGGGTCGGGGCTTGGTTTGGAGTTGGCGCTAATTCAAGCTTCAAGATCACACCACAGTCTGGATGTTAGAGACTTTGATGAAGACCCCCCTCCCCCCCCCGGTCGCTCTCACGGAACAACAACAACAATAACCGGACCGTCCGGACCGAGGCTTCTCCCAGCAGCTGCCCGCCGGCTGCGCGCTCTGCCCGGCCTCCGCCTCGGCCTCAGGCCGGTGTGAGTCCGAGCGGCGAGAATCTCCGACGGTTTAACAAACATAAGGTTAAAGATAAACTCACCGCTTCCTCGCTGCTCTCAGCCACACGTGCTTTCCCACAATGCAACTGTTCCGTGACCCCCGACTTCCCGCCCCCTTCCTGCTACGGCAGGCGGAGTGGGACAAGCGGAGAAACCGCGCGCTGACGGTGGTTTTATGGATGTTTCCACCCGGTAACAGTGTTAGAAAGTCTGATCGATCCTCTGATCAGCAGGTGATCGATTCATGGTTTGTTCAATAAAATGTTTAGTCTGTAAACATCCACAGACGCTGTTTGTCTTCACGGCTCTAACTATGGTCCGGTTCCAGTCTGTGATCCAGCTCCAGGGTTTCCAGTGAGCCCCGCCGGATCCAGCTCCTGGGTTTCGCTCCTGCTCCTCCCGGGGTCACTGTGTGGAGGACAGGAAGGACTCCTGTCCCCTCGGATGTTGTTGCCGTCCTGTCCTCAGTCTCACCTGAGTCCTCACCTGCAGCTCCGCGCGGCGCCATGAGCGGCTCGGTGTGCGGCAGAGTCCTGCGGAGGCTGCGCGGCCCCGGCTCCGCTCCCTCCGCGGCGCCGGGCGGCAGCTGGAGCCTCGCGGCCGGGCCGATGACCGCGCCGCCCCGCAGGGAGCAGTCGGCGGCGGGCAGAGGCTCCATGAACGTGTTCGACCGGCAGATGAAGAAGAGGCAGAAGAACTGGGCCGCGGCGCTGCGGGACCGGAACCAGTACGACTACCTGAGGGACGAGGTGGGAGCCAGGGCCGCACGAGGTCATAGTAAAGCCGTCTGTAACCATGACAACAGCCGGTGGTTTATGACGTCACTGGGGTTTGATTGTATGGAATTATCATAGATTATTGACCTGATGAGTTTCATGTCTGGACCTGGTTCACCTGGAAACATCAGAGAGAGAGGGAGGGGCCTCCAGGTGATCTGGTCCCCATGGCAACATATCAGACTTAGATGAAGTGGATGCACCTGTCAGTCGTAGGGACTCAGACCCCGAACCGTCTCCTCTTCCTCTGTGTCTCTGTCCAGGTCGGAGCTCGAGTGGCCGACCGGGTCTACGACATCGCCAGGTGGGTTCACAAGACCGAGCCGATCCAGGTCCAGATCCAGGTCCAGATCCAGACTGTCAGAGCCCGGAGGACCTTCAGTGACGTAGCTGTTGTTGTTGTTGTTGTTGTGGAGGTGGTTTGTGACTCTCTGTGTTTCCTGTCAGGACGTTTCCTCTGGCCCTGGACATCGGTGGTGGGAGGAGTCACATGGCAGAGCATTTACACAAAGTACAGTGTGTGTGTGTGTGTGTGTGTGTGTGCATGTGTGTCAGCATCTGGACTTCCTGTGTCTGAGATTGTGTTGTGTTTCAGGATGTAGTGGAGCGTCTGTTCCTCACCGACATCTCAGAGAAGACTCTGGTGAGCAGACACAGTAAAGACACAGTAGATTTACAGTAGACCATGACTGTCCTGATGTCCTCATGTCCTGCTGTCCTGTCCTGACTGTCCATCCTGTCCTGTCCTGCAGAGGCTGCACCGTCACAGCGATGTTCCCACCTCCTGTGTTCTGGCTGACGAGGAGTTCCTGCCATTTAAGGAGAACACCTTCGACCTGGTGATGAGCAGCCTCAGGTGACTGACACTCACCTCTGTGTGGTGTTCACAGACACTGGGACGCGGCAGCGCTGCGACAAGTCAAACGTCTCAGTCCGTGTCTGTTGAAGCTGCTGTGTTTGTGTCTGATGTGGCTGTGTCTCTGCTTTCAGCCTGCACTGGATCAACGACCTGCCAGGTGCTCTCAGACAGGTGAGACACAGCACTGACACGTGTCCTTCTGACCGCCGCCCGCTAGGGGGCGGAGTTTCATACTGTGTCTTTCCTCAAGAGGAGGATTCAATCACATGACCCCGTGACCCCTCTCCTCAGATCCACCAGGTGTTGAAGCCGGACGGCGTCTTCATCGGGGCAATGGCGGGCGGCGAGACGCTCTACGAGCTCAGGTGTTCGCTCCAGCTTGCAGAGACAGAGAGGGAGGGGGGGTTCTCCCCCCATGTCTCACCCTACACTGCCGTCACCGACCTGGGCAACCTGCTGGGCCAGGCCGGCTTCAACATGCTGACTGTGGTGAGCACACACACACACACACACACACACACACACACAGACACACACACACACATTAACTGTTACTGTGTGTGTGTTGCAGGATATCGATGAAGTTCAGGTTCATTACCCAGGAATCATTGAGCTCATGACTGACTTACAAGGTACAAGGCTGTGTGTGTGTGTGTGTGTGTGTGTGTGTGTGTGTGTTGGTATGTGTTGTGCAGGTATACTGATGTGTGTGTGTGTGTGTGTGTGCAGGTATGGGGGAGAGTAACTGTGCGTGGAACAGGAGGTCCCTGCTGCACAGAGACACCATGTTGGCAGCAGCAGCTATTTATAAAGGTGACATCACTGTTTCCTGCTTCAAATCTGATCTGGTGCAGTTTGTTCATCAGTGACACACGAGCTGAGAATAAACACACTTCCTGTTTCTGAGGGACAGACACCTAAACTGTCCTGTGTCCTAAACTGTCCTGTGTCCTAAACTGTTCTCTGTCCTAAACTGTTCTCTGTCCTAAACTCTTCTGTTCAGTGTTAAACCTGGTGCTGTTCGTTCTTAACGTTTCAGAGATGTACGGGGACGAGGACGGATCCGTTCCTGCCACCTTTGAGATCCTCTACATGATTGGCTGGAAACCTCATGACTCACAGGTGAGACAGGTGTAACAGGTGACGTCCAGGTGCGGAGTATTTCTCACTGCTCTGTCAGACACAACTGATCGATCGATGACTTGATCCCAGTTTGACCTTCTGTCTCTGCGCTCGTGGATCTTCTCCCTCTGATTATTCAAATCACCCACAGACATTGAACACACCACTCCTGTGTCTCCTGCTCTGATGTTTTGGTTTTTGCTTCCTCAGGCCAAACCGGCGAAGCGAGGTTCGGCCACCGCGTCGTTTGGAGATCTGTCGAAGATCAGTCAGCCAACCACGCCGGACTCGTCGTAGAGCGGCCGACACCTCCAGACTGTAAATATTAGCTTGATGTGAACCCCTGCGGTTTGTAGTTGGGTTGAATGTTGCCACTGTGTGGTGGCTTTCTCTGAAATAAAGTTGAGTAATAAAACCAGTGTGACACTTTATTTCCACCTCGTGCCTTTAGTCACAGTGTCACTTCCTCTCGTGTAAAACACTGTGTGTTTGCCAGCCGTCACAGCGAGTGTCCACCAGCTGCTGTCATGTTGTTGTTGTTGTACCTCGGTCTTCTGCTGCCTGCACGCATCAGCTGCTGCTCCAACGGTAAGAAAACTGCATCCTCACTTTGTATCTGCTTCTGCTTCTGGTCCTGGTCCTGGTCCTGGTCCTGGTTCTGGTCCTGGTCCTGGACTGTGAAAACACAGAGTGAAGCAGCATGAAGTCTGACGTCTGACCAGCTGAAGATGAACTGAACACAACAGTGTTTTGCTGCTTCCTGGACAAACCACACTGACCAACATGCTAATTATGCTAATGCTGTTTCAATGCTAAAACCTTCTACTTTTGCTTATGCTCATGCTACTGTTGTTACAGTCATGAAATAAACATGTGACCTGTTTCCTGCTCTGTGATTGGACAGATGATCCGGTTCAGACCGCGCTGCTGAACTCAGGTGTTTGTCTGCCGTGTCCTGGTCACACAGGAAGTGAAGACGTGACCTGGAGTCGGTTCATTAATGGAAAGGAGATTCTTCTTCTCACCATCAAAGATGGCCTCAAACAGAGCTCAGGCCCTCAGTATGACTCCAACACCGACGGATCACTGGTCATTTATAAAGTCCAGAGCTTTGATGCAACCAAGTACATCTGTAATAGAAAATGTATCTATCTGAATGTGACCTCTGGCCCCAACATGGTGCCTGCCAGAGCCCAGCCAGGATGTCCGGTGCAGGCCACGCCCAGAGACACTGGCTCAGCTCCTGATCTAGGTCCTGGTCTGGGACCAGATCCAGACCAGTGGAAGATCCCTGTTGGTGTTGTGATAGGAGGCTCTGTGGCGCTGGCGGCCATGTTGGTCCTGAGGCTGCTGTCAGAGAGGAGGCGACGGAGCGTCAGAGCTGAGAGCGACAGAATCTACGAGGAGATCCAGGACCTGGAGGTGGAGAGAGAACCAGAGGTGGAGACGCCCTACTACACCAGCACCACACACACTGACACACACACACACACTGCTGTGTACAGCACCGTCAACAAGCCGAGGAGAGAGTGTGTGTACTCTCTGGTCCAGAGCCCACACTCAGGAAACACCAGGGAGGAACCTGCTGGAGCTGCTGAGACCTGAGGAGCTGCAGGAGAACAGTGACTGTTGCTGTGGTTGTTGTTGTTGTTGTTGTTGTTGATGTTGTTGTTGTTGTTGTTGTTGTTGTTGATGTTGTTGTTGTTGTTGTTGATGTTGTTGTTGTTGATGTTGATGTTGTTGTTGTTGTTGTTGTGGTCACGGCCTCTGAGACACAACACACTGAATAAAGCATTAAAAATCTGTCTGTAAACCATGTGATGGTGCTGTGATGTTGTGATGCTGACGTGATGCTGACGTGATGCTGACGTGGTGCTGACGTGGTGACACGGAACAGCCGCTCTGTGTCCGTCACTCACTCTGTCGTGTTCATCTGTTCATCTGGTGACAATAAACTACAGTAAACATCTGGATTTTTGCACGGGATTGTGGGTAATTCTGAGGTGAACGGGTGCAGGAGGGGGAGGGGGGGGGGGCACCGTTTACTGAAGCCAACGATACTTTTGATCGATATCATTGATTACTGAATATATTTCACTGTCCTCGCTCTGTTCCTCCTCTTTGTGATGCAGACGGTCTTGTTTCCAATAAAGTTTGATTTGAAAGGGGGGAAAAAAAACACCCTCCAGCCGGTCACGTGACGGCGTTGCCATGGCAGCTGCTCTTGTTTCCATGTAGCCCAGGCTCGGCTAGCTAACGGCTAACAGCTCCGAGTCAAGCCTCCGCTCCTCGCGAGCCTCCGGGTCACCATGGTGAGTAACGCCGTGTTCACACCGGCCGATGTTTCTCACCTCCACCGCAGCGACGCTGTGTAGCGCCGTTAGCTTAGCGTGTTTTAGTGGGTTAGCATGTGTTAGCTTAGCATCAGCCGGGCACCAGCTGCTCCGTCACTACGGTTCGCGGGTTAAACGCTGTTTTCTTTCCTCCAGCCGCCGAAGACTAAAGGGAAGAAGGCCGCCGGGAGGGCGAAGAGCTCCGCGGTGGTGGACGGTCTGTCCACGGAGGAGATGTCCAAGGACCAGGTCCGAGCTGCTAGCTGATGCTAACTCTGCTAACGTTAGCCCGGAAACAGGCGTCTCACTCCTGAGTCTGTTTCCAGGCAACAGGAGAATAAATGACGTCATAGAGATGAAGTCACAGTTAAACAACATTACCACACTTTTATTCACTAGTGTGTGTGTGTGTGTGTGTGCGCGCGCGCGCAGCTGGAGGAGCACATCGTCCGCCTCCGTGAGGAGCTGGACCGGGAGCGGGAGGAGAGGAGCTACTTCCAGCTGGAGCGGGACAAGATCCAGAGCTTCTGGGAGATCTCCAAGAGGAACCTGGAGGAGAGCAGGGCGGAGCTGAGGAGCAGGGAGAGGGAGAGGGAGGAGGCCGAGGAGCGCCACCGGGTGGAGATCACTGTGAGACACACACACACACACACACACCCCTAAAAACAGGTGTTTGACCTTTGACCCTAACCTAGTACACACATCTCCAGGTCCCAGGTGAAGAACAGGAGAGGAGGCAGAAAAAGAAGAAAAACAATTAAAACAGTAACAAAGAAAAAGATATCATCACCTGATGATGTCACCTGTGACTCACCTGTGCAGGTGTACAAGCAGAAGCTGAAGCACGTCCTGTTGGAGCAGCACAGCGCCGTCTCGGAGCTGAAGACGGATGCCGTCGCCTCGGCCTTGCTGATCCAGAACCAGCAGACCTGCTCTGAGCTGAAGCTGCGGGGCGGCGTGCAGGACATGGAGGCGGAGCTTAGAGAGAGGACGCTCCAGAACCAGAACTGCATCAAGGAGCTCAAACTGGTGAATCATGTGACATCATGCGTGACATCATATGACACGTCAGCTGCTTCCTGTTTGATGTTGACACGTGTCCTCCACAGAAACAGCAGGTGGAACTGATGGAGCTGAGCAACGACTACGCCAGGAGGCTCAGAGGTGAGTCCACCTGGTCCACACCTGGTCCACACCTGGTCCACACCTGGTCCACACCTGGTCCACACCTCCTCAGATCCAGATCAGCTTTCACTGTGAAACTCACAGACCACTGCATTAACCCTGTTTCCTGCTGCTGTTGCTTGAACAGAGGTGGAGGTCAAATATCACAAGAAGATGCAGGCGGTGGTGGAGGCGGAGGGGAGGAAGAGGAGGGCGGAGCTTAACGAGATGGAGGACAGGATGAAGAGTCGTCTGGTGACACTGCGTGAAGAGCACGAGAGAGAGATGAGAGGAGCTGAAGAGTTTCACTGTGCTGCTCAGAGCAAAGTCCTGACGGAGCAGAGGAGTCTGAAGGTGGGGGGGGGTGAAGGTGGGGGGGGGTGAAGGTGGGGGTGGGAGATGGAGTAACAGATGTATAAATTGATTGATGAATTGATAGACGAACAGCTGTGTGATGTTGGTCCAGGAGCAGCTGAGTGAGCTGCAGCAGCAGCAGAGCAGAGCAGACAGGGAGCTGGCGGCTGCGCAGCAGGAGAACAGCCGTCTGCGCCGGTGTCTGCAGGAGGCGGAGCAGCAGCTGCCTGAGCTGCGCAGGCGGCTGCAGGACCACGAGCAGACCAAGGCCAAGATGGTGGTGCGTTCACTGACCTCACATGCTCACACTCTGATCATGTGACCCGCCTCAGCTGTGACATCACAGTTCACATACACAGCTTCAGATTCAACATGATTAATGACATCACTCATTTATGTGCATGACATCACTGGTCGAGGCTTCTCATTGGTCACACACACACACACACACACACGAGAACAGTGACAGGTGAGTGCTGCAGGCGCAGACCAGGTGACCATGGTCATGTGACCTGTTCTCCGCCCACAGAGGAGCAGAGCCGAGCTGAAGGTGATGGAGAAGGAGCTCCGCGACCTGACGGTGGAGCACGAGCTGCTGCTTCAGGCCTTCCACAAGGTAACAGGTCAGTGCGTCATGTGACCCGCCCTCAGCCCAGCAGCTGTCTGACGTGACGTGTGGGTGTGGTCAGGTGGAGCAGGAGCGTGACGAGCTGCTGCGGCGCCAGGCGGAGGCCATCGTGGAGGTGCAGAGGAGGAGCGGCCTAAAGGAGCTGCTGCTGGAGAGGAAGGTGGAGGCTCTCAGGGAGTCGCTGGAGAAGAAGGAGGCTCAGCTGTGTGCTGCTCTGTCCTCCACCAACACCAACACTGACGGTGCACAGCAGCATGCCGCCAACACGCTCCAGGTGACACACACACACACACCAGCCAATCACAGCTCAGTGTGTCCTGACCACGCCCACTGAAACACTGCTGACGTGTTTGTGCAGGAAATCCTGGAGTCCAAACACGGCACCATCAGCAGCCTGCAGGACGAGCTGCTCCGCCAGCGTCAGGTGAGTGTTCTCTGAGGTCACTGTGTCATGTGACGCCGGCGTCCTGTGCTGACGTGTCATCATGTGACCTACAGGAGTACGACCACCTGCTGAACACCTGCACGCAGCGGCTGCAGGCTCTGGGCGTCGCCCACCACGACCTCCCCTTCAGGCCTGCGGAGCAGATCCTGAACGGACCGGGCCCCGAACACTGAGCTGCTCCTGGACCCACTCTGCCTCCACCTGCTCCACCTGCTCCACCTGCTCCACCAGCTCCACCAGCTCCACCTGCTCCACCTGCTCCACCAGCTCCACCTGCTCCACCTGCTCCACCTGCTCCACCAGCTCCACCTGCTCCACCTGCTCCACCAGCTCCACCTGCTCCACCAGCTCCACCTGCTCCACCTGCTCCATCACTGATTCATTCCAGCATCTTGTTTTTCTTTAGTTTCGTCTTTGCTTCATTGAATTTTCTGATCAATTTGTCAACTCAAGGAAAAAAACTGTCACTGAGCCTTAAAACCAGCCGTCACGACTTCCTGTGACTTTGTGATGTCACAACAAAGCAGTCACCCACAGATTTGGTTTCTCCGAGTGTTTTATTCTGAAATCTGCTCTGTTTTCAATTGGATCACTCAGAAAACAGTCGGCCAATCAGAAGACAGGCTACAAGCCTCCTCTCTTCTGATTGGCTGAGAGTCTACTCCTTAAGTCGTTTCACAGACAGCTAGTAATTCAGGTCTTTAAATGAGTTTTACAATGAAAAGAAAACGTGAATCAGAGCAGGTGAGCTGTCTAATGTCTGTATGCTAAGCTAAGCTAAGCTAAGCTAAGATACAGAGTCAGTCCCCAGGTATGAAACCAGTCCACACAGTCACATGTTGCGGTTCGTTCCCTTCGCTGACGGAGTGAACAGTTCAGTGGAGACGATCACAGTGTGACGACAGGAAGTCGTCTGCTTCGGCTGGAAGACTTCAGACCAGTTGATGCTGGTGTCAGAACAAACATGGTCTCAGCCACAGAGTCGGTCCTGATGCTGCACCCATCACCATGAAGACTACGTGTTGTTGTGGTGAAAAGTTCTTGTGTGTTTTGTGTGTGTGTGAAGTGTCTCAGCCGCAAACTGAATTTTATCAATAAAGTTTTGTATTGAAGAGACTTGTGTTATTGATCTGCTCTAAATCAATCAATAATTAACAATGATGATCAGTGAGGAACAGACACCTGTGCAACAACTGGTTTGTCCTCTGTCCCTGAACACATCATGTGACCTAGTCTGAGCAGCGGAGGGATACGACCTCCAGGATCTGGATCCTGGATCTAGTTCTTTCGTTTTGCTCTCGAGAGTGATCAATTCGCCTGAGACTGTGACATCATCATGTGACATCACCACGTCGGATGTTCAGAGACAGAAAACAGAGATCAACAGGACGAGGCTGAACTTCCTGTTACAGAGGATCAGTGCACCTGAACACACCTGAAGCTCCGGTGTGTTCAGGTGCATCAGAGGAAACAGGACACAGTGTGACTTGTTTCCTTCATCTCCTCATAGTGTTGAATACCAGAGAAACGTATTTCCCATCAGCCCTTGCGGCTTCAGGTGACAGTCTGTAGGTCGCAGCCTTCGTGTTCATGTTGTTTATTCGGTGATTAATAAAGTGATTAATGCTAATGAGCTGCTCAGTGTGGGCGTGTCTCCACATGAGGCTGCTGTCAACACATGGACTTATTGCCTCGCTGTGTCTTGGAACATTCATGACGCTGCAGCAGCACCTGGCGGCTCGGAGAGGAAACTGACCTGCACGTTCTCCCTCCTGAAGCCCCGCCCCCCAAGCTGAGGCCCAGCCCCCCGAGCTAAGGCCCCGGGGCAAAAGGCACCGAGCAGTTTTTTTTTGGTTTGTCGTGGCAGATGGACGTCAGCCGGTGCCGTGGCTGCCGTACTCGAAGACGCCCTTCTTGAAGAAAGGCGAGAACTCACAGATGGTGTGTTTGGACAGGTGGAGACCGCTGCCGCCGTCGGCGTCGGTCCTGAGAGGAGAGCTGGAGGACGACAGCATCACCCTGAACAGGTTCCTCAGGTAACGCTGGAAAACACAAGAGCAGCAGAGTGATGACACACATCCACCTCACACACACACACACACCTGAGTGACGCAAAGATTAGATCTCCTGCCTCCAGGTGAGTGCGCCGCTCCGCCACCATCCGCTCGTCACGGTTTCCAAACAGCTTCTTGGGAGGGAACTCCAGAGCTGCCAGCTGACAGACACAGTGACATCACACAGGTAAGTGACAGGTGAAGAGGAACAGCTGACACTGGCCTAAAGGTGAATCACATGCTCTCACCTCTGGATACTTGAGCTTCAGGCTCTTGTGCATTTCGCGGAAACGACTGTAGCGTCTGAACACGGTCCAGGTGTCGTCCATCACAGTGATCTGACACGCATGCACCCGCACACACACACACACACACACACACACACACACACACACATGCACACACACACACACACACACACACAAACTTTAATCTTATTTGTGTGAACTAAAAGAAGTGACTGAGACTTTAATCAGATCTTTGACTGTAACATGACGTTTTCACTGAGCTTCACTGACGTCACAGTTGACCTCTGACCTTCAGCCTGTTCTGGAAGTCCAAGTAGAGGCACCGCCATAATAAAAGCCCTGCACTCTAAACCTTCCTGCAGTTTGTCTCAGTATCATCACAACAATTTAAATGATCTAGTTAAGTCAAAGTACTGATTCAACTACAATGTTCCTGCTACATCAGGTTTACATTTCTGCATCACTTCCTGTGACATCATCACTTCCTGTGAGGTCATCACATATTTGCAGAGAGATGTTTCTTCTCTCGTTTATCTGACGAAGCTGGAGACTTTATCAACAACTCACTGTCAACAAATGTGGAGATACGTGGTTGTCAGTACCTCACACATACGTAAGTACCTGAGTAAATGTACTCAGTTACTTCCCTCGGCTGCAGATGAGGAGGACAAACAAGAAGTGGAGGCGACTCACCTTCACCTCGAACTCAAAGTGCTCGTCCTTCCCCTGCCCGCGGAGAACGTAACGAGGAATGCTAATTCTAACGGGCTCCTGGAGTCCGTCGGCGCTCGTCCCGAGAGGACGAGAGACCAAGTGCTGCAGAGGAAGTGACCGGGAGGAAACAGGAAAAGAGAAGAAGAAGAAGAGAGGAAGAGGAGAAGAACAGAGTAAAGGGTTGAAATAAATTACAAGAATCGTTGTGAATTAGTTACAGAACGTGATTTTAGAACAAATGACTCATCAGGTCAGAAACAGTTCAACCTTTATTATTCTGTTTACACACTGGACACATGAGACGTTTCCCTTATTGATCAGGTTTCGTTCACCATCAAGACAAATCATCACACTTTCTTCAGGTCACAGTCATTTGTCTTAAAAATGCAGCAGCACAGCTTCTTTTTTCCCTCTGATGAAATCGCAGTAGGATCCAAACACAAACAACAAGAATCATCAACGTGACTAAAAGAGAAACAGAAAAACTTTCACACTAACAAAGAAACTCTTTTATTTGCTTCCCTTCATTGTGACTCCAAATAAACCAGATCACATGTTTTTAATGTTTAAAAATGTTTTAAATAGTTAAAAAGATCCTTTAGATGAATCATCATCTTCTTTTGACACAGGTGAGTTCCCTGCACCTGCACAGGAGCCCAGGTGAAGTCCGTCATCAGGTGCACAGGTGATTGATGAGGATCAGAGCTTCTGACGTACAACCAAAGGACAACTTCCAGGAATCGCCCCGGTGACTGTGAACGGTGGAGGAAGAGCTGATCCCTGACTCCACCTTCTTCTTCTTCTCTTGGGTTTGTGCAGGATTCTGAGTTGTGAACACGACTTCAACCACCAGACAGTTGTCACTCTGCCTCACAACCAGACACCTGATGTCAGAACGCTTGCGGAGTTCAAGTCCCTGAAACTGGGGCTGGACTGGGACCAGACTGGAGCCCCGTGGCACCGGGTGAAAGACGCCGTCCTCCCGAAGCAGAACTAAATGCGTGTCCGTCAGGAGGAACTGGAAGATGGCGTCCTGGTGCAGTCGGGTGGAGTTCTTGACCTTGACACTGGTGTAGAGCAGGGGACAAACATCAGCCAGGGAGGGTTTGTCGGGACCATCCATGTTCCCATGGACAATGTACAGAAGGTCTGCGAGGACCCGCTTGAACCTGGAGGTGACATGAAGACCACTGTCCAGGATGATGTCAGGAACATTTGATGTCCAGTCCAGAGAGAGGACCGTGAGGTCTTCAGAGAGTAATGGGTGACCCTCAGTCCCTTCAGAGAACCTCTCAGGAGCCAGAGCCTTCACTAAAGCCCTGCAGAACTCCTGGGTAAGCTCTTTGCTGTGGGTGAAGACAACCAGCACAGCGTCTCTGGTGTGGCCGATCAGTCGGACGTGCTGTCCTGCTAAACTAATCTGGACGGTCTTGATTTCAAGGAGATCAACATGGTGGAAAAGAACCAGAGATTCTTCGGATCTGGTGCCGGCTGTGATGACAGTTATGTCCTTTTCTGACAAAAGCAAGCAGCCTGGTTTTGGGCTGGGCTGCCTGCTGTTGGCTGTTTTGAGCCAGAAGATACTCTGAGGTTTCCCCGGCTGAACTTGAGGTGACAAAGATTCCAGCTGTTGTAAAATCTCCGAGGAGGAAAACGTCTGTAGCCGAGACAAAGCAGGCGGCAGTTCAACCATCCTCTGACGAAACATCTCAGGACTCGTGTTTTTGATCGAGGACACAGATCCCTCAGGTCGTCCTGAGATGCCAGAGGTCACAGACTCACAGGACGCCTTATGAGGACCCAGGGCGTGATCCCTTGACAGGTCGACCAAGCTGACTTTATTCACTGCCCGTGTGCAGGGTTCAGGTTGTGGTTTGAGCTGCATGTGATGAATCAGGGGAAGCTCTTTGGATATCATGGTCATGTACTGAGAGAGGACGACCTTCATTTCTCCTGATCCAACATTTCTAATGATGTCCCGTGTGCCCTGCAGCCTCCGACCGGCATCTTTGTACACTTCAGTCAGTTTCCCAGCAAAGTATCCCAAAACGTGACGGGTGTTGGTTGCAACTTTCTCTGCGTCTGTCTCTGGTTTTATTTGCCCTTGAACAAAGTCCTGTTTGTACGTTTCTACAGAGTTCTGGGACTTTGACGACTGATCACTGGAGAGTTCTTCTACATCTCCTCCCTTCACGACCAGCTCCTTCACTACAAATTCGACCTTCCCATCATCAGGAACAGGGAGTTCAGAGTCGACCTTTTTACTAGCGATGTTCTCGTTCTCATCAAATCTGTTGTTCTTGGCCAAGTTGACCCAAAGTAAATCATCACATCGACTGAATTCACAAATAGCTGGACCTTCTCCTGCTGTGGTTCTGTCTTTGTAAGGCACTTCTTCAGCTGAGGACACCAGGTCTTCTTCTCTGTGGAGCTTTAACCAGACGTTTATGGCTTCTTCTGGTGCGTTTTGCTTGACGTTAGTAGGAGAGTTTGCCTCAAACGCTGTAGCAGAAATGGAGCTAGGCCACCACCTGGAGGCGCTCTGTGTGCACAAGGGGAGGGGGCGTCAAGAAGGACGTGAAGTCTGTCTGAATTACACTGAAGTCCATAATTCACCTTCATGAGAATTACAGGTCCTCCATCACCAGGTGCACAGGTGGGGTCGTTACGTGATTCAAGATTAACAGTGTGAAGAGGTTACACATGCAAATTAAGTGACCTTCTGAAAACTGGGTCCAATCAAACATTGGTAAAGTGGCACTGGCAGATGACGAGTGGACCGACGGTTTGTTTTCAAACATCTGCAAATGCGTTTTCACCTACGTTTGGTTGGACTTTGGACTCTTTTGATCACTTCATGATGTTTGTGTCTTGACTGTGACCTTCCTGAAGCAGAGAATGAGCTTCCTGTTTGGTTCCTCTCAGAAATAAGGAGCAGAACCAAACTGCAACCTTCAGAGTTCCCGAATTTTAGAAATGACACACGAAGATGCGAAATTGAAAATCTACCTCCTCAACTTGTGTTTTGTGCTTTCAAAAAAAATATGCAGAGGCTACAGTCCTCGCTGAAGCCGGCTCCGGGTCGAACCCCAACTCGAACCCCTCTCTCTGCTTCCCACTTCCTGTCTCTCTTGACGATATTATCAATTAAAGGCAAAAAGACTGAAAAAATATGACGTTTGTTTAGAAACTCTGAAGATTTTAGTTGGAAACTCATTCACCATGTGATTTAAAATGACCTTTAATTTCACATTCTGTTTTCTATCAGCCTGAAGCAGGATTAGATAAGTGTATTGATCGATGATTGAATCGTTCTGTAAAGACTCTGGTCTTACCTCGTATTTCTGCCTCCGTGGATTAACATTCCTCATGTTTTCATCATCCTGTGGAGAATAAAACTGAACATCACCTCATGGTCCCAGCATCATCAACACAAACTGAAACTGCAAAAATTACAACAAGCACCCCCCCCCCCCCCCAAAAAAAACCCCAAAGGTTATAAGTTCTGATGGTGGGAAAGAGGCACAAATCAAACAGAACTAGGATTTAAATAAAGCCCAGAAGACCCCCCAGTGAAAAGAGGAACAAACCAAACTGATTGATAGAAGTGAATCGATCCAGAACCACAGCAGGGGGGGGTCATGCAGATTACAGAGGAGGGGGTTCTGAACGGGACATGAGGAGCAGGTGGGTCCTGGTCTTACCTCATCTGTTAATCTAACAGAGCTACAGTCGCTAACCTCCTCCTCCTCCTCCTGCAGGGTTAAAGATCTACAGATCAGTTCTGCACAGAAAAGACCTGGTTCTGATGGTCCAGTAGAGACCACGCAGAACTCCACCCACTGGTCCAGAACCTATTCATCAATGACTTTTCTCTCTCTGATTGACATATGACTGGACTGATACTCAAACACACAAGAACTGATCAAACTCTGCAGCTCCACACATCAGATCATTTAACGCTGTCACTAATCATTGATCAACAGATGCACTGATCAGGTGTGTCTGATGTTTGGTCTGGTCCACAGTGAAGAGTGTGATGTCCTCACCCTGAGAGATTCACAGGACAGAGACAGGTCCATGCTGCTGCCGCCGCCGTTCAGCAGGTTCATCTTACGTAACCGCCGCTGGACTTCCTCCTCGATGTACGCGTTGATTCTACGACAAACAGGAAAGACGACACAGGAACAAGCCGATCAATGAGCAGATCAAAGCCTCCTGGTCCCAGAGTGGGCGGATAACGAGTCTCTACTCAGCTGTCAATCATGAGGATGTTTACAGGAGAGGACGATTACAATGAACTGAGCAATAGTGAGAATGACATCATCAGGTGAGTGTGTTACCTGTCGTCTGACAGCGGCAGCAGCGTGTTCAGACTCTGGATGTGACTGACCGGAGAGCTGCTCTTCTCCTCACAGCTCATGGAGTGAGTCCTGCTGTTGTCTCCTCCTTCACTGATCCTCTGCCTCAGCTTCTGGATCTCTCTCTCCACCCTGCACACACCACACACAGGTCACAGGTCAGAGGTCAGGCTGCAGCACACCCGCAGCTCCACACCAGCGCTCATACACAACATGTGGTTTAATGTGGTTCAGTGTTTGCTTCACTGAGCTGTAAGCCCCTGAACTATGACCCGGTCGACCCTGACCTCTGCTGTTCCAGGTCCGACCCCCTCTGGTTCCTCTGGGCCGAGCTCCGGTGCCTCTGCTCCTCGGTGTCGGGCTCCAGGGAGACGCTGCGCCTCAGGGCCGAGTGTCTCCTCTCCAGCCGGGCCACCGCCTGCTCCATGGCCTCTCGCTGCTGCTTCTCCTTGGACTCCAGGATCTCCTTCTCCTTCCTCCGGACCTTCTCCTCCTGCCGGGCCACATTGGCCGTGAACTCGTAGGTCTCCTGCAGCTGCTGCAGCTGCTGAGCGCTGTGCCAGTGGAGGTTCAGCTTCTCCTCCTTGTCCTCCAGCTCCTTCTCCACCTGGTACAGCGTGTTGTCCAGACCTGGAGGACTGTCACAGTTTCCGTTGCTGCCTCCGCTGCTGCGCTCCAGCATCTCCACGGCCCTCTGCTTCTCCTCGGCCAGCGCCGGGAGGAGTCTGTCGGCCAGGTTGGCCAGCTGCCGCTCCTTGAACTGCAGCCGGTGCTCGGCCTGTTTGACCAACTGCTCCTCCTGGGTCACGGCCGTGGCGTCCTGCGCTCCCTTCTCCTGCGTCTCCTTCAGCTGCTGCTGTCGTTCTTTGAGGCCGTGGGCGAGGAGCAGCACCGTGCTGCGCTCGGCGGCCACCTCCTTCTCCAGGCGCTCCCTCTGCAGCCTCAGCCCCTCCTCCAGCTGGCCCAGCTCCTTCACCTGCTCCACCTTGAAGTCTGCGTACCGAGCCTGGGCAGATCGCGCCTCCTCGCCGGCGTCCTCCACATCCGGCCGTTCTCCGGCCTCTTTGGCGCGGAGGAGCGCTCCTCTGATCTCGGCCAGAGCTCGGCGCTCCTCCTCCAGGCGGCGGGCATCCTCCCTGGTCAGCAGGGTGGTGGCGGCCTCGTGCTTCTCCCTCAGCTGCTCCTCCAGCCTTCCCACCAGGCTCAGCTGCTCCCGCTCTTGCTCCTCCAGACGCCGCCGCTCAGCCTCCAGTCGGACCTTCTGCTCCTCACGCTCCCTCTTCAGCCGCTCCAGCTCACGGTAGATCTCCGTCTGCTCCGCAGCCTCCTGCTGCAACCGCTGCTCTTCGTCCTGCCCCTCCCCCTCCTCTTCGCCCTCCTGCTGCTGCCGCCCCCTCTGGAGCTCCACCCCCTGGATCTCTGAGCGCCGCTCCTCCTCGAAGCGCTCCTTCTCAGCCAGGAAGTCCTGCAGGCGGCTCTCGATGTCCTGGCTGCGGCAGCGCAGACTCTCCTCCTGACGCAGGATCCTCTGCTGCACCTCCTCAGACTCCTTTCTCTGACTCTCCACCTCCTGCTGCAGCCGCTCCAGCTCCGCCTTCTCACTCTGCTGCTTCGCCTCCATCTCCTTGATCAGCCTCCTACACACACACACACACACACACACACACACAAGAATAAGTCATAAGTAAAGAGCCAATCAGAGGAGAGACTGGTTCTCTGTCTGGACTCTTCTACCTCTTCAGCTCCAGCTTCTCCAGCTCCTCTCGCTGCTGTCGCTCAAACTCCAACCTGAGAAAACACACAGAGCTCCATCAGCTTCTCTGCTGACGACAGGCACAGGTGAGACACCAGGACAGGTAAAGCAGGTGAAGGCAGCACTGATGTGATGAGTGACAAGCTTCAGGTGAGACGACAGGCAGCAGCAGCAGCAACAACAACAACAACAACAACAACAACAGCAGCAGCAGCTCAGTTTTCTACTGTCAGACGTCAAGCAGCAGGATGAGGAGCAACATGGAGACTGATGATGATGATGATGATGATGATGACGACGATGAGACAGACAGTGAGGGCTGAGGACAGACTGGACGGGTCAGGACACGTCTGTGTGGACAGTGAGACAGAGAGAGGACGGGTTCGTCTACCTGAGGAAGACGGGGCCCTTCTCAGTGAAGAGCCTGTCGACAGGACAGAGGGAACTCAGACAACCGATCACAACCTGACACCTGAATCAACCACTGCACACCTGAGCAGGTCAACACCCGGCCTGGCTCGTCCTCTGAGGACACAGTCTGTCCTGATGATGTACCGTGGCTACAGCGAGGAGCCGCCTCAACATTCAGCGAGCTAGTATGCTAGGTGGCTAATAATAACGGCGTGCACAGAATCCTGGAATACAAGAGGTCATGAAGGACAGGTGTGGTGTGTCCTCCTAGAACAGGTGAGAGGAGGCGGAGCCTTGGACAGGGACAGGCCTGACGCTGTGACATCGTCGGCCTTCAAACATGTCCTCTGAAGGATTAACAGAACTGAGACACAGCTACTGTTTATCTAGACCACAGCTGCAGTGAAGACGATGAGGTCGGACACTTTGTTGTCATGATGTCGCCACTGGCTGTCGATCAGAGCCAATCAGGAGCTTCCGTGGGCATCGACATCATTGTCTCCAAACTGCAGAGTTTTCAACCTGAACCAGGATCATTAGCATTCAGCACACAGTGACCCAGCTGCAGGTTAACTAGGAGCTGAAAGGCCGACCATCAGCTCTGAGGTCAGAGACTGAGGTCAGAGGTCAAGGAGGCAGAGCTTGATGCTGATGCACTGCGGCGTCATGCAGCAGAGCTGGTCAGAGGTCACTCACCCAGGGTTGTAGAGCATCACAGTGGAAAGGTTCTCACAGGACTTGGACAGGTCGGACATGGACAGACTGAAGGTGGACAGCAGGCCACTCTGAGGGGTCAGAGGTCAGAGGTCAGGTGGTTCCACCTCATTAAATGTGCAGGTATTAGACAACCTCAACACACACACACACACACACACACACCTTTCGTTTCTCCCTCAGTTTTGCTGCCTCCTTTGGATGATTGAAGCGGAACATGTTGGTCCTGCCGAGGAGAATGACAGCACCTGGACGACAGAACAGAGTAGAGTCACAGTAGAGTCACAGTAGAGCCGCAGCAGAGCCGCAGCAGAGTCACAGTAGAGCCGCAGCAGAGTCACAGCAGAGTCACAGTAGAGTCGCAGTAGAGTCGCAGTAGAGCCGCAGTAGAGTCGCAGTAGAGTCACAGTAGAGCCACAGCAGAGCCACAGCAGAGTCACAGTAGAGTCACAGTAGAGTCACAGTAGAGTCGCAGTAGAGTCGCAGTAGAGCCGCAGCAGAGCCGCAGCAGAGTCACAGTAGAGCCGCAGCAGAGTCACAGCAGAGCTGCAGCAGAGTCACAGTAGAGTCACAGTAGAGTCACAGTAGAGTCACAGTAGAGTCACAGTAGAGCTGCAGCAGAGTCGCAGCAGAGTCACAGCCTGGTCCGGCCCTCACCTTGGTTAAGCGGTGCCGGCTCCGTCACCTGGACTCCGTTCACGGAGCACTGGGCCCGGCCCAGAGGAACCAGGGTCACGGCTCCGTTCTGGTTCTGGAACATGCAGTGTTCACTCTCCAGGTCCAGACCGTGCAGGACTGTGGGGACAAACTGGACTCAGACACAACAGACACTGGACATGTCCCGACCGTGCAGGACTGTGGGGACAAACTGGACTCAGACACAACAGACACTGGACATGTTCACTTCTACAGGCTTTGAACCACTGCACCGGCACCACTCACTGATGTCCTGCTCCGTGGATGCGTCCTCTCGACCCACGTACGTCCGTCCCTCCTGAGGATGAAAGAAAACACACACATACAGACATCAGAGACACGACAGCACACGTGTGTGTGTGTGACAGTGAAGATGACCTCAGGTGACCTCTGACCTTCAGGTGGTACAGGATGATGCCGGTGCTGAGCAGGTCGTCGTCGATGCCGATGAGGTGAGGCAGCTCCGAGTCCAGGACCACGCCGATGCCCTCCTTCCTCAGAGCCAGAGTCTCCTCCTGTGGACAGAGACATGAGACATGAGACAAACCCTGACGTCTGTGGATCAGTGGAGACCAGGTCCACTTGTCCAGCTCACTGCAGAACCTCCGTCAGCAGCTGCTCACCTTCAGGATGTTCTGCGTCTCGTTCCACTTGTTGGTCCACTCCTTGGTCAGCTCCAGCACCTGTGGACACACTCAGCATCAGACCATGTGACCTCCAGCTGCTGCTGCTGGAGCTGGAGGTCAGAGGTCAGAGGTCAGACTCACCCTGGCTTCGTTCTGGTGCAGCTTCTCCTCCATGCTCAGAGCCGTGGGCGAGTCCAGCAGAGCGATCTACAAACAGACCCAGAGGTCAGAGGTCAGAGGTCACTGAGCTCACAGTGTAACCGCAGGTGCGAGTGTTTACCTGGTTCCCCTGGACCAGCAGCGCCTTGAGCCGGGCGATCTCGGCCCGCAGTTCCCTGATCAGCCTGACGTTGGCGTCCTCGTTGATGGTCGGCTTGTTGATGATGTTCTTGGCTCGGTTGGCGTAGCGCAGCGTGCTCAGGGTCTCGCCGTAGTTCACGTCGGCCGGAGAGACGGCTGCAGCAGGAGGACAATCAAACACATTTACATCAGGCACTTCTGATTTATTGATGACTGATTGGTGACTGATTGATGAAGGCGTGCTGCGGCAGTCGTGGCTCACTGGCGATCATGATGGTCTTGGCGTTGCCGCCCAGACTGTCCTTCAGCAGCCACGTCAGCACCGAGTCTCTGTAGGGAACAAACACCGACTTCTTCTTCAGGTTGGTGTTGACGCCGTCCTGCGTCATGTCGGCTGCACACAGACGGGAAACAGTCACACTGATGACATCACTCATCGTCATCATGACATCACACAGTTACAGTGGAGGCCGCAGCTCGTGACGTTTACAGATCAGAGTCAGGGTCTGTTGTGACATCACAAAATCACAGGAAGTCCTGACAGCTGGTTTTAAGGCTACACCTACCTAGAGCAGAGATGACGTTGCCCAGGGTAACCAGGGACTTGTTGATGTTCCCGCCCTCCTTCAGTCGGACGCCGGTGGCTCCGGTGGCGTCAGCTCGCTCACTTCCTGCCAGGTCGACCAGGTGGATCTTACTCACCGTCTCGCTCGGCATCTCTGCGTCAAACTTGGCCTGAGATTGAAAAGAAAGTTGTTTTTCATGACTGGACTTCCTGCTGTCGCCTGAACTTCAAAGTAAAAGCCTCTGTGGTCCCTGTGGAACTGTTTTCTCGGCGGAGGTGCGGCGCGTGAGTCGTCTCTGACCTGAGTGAAGTTGATGGTGAAGATGGCGTGCGAGCGGCTGCTGACGTCGTTCATGCCGGTGCTGGCCGTGGTGCGGTTGATGTTCCCCGCCTCCATCAGCTCCTCCACATCACTGTAGTTCTGCACCAGGTGTTTGGACAGATCTGAGACCAGAGGGAGGAGTCAGTGTGTCACTCACCTGGTCCCTGCCGTTCAAGAGAATCAAACACCTGCAGAGATCCCACAGGTGAGCGGGAGGGCCGAGGCCCCGCCCACTCCTGTGAGGTCAGGTGGCGTTACCTTCTACGTAGGGTCCGTCTTTGGGATGCTCCCGGACCCTCAGGTTGTAGGTCTGGGTGGATTTCCTCCTCAGCAGGTCCCGGACCCTCTCGTTGTAGATCTCCAGGTAGCTGCGCACAAATACCATCACTCTCATCTGAGCCTTCAAAATAAGAGCTCAACATCCTCCTGACGCAGAGTCAGAGCTGAGCCTTCAAAATAAGAGCTCTGCTCTGAGCGAACACTGAACAGAGGACATGAAGGTCACCTGAATGAGACCGAGCTGAGCTGAACACCTGAGATCACCTGAGACAGATGTTAACACCTGTCCCAGCTGAGACACTGGACTGATGGACTCACCTGACCTCTGTCCTGAAAGACGCCTCGTCCCACCGGGTGGTGTCAGAGATGCGACTGAACAGACCTTCACAGATCCTCGGGATCAAACCTGCGTCTCCCTGAAACCAAACCAATCATCGATCACTGATCACTGATCACTGATCACCGATCACTCTGACTGATTTACTGACGCATGAATCTGATTCTCAATAAAACTGATTATTAATCAATACAAAGAGATGAGCTGCCTCAGGCTGAAGTCTGAGGACGTGGTGTCCTCACCTGTCCCCTGTGGGACAGACGTCCTGAACACCTAAACACCCTGTTTAGCCTCTTCATCAGTGACATGATTGTAATCAGTGTTGATCACTAAGAGTATTGATTATCATATTGTCTGTGAGCATGCTGCCTTCAGGGACCTGATCTGTACAGATCTGTATCTGTGTGTCCTGTGTAAGTGAGGTCCTGTCTCATGTTGGACATGTGGACTGGTGTTGGACATGTGTCTCACTGGGTTTCCCATCATGGTGTAGGACTTCCCCGAGCCGGTCTGACCGTAGGCGAACACGCAGGCGTTGTAGCCCTCGAACGCAGCTTTCAGCACGTCAGAGCCCAGGTCTCTGAACACCTGAGAGCAGAACCAGGACAGAACCAGGACGGGGGGGGTCAGTCCAGTTAGAGGACTCTGTCCACCGTTAGAGGGACAGACCACAGAGACAGACAAAGACACTGACCTTCTCCTGGGAGACGAAGGACGAGCTCTTACAGTCCGTGGAGTCGTAGGAGAAGTCGTACGTGAAGGTTTTGGTTCGATCTCTGGTCGAGTCTCCGGCTACACCGTCAGGGATCTGAGACACACACACACACACACACACACACACACACAGAGGACATCGTCACTGAGGACAATACACCACCACAACAACAACAACAACAACAGCAACAACAACAACAACAACAACAACAGCAACAACAACAACAGCAACAACAACAACAACAACAACAACAACAACAACAACACACTGACCTTCAGGTTGGTGATGGATGTTTTGTTTCCCTCCATCTTGATGATGTTCTTTGCCGTCAGGTCCTTCTCCCTGTCACACACACACACACACACACACACACACACACACACATTATTGCTGAATCAATTTATTGATTGTCAAAACAGTTGAGGAGATAATCCACATTCCTCTGTCTCCACCTGAGTGTGTGTCTCTGTCTCCAGAGTGTGTGTCTGTCTCCAGAGTGTGTGTGTCTGTCTCCAGAGTGTGTGTCCTCAGACTGACTGGCAGCTGAGTCATGTTTTGATGGCAGTGATTTTCTCCAATAACTGATCAATACTGCGGTGACACAGTGTATCTGTAGAGGCAGACAGGAGCAGGTGGAGCTCAGCGGCTGCTTCACTGCTCCACCTGTACCTCACACCTGTACTACACAACATGGACCTGGTCTAAAGACCCGGGACCACAGGACTTCGACCCTTTAGTCTGAGTCAGCAGTCAGCTGCCGATCGATCACAGGCTGGATTGATTATTGCTTCCAGCTCTGACCGTGACATGAGAACAGAACCGGTTTACAGTGAGTGAACCTCTGTGGTTCAGCTGCTCCACCCAGCTGCACCTGCTCAGGTGGCAACAGGTGTGGACACGTCGTCACTCAGCGCCAATTAAAACCTGCTGCTGTTCAAACACTTCAACCGCAAACCACCGGGTCAACCGGTCCACCGGGTCCACCGGCACCGGTCCACCGGGTCCACCGGGCTGAAAGCTCTCACTTTAACCCACACCAGTGACCCTGAACCGAGCCCGTGTCTTTAAACACCGAGTCCGTCCCTGTGATTCAAACAGCCGTACTCAGCTTCTCCCGGTGACCGGACCGGAACCGTCCACACACCGAGCCCCCGTCCCCCACTCACCGCCTGTTCATGGGTCTGACCCGGACAGCCACCCGCACCGATGCCATGGTACATCCCGCTGTTGTCCGCCCCCGTGCAGCCGTCGGTCCGTGGGTCCGGTCGGTCGGTTAGCCTGCCGCCTTATAACGAGCTCGGCGGCTAACAGCCTAGCTGCAGCCGGCGGGTAAACAGGGCAAAAGTCACCGAGATAACTGAGAGACTGTCCACGAGGAGTCCGAGCCGAGAAGACCCCGGGGGGGTGAGGGGGGAGGAGGAGGGGTGAGGGGGTGAGGCAGGTGAGAAGACCTCCGCCGTGGACAAACGTTATCGGGGGTCGCGTCGCTGTCCCGGTGAGAACCGGCTCTGCTCCATGGTCACTGCGGACGGCTAGCTGTTAGCTGTTAGCCGTTAGCATGAGAGCTAGCTGCGGTGACAAAAAGAAGCGTCAGCTGATCCAAACATTGGAGCGGACGGAGGCCGGGAGGAGACATCCGGCTGCACCGCGGACACAAGCACAGAAAACACTGATGTTAACCTTTAACCTTTAACATTTGGTGCATCGACACACACGGTGAAAACATGACGTCATACACCTTCAATAGACTTAGTGAAACATGAGCCAGGTGCAGCGTCACACCTGGCTCCACAGCAGCGGAGCGGTTTTACTCTGTTGTTTCATGGTCTGGACTGAATCTGTGTCTGAAATAAAGTCAATATATATAATCTATACATGAACTTATTGATCTGGGGCCACGAGAGCTCACGTGAGACAGAGCCTAAACATCAGCTTCAGTCTCATCACGTGCTCTTTAGTCCTGAACAAACAGTCTCCTCGTGTCTCCTGTCTCCTGTAGGACGGGCTCACCTGAGTCATACCTACTGCACCTGCAGTTCCCCTCCTGGCCTGTGGGGGCGGTAGAGGGCGGGCAGTGTGAAAGCAGCGGCAGCAGTGTGACTGTTTCCTGTTGTACATGAGCGCCGTGAGCGGAGAGCAGGTGAGTCCCGCGGGTCTTTACGTGTCTCTAACACCGTCTACCTGTAGGCTGGCTCGCGCCCGGACAGCTGATGGTCCGGCTTAACGCGAGCCGTGCTCGTGCAGAGACCACCGGGGTCAGGGTAGGTTAGTCCGAGGAGAGCCGGTAACGGCTAGCTCAAGAGCTAGCTGTCGCTAAGCTAACGTTATGAATGGAAACACGGGTCTGGAAGCTAACGCATGCTAACGCTACACTGGCGCCGCGGCCCTGGTGATTACAGGAGCTTTATTGATCAGACTTTATTGAATGGTGTGTGAGGACTGTCTGTGTCCTCTGAACGAGCTCTGAGACACGACACAGAGACAACAAAGCGCTTCTGTGTGTGTGAAGTGTGTGTGTGTTGCTGTGTCTCCTCAGGCTCCACCATGGACATCAGACCGAACCACACCATCTACATCAACAACATCAACGACAGGGTCAAGAAGGAAGGTGAGAGGCCTTGTCCCCACGTCATGGAGCACCTCCGATCAATCTTAAACTAAACACTCAGAGGTGTGTGTGTGTGTGTGTGTGTGTGTGTGTGTGTGTGTGTGTGTGTGTGTGTCGTGCAGAGCTGAAGCGGTCGCTCTACGCCCTCTTCTCTCAGTTCGGTCAGATCATCGACATCGTGGCCATGAAGACCATGAGGATGAGGGGTCAGGCCTTCGTCGTGTTCAAAGAGCTCGCCGCCGCCACCAACGCTCTGAGGCAGCTGCAGGGCTTCCCCTTCTACAACAAGCCCATGGTACACCTCCACCCGCTCCGTCACAGCCACCGCACCTGTACGTAAGCCTCAGCAGTAACGTCCGTGTCCTGTGCTTCCAGAGGATCCAGTACGCCAAGACGGACTCTGAGGTCATCGCCAAGGTGAAGGGCACCTACGGCGACAAGGAGAAGAAGAAGGAGAAGAAGAAGAAAGCTCAGGAGCCGGCGGCAAACCTCACCAAGAAACCAGCTGTGGTGAGTGATGGTGATCGTTCACCTCCTGATCAATAGCCAATAATATTAGACATGTGAGTGACGCAGAGCCGTCGACCAATGAGCTGGAAGAAGGAAGTAAAGACTCTGCTGCTGTTGTTGTGTGTTTGCAGGGATCAGCAGCTCCTGCGCTCTCACCTGCCGTCCAGGTAAGACTGTTGGCATGCGTTTCCATGGTGATGGTGGGCGTGACTACGGGAGCCCTGTAACGCTCGGTCACATGACTTCCTGTGTGTCTTGTCAGGTCCCAGACAACCCCCCCAACTACATCCTGTTCCTCAGCAACCTGCCGGAGGAGACCAACGAGATGATGCTGTCCATGCTGTTCAACCAGTGAGTGGCGCGTTCGCTGTCGGTGCCGTGCAGTTGGTGTTCGTGTGTGAATAACGCCGTGTGTTTCCGTCAGGTTCCCGGGGTTCAAAGAGGTGCGCCTGGTCCCGGGGAAACACGACATCGCCTTCGTGGAGTTTGAGAGTGACACGCAGGCGGGCGTGGCCAAAGACGCCCTGCAGGGCTTCAGGATCACCGCCACCTGCGCCATGAAGATCACCTACGCCAAGAAGTAGAAGAAGTAGTGCCCAGGTCTGACACGGACAGAGACTTTGGGGGGGGGGGGGGGGTTCGATCTGATTTTTGTAAATCATATAAACTGCTTGTTTAGGTTTTTTTGTTTGTTTTTTTTATGATGACTTCTCACCGGGTCGAGAGGCAGATCTCTGGCCTCCATCTTGTTTTGTAAAGTAAAGAATAAAAGACTTTTACAGAAGTTTTTACTTCATGTCAGTTTCATCACTTCTGCACAGGCTGAAAACAAAAGTCCTCCTGTTGTCTGAGCCGTGGTCTGAGGCTCTGAGGCCGGGACGTGATCTGCTCCTGTGGCCCTCGGCCCACTGGCCCCTGATGATCAGCTGAAAGCTAAAATATTCCTGTAACGTACAAGAACGTCAGAAGTTCAGTGATCAAGGAAATGTGCTGCTCATTCTCCTGTGCTTTTATTTTGAAGGGTTGATCCATGAGAAGATCTAAAACCATCTCCTCTCTCAGCTTCTCTCTGGAGCTCTAGTAACAACAGGTCGGTGTCAGCCAATCAGAAGAGAGGAGGCTCTGAGCCTCTCTTCTGATTGGCTGATTGTTTTCTGACTGATCCAATAAAAACAGAGCAGATTTCAGAATAAAACACTCAGAGAAACCAAATCCTGTAACAAAGACAAATGTCAGACATAAAACAAACGTCTACCTTTATTGTGAAGGAGCTCCAGGTAGGTGAGGTCATCTTGTGCAGGTGCAGCACTTTTCTCTCTTCATCCTCGTATTGACTCTGATGATTCATAAACAACGTGATAAACATCCAGGGGCGGCGGTCCAGGTCTGGTCCTGCGGGCTCAGGTCGGTGTCGGCCATATTTCTGTCTCCAGCATCTTTGATTTGCGTCTCTGCAGCAGCACGAGCTCATCGTTTGGTTTTACAGCCATTGATCAGCAGGACGACGCTCGACATCAGAGCCTCAGCACTTTGTGGCCTGTTTATGAGGTTTATGGGACAGGAGGATATTTACCACTGTGATGTACGGGGGGGTGGGGGGTGGGGGGGGGGTCAGATCAGACAGAAGCATCAAACATACTAATGAACCAGCGCTGAGGGGGAATAAACTAGTGAATGATGAATGTCACAGACACACGTCTGTCTTCGTGTTTTGTCTTCAGTCATTAAACCTTTCACTGAACTGATTTGACCACAACTACAGTCGAAGTTCAACACCTGAGAACACGTGCTACAGTCTCTCAACTGTCACCAAAATGACGCCCCGACACTTCAGGACCTTTTGTACATTGACAGCTGCTGTCACCATGGTAACTGGCTTGGTCCATTTGTGAGCCAATCAGCTCAGAGGTTGTGAGTTACAGTCTGAGCTCAGGTGGGCTGGACGCTGTAACGCTGATGCTCTTGTTGTCTTGATCAGAGCTGAACTGTCTGGCTCCGCCCACTGCTGAACTTTAACTCTGTCTCTTTTCTCAGTGTTGTGTCGTGTGTTAACACTGTAATCTACTCGACACATATTCAACGCTGTATAGTTACAGTAAATTGGACAGATTTTAATGTCACTTAGTGACAGTTGCCACCTTTGCTTCCTGTTCACCTGCTGAGCAGCCTGAGGTCTGAAGATCAGTTCCTGTGCTCCATCTGTCTGGATGTCTTCACTGATCCAGTCAGTACACCATGTGGACACAACTTCTGTCAGAGCTGCATCACTCAGCACTGGGACGTTAATGTACCATGTCACTGTCCAATGTGTAAAGAAGTTTTCTACACCAGACCTCAGTTGAAGATCAACAGGTTCATCTCTGAGGTTGTGGCTCAGTTCAGACGTGAAGCTCAACAGAAAACCAGCAGCAGCAGCTCAGAGCAACAAGTTTCCAAACCAGGAGAAGTTCCCTGTGACGTCTGCACTGGAACCAAACTGAAGGCCCTGAAGTCCTGCCTGGTGTGTCTGACCTCCTACTGTGAGACTCACCTGGAGCCTCATCTGACACTGTCAGGTCTGAGGAGACATCAGCTGATGGAGCCTGTGGACAACCTGGAGGACAGGATGTGTAGGAAGCACGATAAACCTCTGGAGCTCTTCTGTCAGACCGACCAGACATGTGTCTGCATGCTCTGCCCTGTTTTAGACCACAAGACTCATGAGTTTGTTCCTCTGACAGAAGGGTCAGGGTGGAGCAGACCGCCGGTTTCCCAGAATGCATTTCATACGAATCAGCAAGCGACAACTGGCGGTCTTCTGTATGTGTGTGTGTGTGTGTGTGTGTGGTGGTGGTGGTGGTGGGGGGGGGGGGGGGGGGGGGGGGGGGCTTCGTTGTACGTCGTGAACGCGCCTGGCCGCGTTCTCGTCTCGTCACTTGTGTGGAGCAGAGCGCGCGGAGCAGCAGCCTCAGGTCCGTATCAGAGTTCCTCCTTTCTATCAGTGTGACTATTGATCAGTGTGACTATTGATCAGTGTTGATCAGTTGATCAGTGTTGATCAGTTGATCAGTTGATCAGTTGTTTGTGTTTTATTCTGTTTCACTCGTTTTGTTTGTTTGTTTTTCTTTTCTTGTTGAAAGTATTTTCTGTGATTCAACAGAAACACTGAGTGTGTGACCAGCACGTGCGTCTCATTATATCACGTCATTATTGTCATTATAAATATGATCACTGTCCTGTCATCCTCTGGCTCTCCGTCCACGGCCCCGCGGTGCGTTCAGGGACTCAGAAAACACATGTAGCCTACAATAACAACTGTATTCAACAATGCAATAACATTATCTATCATATCGATATGTGATTATTAGACCGAGCTGAATCTGAACAACTGAAAACAAACTGAGTCTCGCTGTGACGGAGAAACTGATGAAACCGATGATGATCGATTAAAAAAGGATCGATTCATCTTCTTTCAATGAACTAATCAATCAATTGATAGATTGTTTCAGACACGAGGTCAGTGTATCATCACAGATGTTAAAACAATAACACACACATTGAATAAAAGCTGTGACAGTTTGTCAGCAGCAGGTGGAGACAAAGAGCTGCGTCATCAGCCTGAGCTCCGCGGTGATGATGATGAACACGGGTCATTAAACAACCTGATGAACTTCATCATCATCTCATCATCATGTAGTTTATCACTTCTTCTTCTTCTCTGTTCTTATTTATCTGCTTCACGCCCCCGTGACCTCTGCGACCTTACATCAGAGCAGAGAAGAGTTCAGGTCTGAGTCTAGCAGGTGATTTACAGATGTGTGAGCAGCTGTTTACTGTCAGAGATCAGAACAGACCTGAGGTCAGTGTCACTGAGTCAGTGCTGAGACTCAGACGCCACATTCCCCAACCTGAGGCCAAATCTCACAGGGAGCTGACACGGTAACCTGGAGACTGGAAACACAGCTCTGTGTGTGTGTGTGTGTGTGTGTGTGTGTGTGTGTGTTGAGGCCACAGCTGGATGATGTGTTTGATCCATGTCATGGATCTGTTGATGTTTTCCAGACTCGTGTCATCTGCTCATCTCCACGCTGGCGTCTGTTTTCTCCTCCGGTTGAAACGTTCTGTTAAAATGTTTGTTGATTTTTAAATCGACGTCACCGTTTGTCAGAGAAGATGCTGACCTCTGACCCCTGCTGATTTTACCGTCCACCATGGACTGGCAGGAGATGAACCTTCACCTCGTGTCCTCTGACCCCACAGACCTGAGCATGCTCACCTGATCCAACATGGGCAACCTGACCAACGGCAGCCTGGCGATGACGGACTACTTCCTGTCCGGCGACGTCCTGGACTACGAGGTTCCTCCGGACGAGGTCCCGGACACCACGCAGGGGCGGGCCTTCTTCGTGGCCACCATTGTCATCGCCGTGGTGCTGGTGGGCATCATGCTGGTCTGCGGCGTGGGAAACTGTCTGTTCATCGCCAACCTGGCTCGCTACAAGCAGCTGAGGAACCTGACCAACCTGCTGATCGCCAACCTGGCCGTGTCCGACGTGCTGGTGGCGGCCGTGTGCTGCCCCTTCCTGCTCGACTACTACGTGGTGAAGCAGCTGTCCTGGGACCACGGCCTCGTGCTCTGCGCCTCCACCAACTACCTGCGCACCGTCTCGCTCTACGTGTCCACCAACGCTCTGCTGGCCATCGCCGTGGACAGGTGAGCTCCTCAGGTGTGATCAGAGCACCATCAGTTACCATGGAGACATCAGCCCAGGTTCATACAGAGTGAACAGCAAACAGGACGATGACACTCAAACACAGCAGACACAACAACACACGTGACACAACAACACACGTGACACAACAACACACGTGACACAACAACACACAACTGACACAAAGTGAACCCCACAACCTGAAGTGCTGTTTCCATGATCTGGAGATTCTACTGACGTTTACTGAAGAAATCAACACACACTGTAGTGAACACAACACACACTGGTGAACTGTGAGTGCACAGTGGTGTCCGTACAGTAGTGAACACACAGTAGTGAACGCACAGTGGTGTCTGTACAGTAGTGAACGCACTAAATGTCATGTGCACTTGAACATGATCCAAACGTGAACTTGAGCACCAGTGCAGCTCGTCTGTGGTTCACCTGTGTTAGTGAACATGACTCACCACAGTGACACAGGTTTGAGTCCAGCAGGTGTGTGGAAGCCCAGCCCCCTCCTTGTCGCCATGACACCAGGAAAAGACAACAGTGACTTTGTGAAAGTGAGCGACTCCTGTTTGAAACGTCAGTGTTGTGATTCATTGAGCTGCACGAACCAGTCAAACATCACAGCAGGTGTCGCAGGTGACAGGTCAGTGATGACCTCATCTCATCACCACTCTGACTGCACGAGTCGTCTCACTAATCAAAGGTATTGATATCAGTGATCCTCGACCAGCAGGTCTGAATGTCCCTGTGTGTAATAAATGTTGACACCTTCATCATCATCATCATCCTTCACCGTGTTGTGTTCGAGCGTCTGCTGTAAATCAGACAACAGAGACTTCTGGACTCTGCAGCTTCTGGATGAAATCCATCACCAGCTCCCACACCACCTCTCAGCTGCTCTCTGTGTCTCTCTGTGTCTCTCCCCCTCTCTGTGTCTCTCTCTCCCTCTCTGTGTCTCTCTCCCTCTCTGTGTCTCTCTCCCTCTCAGTGTCTCGCTGTCTCATTCATCATGTCCGACACTTTTCCTCCTTCCTGGTATAAACAGCTTCAGGAAGGGCGAGCACTCAGAGTGACTCTGGTGCGTCTGCAGCTCTTCACACTCAGATCACAGTCGTCATGGTGACATAGAGCCATGAATCAGATGACTGGTTCAAAGACCTCACTGAAGAACCGACCAGTTCTGCTCGTGGCTCCAGAACATTGTTGTGATCGTGAAGCTTCACTCTGCTCCGTCTGTTTTAACCACTTTGATCCACAGCCAAAAAAAAGACAGACCACGACCTCCACCTGCTGATTATTGACCTTCATTGACCCCTCCCCTTCTGCCTGCAGGTACATGGCCATCCTCCACCCCCTGAAGCCTCGTATGAAGCAGCAGACGGCGTGCTGTGTCGTCCTCACCGTCTGGATCGTCCCCATCTTCATCTCCATCCCGTCGGCCTACATGGCCTCTGAGACCACGTACCCACATGTCAATGGTCGCGCCCACAAGACCTTCTGTGCTCAGATCTGGCCCGTGGACCAGCAGGTCTTCTACCGCTCGTACTTCCTCCTCGTCTTCGCCCTGGAGTTCATGGGCCCCGTCGCCGTCATGGCCGTCTGCTACATCCAGATCTCCAGGGAGCTGTGGTTTAAGGACGTCCCGGGTTTCCAGACAGAGCAGATCAGGAAGAGGCTGCAGCGGCGTCGGAGGACAGTGGTGGTGCTGATCCTGGTGCTGGTGGCCTACATCCTGTGTTGGGCGCCATACTACGGCTTCGCCCTGTTGCGGGACTTCTACCCCACCCTCATCTCCAGGGACAGGAACTCCCTGGTGGCCTTCTACATCATCGAGTGCATTGCCATGAGCAACGGGGTCATCAACACGCTCTGCTTTGTCAGTGTACAGAACAACACCAAGCGCCTGAAGAAGGCCGGGAAGTTCCCGCTCAGGCTGGTGACCTTCGTAGCCGCCAAGTCGGTGGATGATGTGGAGGCTCGGACTTCCTCGCTCCGAGTGACGGAGGACGCAGACAGAGCTCGGCTCAGGTAGAACTCAAACATCTAAGGGTTCAACAGGTGAACAGGTGAAGGGCAGAGTTCTGAGCGTCCAGAGCGTCACTCATCTCTCCCATAAACCTATGGATCAGGTCCACCTCAGGGGCCAGAACCTCTGGACCTGCAGCTCCGCCTCCTTCAGGTATGAGGAGGAAACTGTGACCGTTTCAACTCGACAGCACAAACACTGAGCAGCTCCAAAACTACAGCTCCCAGAGTGCACTGCTCAGCTGTTTCCTCACAGGTTCAGGTTTGTGGAAGAAAAACCTTGAAGGACATGAGGTCTGAGTTCAGACCACAGCTTCTTCCGACTCAGCATTAAGAGGAAACTTTAGTTTGTTTGTTTCACTTGATGTTTACGATCGTTGTCTTTAACGTCAACACTTGTCCACAGAGAATAAAGTCTTTAAGTCTCAGCTTGTGTGAAAGTAACATGTGACAAATGTTTCAGAAATAAATCAGAAACTCTTCATCTGGCCTGAACCAGATGTGAAATGTCCAAGTCTGGGTTTTGATCAGGACCTGGTCCAGATGTAGAACACCAGTGTACCTGATCTACACCTGTAGGAGGAGGAGGAGGAGGAGGAGGACGAAGAGGAGGAGGTTCTACTGAAGAACAACACAGGAACATTTAGTTCCAACACCAGAACAAAGGAACCACAGCTGGTTCAGTTTCATCTGGATCAACTGCACCACAGAGACTGAAACCCTGGTCCTGGATCAGGTGGGACCGGATCTCTGGCTCAGACTCAGCGACACAGAAGAACTCCACAGGTTTGATCCTCGGGTCATAAAGTGGAACATCAGGTTTATTGAAAATTACATGAGAAAAAAATAGAGTTTTGTTGTTTCAGACTAACGATGAAGCCCTGAACGCACCACGACGTCCGGGGGTCAGGTGGCGTAAACAACATGTAAACAACAACAGACGTAAACTCACTGACAAGAGCAGATCAACTGAAACAAAACTCAGTGAAACCTTTAGATCAGTTTGTTGTTGTTTGTTGTTGCCATGACAACATCACACCCTGGAGTTTGAGCTCATTAATGGCATTAATGACGTCTCCGATCACCATCATCATCATCATCATCAGTCCCACCTTCCTCCTGAATCAAAGCTTCAGCTGCTGCAGCAGGTGAGTCAGCTCATGACCTCACAAACAAACAAACAAACAAACAAACAAACTTCTACTTCCTCCTCCTCAGAAACTCCTGAGCTTCTCTCTGCAGCCTCCGGACGTCCTCCGTGCCACTGTCGTCTGAGTCCAGAGGGACGTAGTCCTTGTCCTCGTCATTGTCCCCGTCCTCACTGTCGTCGTCAATGAAGCTGTCATCATCTTCAACGTCCTCATCGTCAGCTGGACTCCTCCGGGGGACGGCTCGTGTGGAGCGAGCTGCACAAACAGGAGACAGACAACAAGAGAGAAATGAGACAATACGACAGTGAGCAGAGGAAGAGACAGAGACAGACAGAGGACAAAGGTCGTACCTGGTCTCCTGGTGTGTTTGAACTCCTTCCTGTGGAGAGGGTTCTTCCTGTGAAGGACATCAAACTTTATTGACAGAGTGACTCAGAGACAACAATCAGTCTGTCAGTCTTTATTTATAACACCACAGGACAACACTGTCAGCCACAACTGGTTAGCTTAGCTTAGCATACTGAGTCTTACCTTCACATGGAGCTGTTTCCAGTTTTATGCTTAAATAAGATAAGCTAAGCTAAGCTAAACTAAACTAAGCTAAGCTAAGCTAAGCTAAGCTAAGAGGCGGTTTCACTGGGATTGAAGTAACAAACCAGTCCTGCAGGAAACGTGATTTCCCATCATACCTTGCGCTCCCTGTGTGTCATGTGACAGTGATGAAGATGTCTGACCTGTAGCAGTCGGTGCCGTAGGGACACTCAGGGCGCTCCTCCCCTCCGCCTCCTCCTCCTCCTCCTCCTCTTGGTAGTCACTGTCTCCAGGGTGACTGCACTCCTGGAAGTGGAGCGGGTTCTTCCTGAAACACAAACAGGAAGTGGCGACGGGTTTTATTCTGAAGGGTCGGTCACTGCCCACACGTCCCTCAGTGTGTTCTGCTCTTCATGGCCCCGCCCACCTGTAACAGTCCTTCCCATATGGACACGGGGTCCTCACTCTGGGTTTGGACACGGCGCCGGCGTCCGACCCGGCGGTCTCTGTCCGTCCAGTTGTCTGCTGTCTCTCTGACATCTCGTCCTCTGATGTCTCCATCCTGATGTTTGTGTCAGAGGACGACTGACCTCTGACCCCGACCTCCTCCTCCATGGTGATGTTGTCAGACTCGTCGCTGACCTCTGACCTGTTGACCTCTGACCTCACAGGTGCAGGCTGCAGTCGACCTGAAGGAGCCTGAAGGACGAGGACACTTTAGCAACTGAGCTGTGGCTGCATCATGAACTCAGCTGCTGATTGGTCGGAGAAAACAAACAAACAAACAAACAAACAAACGTCACTCAGCTGTTTTAGTTCCAGTGTCCTCCTCTTCATCACTTCTCCTTCTCCTCCTCTTCCTCAGCCTCTTCTCCTGACTAAGCCCCGCCCTCTCAGGTGAGGAGACTGCTGTGGGCGTGGCCTCTCCAGCTGCTGCAGGTGCTTTAATCTTCTTCAAAGCTGAAACAGATGTTTTAGTTTCATTTGATTTTACATCAACAAACACGTCACCTCCACCTGTTCACCTCCTCCACCTGATCACCTCCTTCTGTTCACCACCTCCTTCTGTTCACCTCCTCCACCTGATCACCTCCTTCTGTTCACCACCTCCTTCTGTTCACCTCCTCCTCCTGTTCACCTCCTCCTGTTCACCTCCACCACCTGTTCACCTCCTCCTCCTGTTCACCTCCTCCTTCTGTTCACCTCCTCCACCTGTTCGCCTCCTCCACCTGTTCACCTCCTCCACCTGTTCACCTCCTCCTGTTCATCTCCTTCTGGGTTTGGTTCTGTTCCTGGTACTGGTACCAGAACCCAAACCGGGATCGGAACCCGTATCGGGTCCGGTACCGGAACCGGAACCGGAAGCCGAACCGGGAACCAGGTCCGGTACCGGAACCCGAACTGGGCCCGGTACCGGAACCCGAACCGGAACCCGAACTGGGCCCGGTACCGGGTCCGGGACCGGGACCGGAACCGGAACCCGAACTGGGCCCGGTACCGGGTCCGGTACCGAAACCCGAACCGGGACCGGAATCCGAACCGGGAACAGAACCAGGATCGGATCCCGAACTGCATTTCGTTGCCTTGTACCTGTGACATGTACAATGACAATAAAGTTGAATCTAATCTAATCTAATCTAAACTGGGACTGGAACCAGAACCGGGACCTGGATCAGGACCAGGACTTGAACAGTGACCAGGAGCGTTGCCGTTCCAAGGCCTCGGTCACATCTCCTGTATTTGACTTCACATCACTATGAACTGTGGGAAACTCTCTGAAGCAAAGCCAGTGTTGATGCTGACTGACAGTGAGGGACAGACACTGACTTGATGATGTCACAATGGGACACTGACACGTGAACCAGGACTTGGCCCAGAACCACCGGAAGTGGGAACTGGGACCAGGAACAGGACCAGGAACAGGACCAGGACCAGGACCAGGACTGGAACGGATCATGGTCTGTTGTCATGTGACGGGAAGACGGGGGGTGGTACCTGTGGGACTGGAGGCAACAGCCGCCGTCATCATCCATGCAGGTAAAACTCTCTTCCTGGTGACGGACGGAGCGACGTTGCCCTGACAACAGCGAATAAAGCTTTGTGATTGGCTGCTCAGGTCAAAGACACATAAACCTGCTCGTTCCTGAAGACACGTTCACTGCCTCAAAAACATCATTCATCCTGATTCATGTGTTGTTTGGGGTTTTGATCACAGAAGTAAAAACTCAGACCTGATTTTCTCTCGTTTTGACATCGTCCTCCTCCTTATTGGATGGTGCTGATGATGTCACAGTCTGTCCAGGGTCTGCTCTCACTGGATTGGCTGGTTCCACATGAGACTCAGGAGAACCAGGAAGTTCCCGCTCTTCTTCCTCAAGTGCCTGACTGTTTCTGCAGGAAGTGACATTTGACCAGAAGAAAACACTGAAACCAGAATTCAGCATTTAAAACGCTGTGTGTGAAACGTGTGGAGTTCCTGCTGCAGCCAATCAGAGACGAGCTGGAAGAGGAAGACGAGCGTGAGCGAAGACGAGCGTGAGCGTCACACGAACACTGGGAACATTCGCTGAGTGTCCTCTCCCATCGCTGTGATCTGCACTTCAAACAGAGCCCGGTCAGGACAATAAAGGAGACCGTGACTCAGAGAAAACAGATCCTCCAACATAAATCAACAGTCGGCCTGATGTTGGCTTTAAACCCAGTCAACAAACAACACTCAGCCATGCAGCCCCCCCACCCCCACCCCCCGCACTGCCCACACAGAGACAAGATTAGACTTTCATTGGAGAGTGAAGAGCAGCTTCATCCATCTTCACTTTATTATTCAGAGACCTGCAGGGAGAAGCTGCAGCGTTAATCAGATTCGGCTTTTGATCTTGACGTGTTGACATGGAGAAGAGCATTTTCTGACGTGTAAGTACCTGAGAGTGCGCTCGTCTCCACCCACGGCCACCACCTCGTAGACGAACTGCCCCGGCAGCAGAGAGATGAAGTCTCCATGATGAAGAGTGTACCAGGAGTCTTTCTTCAGAGATCGAGGGTCTTCATCGTCGGGGGACGACTGAACGAAGCACGGGTTCACGTGGGTCTGAAGATCCAGAGGAAACAAACCAGTCAACCTCAGCAGGTGGTGATGTGGTACAGTCGGACCACAGGCTCACACTGATGAGCAGAAACAGTGTCTCCACTCACTCACAAACCCAACAACCAACCCACAACTATCTTGTCTGAGGCAAGACGAACCATGAACAGGAGACATGGTGGATCTTCCCCAAGGCTCTTGTCTGGTCCAAACCAACAGAAGAACTTCAGTGGAAGTCGTAGACCTGGAGACGTGATGGTGGACGGACAAGTGGTAGACAGTGTGATCAACCAGCTTCTGTCAGGAAACCCTGAGTACAGACTTTAATTTGTGCTGCCGCCCTGAACGTAGCTCCACACCAGGTGGACCTCTACAAGTCAGGTTTGTTCCTGGATGGCAGCGGTCTGGTTAAAGGTTCCTCCAAGTTCCCAGATCTCGGTCCGACCGGGCTTCAGCTTGTACCTGGTTCCACATTAGGGTCGAAGCCTCAGTAGTTTGGAGGTGTTGTGGTGCTCTGGCAGCACATGGAGAACCGACAGCACCAGGTACGAGCCTCACCTTTGGGGTGTTTGGTTCAGTGTCTTGCTCATGGACACTTGGAGTCACAGAACCACCAACCCTGCTTCTACTGGGTGATTATTTCAAGCTTTGACCTCGATGACGATTAATGAACCAGCTCTCTCCATGGGTCAGAGAGGCAGACACTCTCTCTACATTTAAGTCTAGGCCTAAGACCTTCCTCTACGACAGAGCTTCAGTTAGGGCTGGCTCAGGTAGTCCTGATCCATTTTATAGGTACACTGCTGTAGGCTTAGACCCCCCCCCCCCCCTTGCACTTTGTAGTCTGGCCTTGGTGTCGCCATCCCTCTGCACCAACCGCCGCCTCCATCACCTCCTTTTCCTGCTGTTAAACCGGTCTGCACTCCCTGCTCATGACCCAGTCTGCCGTCCAGTCGTCCCATTAAGCTGGCCTTCCCTCCCTGCCCACCAGGAGCTGCCTTCATCATCTCTTGTTAACTGACTGACTCCATTTCCATGTTGTAAACTGTCTTGTTGTCTGTATACAACATCTATGTCACGTCTGCCCGTCCTGGGTGAGGGATCCCTCCTCTGTTACTCACCCTGAGCTTTCTCCGTTTTTCTTGGGAGTTTTTCCTCAGTCGATGTGAGGGGTCAGAGGTCAGAGGATGGAGAAACAGGCTATACAAATCAAACTGCCTTGCCTTGTCTCTTTTGTGCTCAGTCGTCTGAAATGTGACGTAGACACTAAGTGGTGAGGTCACCTTCGGCCAAGGACGCACCATCTTCAGGTACAGTCTATAGCAGGCATGTCCAAACTACTCCACAAAGGGCCGTGTGGCTGCAGGTTTTTGTTCCAACCAATCAAGAACACACAGTTTGGCCAATCACCTGTCTGAAGACTGAGATCAGTTGATTAAATGAGTCAAGTCTGGTGTGCTGCTGCTTGGTTGGAAAGAAAACCTGCAGCCACTTGGCCCTTTGTGGAACAGTTTGGACATGCCTGGTCTATAGAGTCACAACGGCGCCATGAAAATATATAAACCTGTAAAATAATAAGAAAATAAACGTGGACCTGTAAAGAGAAATCATTTGTTGCTTTTCCTTTTATCGTACCAGTCTTGTTTGGCTTTTGCAGACTTTTGCCTCTACTTCATGTGTCCAGGACCAGACCTCTGAGCCTGGGCAGGAAGACCCGCCCCCAGCCATTTGACTGACAGCTTTTCAAACTGAAAAAGCAAAAATCAATGTGGGAGAGACAAATGAGCTGCAGGTAACAGCAGTGGTCCCAGAGCAGAGGGGGAGTCACAGCGATGGAGACACGCCTGAGGTCGCTGTTTACTGACAGATCAAACAACAGCTGATTGGTCTCCAGCTCAGAGTCCGTGGTTCGAAGCCTGCGGACGGTTTCCCACCTGCAGCGTACAGGTGGAGCGTCAACAGTGCTCAGACTTTCTGTGGTTGTGGCGCAGGTTTGCAGGCGGAGGTTCTCCAGCTGATCTTTGAAGAACGTCCTGAGACTGATATACCCGACTCCACCGTCGAAATAAATGACGCGCTGTGGAGTGGTGATTATTTCTCTGAGACGTGAGGTGAAGTAATTAAAGTCAATGGTGATTAACAGAGGTTTGTTATTAGCTCTGACCTCAGCGCGACCTCTGCCCTCAGGACTAATAAAGATCTGTGGATCTGATGGACTCACAGGGAAATGTGACTGATTCTGACAGACAGAGTGAAGTGACTGCAGGCCAATCAGGGATCAATGAGACTGATCAGGAGCAGGTTCCCGGTGATGGAGGGTTTCAAAGTCTCAGACTGTGACTGAGAAACATGGAAAAGGTCCTGAAGCTTTTATCACTAGTTAAATATACACACTTTGATCCCAGGTGTAGAACAGGAAGTGATGAATCAGCTGATGTTTAATATTCTATAATCTGCTCAGTGTCCAGCGGAGAGGACGTTTTCATCTCCATGGCGACAGGGACAGACTCACCGGTTTGAGGCGCAGCTGTCCGTTCAGGTTCTCCAGCAGCCCGTGGTGTCTGGACACTCTCTTATCGCTGACCTGAGACCAGGGGATGAGAAGCTAATGAGAAAAAACACCTGTGTCGCAGTGACATCAGAGAGTGGGCGGAGACACAACTAACTGTTACTGTCACCCTCAGGACCAAACTCCACCTGCTCCAGGTCAACGAAACAAACACCTTCTGGATTTAAATGATGTCATGTTTCATGCTCCCCAGAGGACGAACCTCACAACAACCTGTGGTTCCCCTGGGGTGTCATTACGGTGGCCCGGAGGGCTCGACCCAGCGCTACTGAAGAACCTCACCGCCAAGAGCAACGTCCAGACCTCAGGAGCTGTAGTCTGTGTTGATGAAGTGACGTGTTGCCATGGAAATGTGCAGTCTGTCAGTTTATCGTGTCCCCAGAAACACCTCTGCTGCTGTGTTGGCTGTGTTCTGCTGCAGTGAGTTGACCCCTCAGGGCCACCGTAGTTTACACTGTTTTCCTTCACCTTATTAATCCTCACTGATAATGAACAGATAAAACTACGTGCTGAGCTCTAACCCTCCGTGTTTTCAGAGTGACAGCGCCCTCCAGTGACAGACACACACACACACACACACACACACACACACACACACACTCACCCCCAGCAAGGGGCCCCGGCCCAGCACCGTCTCCCCCGGGGGCAGGTGGACCGGAGCTCCGCCGTCCACCGGGACGAGGTCGAAGCCGGACATGGTGGTTGGGGCGCCGGACTGGAGGCAGCTTCAGCCCGGTTCACGGCTCCAGAGGCGCCGAGAGTAAACACACCGACACTGGGCTGGAGAAACTTGGCGGGAAAATGAATTCAAGAGGGGAGCCTACGTCACGACGCTGCGCTGACCTCACCTGTGACCACCTGTCGTGGCGGGAAACCGGACCTCCGTGAGGTTTAAAACTGAGACAAAACCTGAACCAACAACTTTCAGTCAGCGACACTGTTCAAAACTTCCGGGATGCTGCTGCGCATGCGCAGTAGAGCAGACACGTGACGCTGCTCAGGAGCAACACGGACACACCCCCGTGGATTTTTAAATCTTCTCATCTACGTCATGTTTCTGTCCGTAAACAAACGTAAAGACCGTTTACGAATGAAGAGATGACAGCGGTCAGTTCGGCCTCTACGACCTCCTCACTAATTCACTAAAACATACAGTTATTGATCAGGCTGATCAGGCTGATCAGCTGCAGTCTCTCATCCTGAAATGTGACGAGCAGCAATAAAACTGAACATAATCGATTTGTTGTTATTGATCCAAAGGCCGAATGTAAGAGACGCTGCCGATGATACAGAGACAAAACCGGTTTACATTTAATACATGATGAATGTGTTCATTAACGATAATTCAGTTAGAAACGGGTGTGTTTTGAACGGAGCCTGGTGCGTGACGTGTTATTATGACGTCCAGTCATAATAACGTCATGGAGTCATCATGGAGTGGAGCGGTCAGATGACGTAGAAGCAGTTATATGAGTTTTCTGTGAAAAATAAAAACGAAACCGTTTGTTTTTGTTTTGTCAGAGGAAGTGCGCATGCGCAGTGCGACGACAACACGGTGACGTGTGTCAACAGCCGTTGAGACATTTAAACGTTCAGCTGTCAGACACGGAGCGACCGGACCGGACCACGGGTAAGAACACCGCCGGTACCGCGGCACTGACCGTCTGTAGCCGGACCACACCGACAGAACCGACGGTCTGTAGGAGGAACCACAGACAGACCTGCAGATAAAACCACAGACAGACACACAGACAGAAACACAGACAGAAACACAGACAGACCTGCAGACAGAACCACAGACAGAACCACAGACAGACACACAGACAGACCCACAGACAGAACCACAGACAGAACTACAGACACAGCTTGTGTCCTGTGTGACACAACCTTTCAGACTAAGAGCTGCGGCGCTTTGTGTCGCTGTTAACAAGCTAACAAGCTAAGGAGCTAACGAGCTGCCGTTCGCTGCTGGGCGGAGGCCAACACACACACACACACACACACACACACACACACACACACACAGACACAGACACGCTGCTCTGAGCTGTTTATGTCGAGATACACGTGACTTGACGTAAACTCCTCGACACACACACACACACACACACAGACGGGGTTGTGTTGACGGTGTGTTGGTACGTGCTGTTTCCTGTCACGTGTCCATATGTTGCAGTGGAGCTGAGAGCATGTGTTTCCACTGCGCTCTGGCCTCAGTCTGATGTTAGTGAGACGGCAGCTCAAGTCCTGCTTTGTTCATACAGCGCCTTTATAGCACGTGTGAAGTGAGCAGCAACACAAGCGACACGAGGCACGTATGAACCGGTGAGAGGACCAGAGCCTCCTGCAGCAGGCCAGGGGGGTGCTGTTGTCAGGGGGGAGGACCAGAGCCTCCTGCAGCAGGCCAGGGGGGAGGACCAGAGCCTCCTGCAGCAGGCCAGGGGGGTTCTGTTATCAGGGGGGAGGACCAGAGCCTCCTGCAGCAGGCCAGGGGGTGTTGTTATCAGGGGGGAGGACCACTTCCTGTAGAGCTGATCATGTGATGGGCTCAAAGTGATCCAACACTGCCAGGGACACAGAAACCACATGAGGGTCAAGGTCAGTGGGAACGGCCTCGGATCTGAGGACAGGTACGCTCTCACCTAAACGTCTCACAGAGGATGGATGAAGGTGTGGCTGAGGCTGCGGCGCACGGATCAATACCTGTGATCTGAGGCCGTCCTCAGAGATGCACTGAGAAATAAAACCAGTTTTAGCAGCTTCTTGATTGTCCCACAGACGACTGACAAACCTCATCGGACACTCGGAGCTTGTCCTTTGTCCACGTCCTCTGCACCTGTCAACACACACGTCTCAGAGAGCAGGTGTGGTCATTTAGCCCAGGTCCTGAAGGGGCGTGTCCTTCTTAGAGGGGCAACAGAGTCTGAACTCGTAGAGCAACCTGTCTGTGGTTCTGTCTGTGGTTCTGTCTGTGGGTCTGTCTGTGGTTCTGTCTGTGGGTCTGTCTGTAGGTCTGTCTGTGGTTCTGTCTGTGGTTCTGTCTGTAGGTCTGTCTGTGGTTCTGTCTGTAGGTCTGTCTGTGGTTCTGTCTGTGGGTCTGTCTGTGGTTCTGTCTGTGGTTCTGTCTGTGGTTCTGACTCTGTAAAGCCCATAGAGTGTGAATGTGAGTGTGTGGTCAGTATGTGGCCCAGTGATTGACAGGTGACCTGTCCAGGTGACCCCGCCCCCACCTGTGTCAGCAGTATGTAGTTGTATATGATGATCTTACCTGTGCGTGTGGCGGTGACGTCACACTGATGGTGAACACACTCACAGCTCATCAGTGTCTCTCACCTCCTCACCTGTGCAGGTGACACAGTGTCTCTGTCTCTCCTCAGTGACGATGCAGCGTGACATCACCAGCACATCCCCCACGGTCCTCCTCTGTGGGAGGGGCCCGTCACCCCCGCCGCTCGCCGCCGACTCGCGACCTCTGAACTTTGTGGAGACGTTGCCGACGGAGATGAGCGTGAGGATCTTCAGGGAGCTGGACACACAGAGCCTGGTGAGCGCCGCCCTCACCTGCAGGCTGTGGCATTACATCATCGAGCACAGTGAGCAGCTGTGGAGGAACCAGTGTCTGCTGGTCCAGGCCGTCTGCCACAGGGAGGTGGACCAGGACCGCAGGGACGGGCTGTCCTGGAAGGTGGGGGGACACAGACACAGAGACAGACACAGAGACACAGAGACACAGACACAGAGACAGACACAGAGACACAGAGACAGACAGACAGAGACACAGACTCACAGACAGACAAACAGACAGACACACAGAGAGACAGAGACAGACAGACAGAGACACAGACACAGACAGACACACAGACAGACAGAGACACAGACAGAGACAGAGACAGAGACAGACACAGACACACAGACAGACAGAGACACAGACACAGACAGAGACAGACGCAGACACACAGACACACAGACACACAGACACAGACAGACAGAGACACAGACACAGACACAGAGACACAGACAGACAGACACACAGAGAGAGACACACAGACAGACACAGTCTCCATTAACGTTGTGATCTAAGGTGCAGATGAAGAGGTCAGAAGGAGTGAACACTTACAGGTGATGAGTTCCTCTGACCTCTGAGCTGCTGTCTCACCTGTGCAGGTGACGTTGGTGAGGAACTACACTCGCAGCTGCGTGAAGCGTGATTGGCTGAGGGGGCGGTACAGCCATGTGAGGTCAGCGGAGGAGCTGAGCGGCAGGAGGATGACGCCGCTGGACGCTGAGACGTGGGGGGAGATCCTGCAGGCCGAGCTGGACAGATGACGGACAGATGAGGGACAGATGAGGGACAGATGAGCACATCTGGAGCTGATGACTGATGTCACACATTAAAGACTGTACATATGTAGTTTTATACTTTTTTAAGAACAAACAATCATGAGGCTGAAAGTGAAACACTGTTTGATGTAAATAAGACGGAGATGTAATAAACCACATGTCTGTGTCACTCACTGTGTCTGTGTGTGTGTGTGTGTGTGTCTGTGTGTCTGTGTGTGTGTGTGTGTGTGTGTGTGTGTCTGTGTGTGTGTGTGTGTGTGTGTGTGTGTGTGTGTGTGAGGGGCAGAAAGGACGCAGGCAGAGCAGACCTGACGCTCTGACTCTACCTGCTCTGTCAAGATAAAACACACGACATGCAGCATGAGTGGTGTACATGAAGTCGTGCCTCTGACACCTCCTGGCATGACAACTTCCTGTCATAGCCACCCCCCACCCCACCACCACCACCACCACCACACACACACACACACAGCTGTAAAACACAGACAGGTAGGAGAGAGTAATAATCGGATGTTTTGGTGAAATTATAGAAATAAATATCCAACTGCTACATTTGTGTTGTTTGTTCCAACACACACAGTCACAGTGTGTCCATCAGGCTGCACACACACACACTCACACACACACACACACACACACACACACACCTGAACACGGGGGAGAGGTGGGTCAACATCTGCAGCTGCAGGTCATGTTATTCCTGCATCAGATCCATAATCAATAATAAAAAAAACCAGACTGTGACCCAGCCCAACAGCTGAATACGTCATTAACACTGATCGATCGCTCATTCATCTGATTCACAATGAAAAGCTCAGATCAGAATGTTTGAGTTTTGGATGGTTGATCAGTCCTCACGGTTCCGCTTTTATTTTGAAAGCTGTAACCGGAAGTGTGTGTCGGTGCCGCTTGACTCTGGTCCCTCCGCAGCATCACCGCATCATCCGCTTCCTCCTCCTCCGTCAGTGCGGGAGCACAGCGCTGAGCCGCCGGGACAATGGACGACGTTCCCCCGATCATCAACATCGCCATCTCGCTGCGGATCCAGCCCAACGAGGGGCCCGTGTTCTTCAAGGTGGACGGGACCCGGTTCGGCCAGAGCCGGACCATCAAGCTGCTGACGGGCTCCAAGTACAAGATCGAGGTGGTGATGAAGCCGGGGACCGTCGAGGCCACGTAAGAACCAGAACCGTGCGGGTCCGGGTGGGGTTCTGCGGGGTGTGTGTGGGCGGGGTGTAACACAGGACAGGAGCTGTAGACGTAGAAGAAGCATGAACAGAGGAGCAGGCCTCCCCCTCCCCCATTACCCCCCACCCCTCCCCCCTGCTCCACCTGACACCGCCTGAATTAAACATGTGGAGCTTTCTCTGGATTGGTTGCAGTGACGTCACCGAGACGCGAGTCGGGCAGGGCTGGGTCCAGCTGATCAGCTGATCAGGTCCAAATGATCGATAACTTCTTGTTGACGTTAGATTGTTCAGATTGTCTGAGGTCAGTGTAAGAGGAGGGAGCTGAGCCACGTACCTGTCAGGTGTGTTAGAGCCAGCTGTGGTTCACTGTTCAGATGTTCATACAGATGTTAATGCAGATGTTGATGCAGATGTTGATGATGAGGCCTCGGCTCGATCGAGAGTCAGACCAGAATTCTCTCTGTGGTTCTGGAGACTCACCTGCGCGGGCCGTGGCTCACCTGAGCAGGTATCTGCCTTACCTCACTCCTCTGACCTGCAGCCATGTCCTGGTCCTGTTCTGTCCACAGCAACATGAACATCGGAGGCATCGTCTTCCCCCTGGAGCAGCAGTCCAGAGACCAGGACTCGGTGGTCTATCACGGCCAGTACGACACCGAGGGCGTCCCTCACACCAAGAGTGGAGACCGGCAGCCGGTCCAGGTCAGCATGGAGGTGAGTGATTGTCCTCAGCAGGGGGAGGAGTCACATCACAGACTGTCCAGGTTCTTACTGCCTCACCTCCTGTTTCCTGTCTAGTTCAACAAGGCCGGGACGTTTGAGACGGTGTGGCAGGCCAAGTACTACAACTACTACAAGAGGGAGCACTGCCAGTTCGGCAACAAGTTCAGCAGCATCGAGTATGAATGCAAACCCAACGAGACCAGGACCCTGATGTGGATCAACAAGGAGTCGTTCAACTGAGTCTGGCCGTCTCGGCACCGTCCACTCACCCAGTCCCCAGCAGAGGACACCAGTGGCACCAGGACTTTGAACATCAGCATCACAGGGACGGGGCGGCCCTGTCTTGCAGGGGGTGGAGTCAGTGGAGAGACAGCTGTTAGCTATGCTGGTCTTTACAGGGGCTTCGCTTTAAAGCTGCACTCAGCAACGCTGCTTTCTCACGGCCTCAGATGGAACGATCAACACATGTAGGTAATGTTCAGAAATCCTACTCAGAGACGTCAGTGAACTGCACACGGTGCATTTACAGCTGGTTTAACGGGACAGAAAAGACAAAAGATCTGAAGCTGAAGCTCTTGAGTTTCAGTCTGTCACCTTTGACCCCTCAGTGGTCAAGTATCTCACCTTTACTGGTGTTTCATGGTTTTACTGGTACGAGAGCCAAGAGAATCTCAAATGAAGAGCGTAGCTTTGAAGCGGGGTGGGCGGGGCTATGGGACATCAGACACTTGTTAGACAACCTCCCGTAATGATCCATACTCATGTCAAGTCCATGTGTCCACCACAGAGACAGGTGAGGCGATGAGCTTAGCTTAGCTTAGCTTATCTTAGCTTAGCTCAGACGTCCACCTTGAAAACAACTTTATGTCAACACCTTTAAAAAGAGAGTTTTGACAGAGATGAGTCACAGAGGAACGACAAATGACAGAACCAGTGAAACACTGTTAGCCTGGGTTAGCTAACATCTTATCATGAAACCATCAGGGTTTAGAAAACAGAGTAATTAAGACAAAACTAGCTGCTAACTGCTGCTAAAGCTACACAGTCACCTTTAATCTCTGTTTCAGCTGCAGATTGGAGACTTCTGGAAGTTGTTTGTTTCTTTGATGCGATGTAGCTAGGCTAACAGTCTTTGTGCTAATGCTAGGCTAACCCTCAAACAGGCCTCTGTGCTGGATGCACTGACTTGAAATCCTTGTAGATCTTTTAATATCACGCTGAGAAGAATTGAAACCAGCGTTGTCCTTTAAACCCAGATCCAGATGCTCCCCTAACGAGTGAGAGATTTCCTTCAATTACTAAATTAACCACAGCGCCCCAGTTAGCATGATGCTAGCAGAAGACCAGGATGGAAGACACCTGTGGACAGAGGAAGGATTTTACCTTATTTATTGACTCTATGTGTGTCTGTGTGTCTGTGTGTGTGTGTGTGTGTGTGAGAGAGAGAGAGAGAGAGGATGTGCGTGAAAATAAATGTGATAGGTTTGATTTGTCTTTTTCTTATTATTTAATGGAAAAATCCAGTGGAGCACCTTTAGAGGAAACACTTACTGTGACCTGATGATGTCTGAGAAAATATTTCCACTATCATAAAATAAAACTAAGTCCTGTTCAGTGAGCCCTTCACAATAAAAGCACATCCTCTAGCTACCATAATGAAACGGACCTTTGGTGACGCCCCGGTGAAAATCTGGAGACAAAAACAAAAACAGACTCAGTTTAAAACAGAAGAAGACAAATTGAAGAAGCTGTTGAAACTGTGGCAAACTGCATTTTTCCTTTAAATGATAAAGTTGCTCTTTTTGTGTTTTTCCAGAAGCCATGTTTGGATTCAAACTGACTGTTTCCTGAAGATCCAAATCTGTAAAACAGTTTCATTTGAAGAAAAGTTCTGTAACACACTGAAACATTAATCAAACAAAAAGCAGGAAATAGAGCATAATTAGTTGGAGACTATTTCCAGTGGCAGATTAATCCACATCAGGTGCAGCAGGTGACGTTCAGGGTCAGTTTGAATCTTTTCATGTGTACAGTATGAACCACAAGAGAAGGGTTGAGATGACTCTTCTTCTTTGGTTTTGTGCTCGTCTGGATTCACTTTGCCAAACACCCTCAGTTTCTTTGTTGTGTTCTCTCAGTGCTGAAACCCTGATGTTTTGTTTCGTGTTGGACCGAGGGACTATAAAGTGTTTGTGAATAAACCTGTAGACAGAACCAACGCTCACCTGTGATGTTATTGTGAACCTACACAGCTGTGTATCATCAGCAGCAGCAGCAGCGGCAGCAGCATGCAATCACATACAGATATTAGATCATCATTACTGATGTACTGATGCATTAATACTGTCAGAGTTGGTCTGTGATTATTTTATACAGAGCTCGACAGTTTGATTTATAGGACCGTCATGTTAGAAATAACAGCTGACTAATAAATGTAATAGAGTAAAAATCACTTTGTGTCCCTGGACTGTGGAGGTGGAGTGAGGAGAACAAATATGAAATGTACAGTAGGTACAGTACAGTAGAGTAAATGGACCCTGGTGCTAATGAGTGACCTGTACTTTTACCTTCAATGTATCACACAACGCACAGGGCCGTAGCCAGCTATGAGGTCACCGAGGTCCGGCCCCCGGTAAAGATTTCTGAGAGAAAAATATAGAAAAGGCCCCGAATAGAACAGCATAACATATTAACGCACCGGACAGCTTTTATTTTGAAACCGCACGGTGCACGCAGGAAGTTATCTGATGTATCGGTGGAAATCGCGGGAAATTTTGAGCTGAAGAGGAAGACAAGGTGACAGGTGAGTGACAGCTTTTTTTATTATTATGTTACAACCAAGCAGCCCGCTGTAAGTTAAACCAGCAGTAAGAAACATACTGGAAAGAGGAGCGTTGGTTCACATGGCGCCCGGCGGACGGTAGACCGGGTGCCATTCAAGTGGACGAGAGAACGACGGTAAAACTTGAGGGAGGTTGGCAAAAAAAATACCGTGGACGGGGTCACGGGAACAACAAACGGCAACAGGCCACTGTCCCGAGTCAAAACATTTTAACTTCTGCCGCCTGCCGCCATGCCCCACCGGCTGTGACCTATGAGTACGAGACGACTATGTTGACGTTGCCATAACAACACGGTGACGGAACGTATCATAAACTTAACTGGCCTGGCTCAGAGACATATGCTGACCTGGCTCAACCGCGTGTTGGTAACTGTAGCCCTGTATAAAATTCATAATACTACAGAGCATAAGAGATAATTAACAGTGTAATAAAATGCTGTTAAAAAAGGTTCATAAATAAATACAGTTCATAATGGTTAAAATGGTTAAAAATGTCTGCTGTATACAAAGCATAAATATAATATGTGTAGTTAATAATTAAGACGATTTACAGTTAAAAGATAAATATATATTAAGGTCTTTAAGTTTGTGTAAGTTCATACAATATCTCTGTACGAGAGAAAAGCATAGAGTAAGAAGCCGTGTTCATGTGTGTAATCTAACCTGTTAACTGTCATGTATCCATCATTTCATTCCTGTCTCGCCTTTGGTTGTGGTTTAAGTCTACGAGCCAATCAGAGCAGATTCACTGTGTAAGGGGCGGGACTAGCGTGCAGGTTAGTGTGGGGAGTAGAGAGCACACGAGGAGAGAAACAGACGCTATCTACCAGACAGCCGAGAGAGGAGACATCGTGGTGTGGGAAGCATTTAAGTTTATCGTGGAGGTCGACTATCCGTGGTCCTGTGTATAAACTTTGTGTGTGACCTGCAAGAGGTGAATATAATGAATATGACGTGCATTTGTGCTATATCTAACTGCTATAGTGAAACGAGACGTAATGTGTAATGAGTTTAGCGACATGCTAACTAGCGGGAGCATTTCGTGCTAATGAGCCTGTGCATTGTTTTAGCATGCAAATGTTAAACAGACGCTAATATGAGCTAAGTCGACATGAGCTAGCGTGTTTTATTGTGGTTCAATTCGTGATAATGTGCTTCAAGGAGACGGACGTTTGTCGTGTCCTGTGTTCTTCGTCCTGCTGTGTTGCGTTTCTCCCATGTGGTGTCGGTGTGCCGTTGCCCGCGTGGGGTTGGATTGTCTGCCTTAGCCATTGCCCTTGTCATCCGGAGACTCACCTCATTCCCCTTCTTCCCCATTCATACACATTCCCCGGGATTTCGTGAGAACTAAAAAGTCACACATGCACGTACTTTTATTTTCCTGCTCGGTCTGAGTGAAGCGGCCATCACAGTTTTTAGGCCCCACCGTACCCAAGCTGCAATAAACAGGCCTGCAACGGGTTCAACTTTCATTTCAAGGTTGTGTTCATATGAATGTGTGTTGGCCCACAGTGTGAATTTGAGTTTTGTGTTATTGTAAATTAAGAAAGGAAACGGGTTTTGAGTGCAACTGAAATACCCTGAGAAGGATAAAAACTATTTGTTATTTTTTTATTTTCAAGTATAAAAACAAACAACTAGTTTTATTTTGCAAAGTAAACAGTCTGTAACAAAAGTATAAACAAAGATATTTAAGATAATTTTATTTGAGAAGTATCAATTAACAAAAGAAAACATGTAAAACCATCGAAGAAGAAACTAAAGTTTATTTTCAACTTTTGAATAATTCGGTGAAGTATTTATTTTATTTCATTTTAAATACATGCACTGTTTATTTTATCTTTGTAAATAAAATCCTTACCAGAGGAGACTTTTGCATTTAAACATACGAGTTGTGGTGGTCATGTTTATTCCTACTACATTGGACCTGGGTTTCATAACCATGGCAACAGAGACTCCTAGCGTAACATCTATCTATCTATCTCTATATATCTATCTATCTATCTATCTATCCATCGATCGGTCTATCTATCTTCAAGGACTCAATCAAAAATTACCTTCAAGCATCATTCATAGGCAGGTTGTCGTGAGCGTGGTGTACCGCGACCACACACCGGCCCGGCCAGCTGCCCCCGCCCCTCCGCTTCCTGGTCTGTATAGCCTGTGCCTGTGTTTGAGCGGGTGGCTGAGAGAGTGAGTGCCTCCCTCCGTGTTACACGGCCGGCCTGGTCGACGTGGCTCTTTTACTCTCTACACCGCGAGCCAGCGGCTGAGCCCAGCTGTCCCCGCCCCTCCGCTTCCTGGTCTTAATAACCTGTGCCTGTGTTTGAGCGGGTGGCTGAGAGAGTGAGTGCCTCCCTCCGTGTTACACGGCCGGCCTGGTCGACGTGGCTCTTTTACTCTCTACACCGCGAGCCAGCGGCTGAGCCCAGCTGCCCACGCCCCTCCGCTTCCTGGTCTGTATAGCCTGTGCCTGTGTTTGAGCGGGTGGCTGAGAGAGTGAGTGCCTCCCTCCGTGTTACACGGCCGGCCTGGTCAACGTGGCTCTTTTACTCTCTACACCGCGAGCCAGCGGCTGAGCCCAGCTGCCCACGCCCCTCCGCTTCCTGGTCTGTATAGCCTGTGCCTGTGTTTGAGCGGGTGGCTGAGAGAGTGAGTGCCTCCCTCCGTGTTACACGGCCGGCCTGGTCAACGTGGCTCTTTTACTCTCTACACCGCGAGCCAGCGGCTGAGCTCAGCTGCCCACGCCCCTCCGCTTCCTGGTCTGTATAACCTGTGCCTGTGTTTGAGCGGGTGGCTGAGAGAGTGAGTGCCTCCCTCCGTGTTACACGGCCGGCCTGGTCAACGTGGCTCTTTTACTCTCTACACCGCGAGCCAGCGGCTGAGCCCAGCTGTCCCCGCCCCTCCGCTTCCTGGTCTTAATAACCTGTGCCTGTGTTTGAGCGGGTGGCTGAGAGAGTGAGTGCCTCCCTCCGTGTTACACGGCCGGCCTGGTCAACGTGGCTCTTTTACTCTCTACACCGCGAGCCAGCGGCTGAGCCCAGCTGTCCCCGCCCCTCCGCTTCCTGGTCTTAATAACCTGTGCCTGTGTTTGAGCGGGTGGCTGAGAGAGTGAGTGCCTCCCTCCGTGTTACACGGCCGGCCTGGTCAACGTGGCTCTTTTACTCTCTACACCGCGAGCCAGCGGCTGAGCCCAGCTGCCCACGCCCCTCCGCTTCCTGGTCTGTATAACCTGTGCCTGTGTTTGAGCGGGTGGCTGAGTGAGTGAGTGTTTCACGGCCGGCGTGGTCAACGTGGCTCTTTTACTCTCTACACCGCGAGCCAGCGGCTGAGCCCAGCTGTCCCCGCCCCTCCGCTTCCTGGTCTTAATAACCTGTGCCTGTGTTTGAGCGGGTGGCTGAGAGAGTGAGTGCCTCCCTCCGTGTTACACGGCCGGCCTGGTCAACGTGGCTCTTTTACTCTCTACACCGCGAGCCAGCGGCTGAGCCCAGCTGCCCACGCCCCTCCGCTTCCTGGTCTTAATAACCTGTGCCTGTGTTTGAGCGGGTGGCTGAGACAGTGAGTGCCTCCCTCCGTGTTACACGGCCGGCCTGGTCAACGTGGCTCTTTTACTCTCTACACCGCGAGCCAGCGGCTGAGCCCAGCTGTCCCCGCCCCTCCGCTTCCTGGTCTTAATAACCTGTGCCTGTGTTTGAGCGGGTGGCTGAGAGAGTGAGTGCCTCCCTCCGTGTTACACGGCCGGCCTGGTCAACGTGGCTCTTTTACTCTCTACACCGCGAGCCAGCGGCTGAGCCCAGCTGTCCCCGCCCCTCCGCTTCCTGGTCTTAATAACCTGTGCCTGTGTTTGAGCGGGTGGCTGAGAGAGTGAGTGCCTCCCTCCGTGTTACACGGCCGGCCTGGTCAACGTGGCTCTTTTACTCTCTACACCGCGAGCCAGCGGCTGAGCCCAGCTGCCCACGCCCCTCCGCTTCCTGGTCTGTATAACCTGTGCCTGTGTTTGAGCGGGTGGCTGAGTGAGTGAGTGTTTCACGGCCGGCGTTGTCAACGTGGCTCTTTTACTCTCTACACCGCGAGCCAGCGGCTGAGCCCAGCTGTCCCCGCCCCTCCGCTTCCTGGTCTTACTAACCTGTGCCTGTGTTTGAGCGGGTGGCTGAGAGAGTGAGTGCCTCCCTCCGTGTTACACGGCCGGCCTGGTCAACGTGGCTCTTTTACTCTCTACACCGCGAGCCAGCGGCTGAGCCCAGCTGCCCACGCCCCTCCGCTTCCTGGTCTTAATAACCTGTGCCTGTGTTTGAGCGGGTGGCTGAGTGAGTGAGTGTTTCACGGCCGGCCTGGTCAACGTGGCTCTTTTACTCTCTACACCGCGAGCCAGCGGCTGAGCCCAGCTGTCCCCGCCCCTCCGCTTCCTGGTCTTAATAACCTGTGCCTGTGTTTGAGCGGGTGGCTGAGAGAGTGAGTGCCTCCCTCCGTGTTACACGGCCGGCCTGGTCAACGTGGCTCTTTTACTCTCTACACCGCGAGCCAGCGGCTGAGCCCAGCTGTCCCCGCCCCTCCGCTTCCTGGTCTTAATAACCTGTGCCTGTGTTTGAGCGGGTGGCTGAGAGAGTGAGTGCCTCCCTCCGTGTTACACGGCCGGCCTGGTCAACGTGGCTCTTTTACTCTCTACACCGCGAGCCAGCGGCTGAGCCCAGCTGTCCCCGCCCCTCCGCTTCCTGGTCTTAATAACCTGTGCCTGTGTTTGAGCGGGTGGCTGAGAGAGTGAGTGCCTCCCTCCGTGTTACACGGCCGGCCTGGTCAACGTGGCTCTTTTACTCTCTACACCGCGAGCCAGCGGCTGAGCCCAGCTGCCCACGCCCCTCCGCTTCCTGGTCTGTATAACCTGTGCCTGTGTTTGAGCGGGTGGCTGAGTGAGTGAGTGTTTCACGGCCGGCCTGGTCAACGTGGCTCTTTTACTCTCTACACCGCGAGCCAGCGGCTGAGCCCAGCTGCCCACGCCCCTCCGCTTCCTGGTCTTAATAACCTGTGCCTGTGTTTGAGCGGGTGGCTGAGTGAGTGAGTGTTTCACGGCCGGCGTTGTCAACGTGGCTCTTTTACTCTCTACACCGCGAGCCAGCGGCTGAGCCCAGCTGCCCACGCCCCTCCGCTTCCTGGTCTGTATAACCTGTGCCTGTGTTTGAGCGGGTGGCTGAGTGAGTGAGTGTTTCACGGCCGGCCTGGTCAACGTGGCTCTTTTACTCTCTACACCGCGAGCCAGCGGCTGAGCCCAGCTGTCCCCGCCCCTCCGCTTCCTGGTCTTAATAACCTGTGCCTGTGTTTGAGCGGGTGGCTGAGAGTGAGTGCCTCCCTCCGTGTTACACGGCCGGCCTGGTCAACGTGGCTCTTTTACTCTCTACACCGCGAGCCAGCGGCTGAGCCCAGCTGCCCCGCCCCTCCGCTTCCTGGTCTGTATAGCCTGTGCCTGTGTTTGAGCGGGTGGCTGAGAGAGTGAGTGCCTCCCTCCGTGTTACACGGCCGGCCTGGTCAACGTGGCTCTTTTACTCTCTACACCGCGAGCCAGCGGCTGAGCCCAGCTGTCCCCGCCCCTCCGCTTCCTGGTCTTAATAACCTGTGCCTGTGTTTGAGCGGGTGGCTGAGTGAGTGAGTGTTTCACGGCCGGCCTGGTCAACGTGGCTCTTTTACTCTCTACACCGCGAGCCAGCGGCTGAGCCCAGCTGCCCACGCCCCTCCGCTTCCTGGTCTGTATAACCTGTGCCTGTGTTTGAGCGGGTGGCTGAGAGAGTGAGTGCCTCCCTCCGTGTTACACGGCCGGCCTGGTCAACGTGGCTCTTTTACTCTCTACACCGCGAGCCAGCGGCTGAGCCCAGCTGTCCCCGCCCCTCCGCTTCCTGGTCTTAATAACCTGTGCCTGTGTTTGAGCGGGTGGCTGAGAGTGAGTGCCTCCCTCCGTGTTACACGGCCGGCCTGGTCAACGTGGCTCTTTTACTCTCTACACCGCGAGCCAGCGGCTGAGCCCAGCTGCCCACGCCCCTCCGCTTCCTGGTCTGTATAGCCTGTGCCTGTGTTTGAGCGGGTGGCTGAGAGAGTGAGTGCCTCCCTCCGTGTTACACGGCCGGCCTGGTCAACGTGGCTCTTTTACTCTCTACACCGCGAGCCAGCGGCTGAGCCCAGCTGCCCACGCCCCTCCGCTTCCTGGTCTGTATAACCTGTGCCTGTGTTTGAGCGGGTGGCTGAGTGAGTGAGTGTTTCACGGCCGGCGTGGTCAACGTGGCTCTTTTACTCTCTACACCGCGAGCCAGCGGCTGAGCCCAGCTGTCCCCGCCCCTCCGCTTCCTGGTCTTATAACCTGTGCCTGTGTTTGAGCGGGTGGCTGAGAGAGTGAGTGCCTCCCTCCGTGTTACACGGCCGGCCTGGTCAACGTGGCTCTTTTACTCTCTACACCGCGAGCCAGCGGCTGAGCCCAGCTGCCCCGCCCCTCCGCTTCCTGGTCTGTATAGCCTGTGCCTGTGTTTGAGCGGGTGGCTGAGAGAGTGAGTGCCTCCCTCCGTGTTACACGGCCGGCCTGGTCAACGTGGCTCTTTTACTCTCTACACCGCGAGCCAGCGGCTGAGCCCAGCTGTCCCCGCCCCTCCGCTTCCTGGTCTTAATAACCTGTGCCTGTGTTTGAGCGGGTGGCTGAGAGTTAGTGCCTCCCTCCGTGTTACACGGCCGGCCTGGTCAACGTGGCTCTTTTACTCTCTACACCGCGAGCCAGCGGCTGAGCCCAGCTGCCCACGCCCCTCCGCTTCCTGGTCTGTATAGCCTGTGCCTGTGTTTGAGCGGGTGGCTGAGAGAGTGAGTGCCTCCCTCCGTGTTACACGGCCGGCCTGGTCAACGTGGCTCTTTTACTCTCTACACCGCGAGCCAGCGGCTGAGCCCAGCTGCCCACGCCCCTCCGCTTCCTGGTCTGTATAACCTGTGCCTGTGTTTGAGCGGGTGGCTGAGTGAGTGAGTGTTTCACGGCCGGCGTTGTCAACGTGGCTCTTTTACTCTCTACACCGCGAGCCAGCGGCTGAGCCCAGCTGTCCCCGCCCCTCCGCTTCCTGGTCTTACTAACCTGTGCCTGTGTTTGAGCGGGTGGCTGAGAGAGTGAGTGCCTCCCTCCGTGTTACACGGCCGGCCTGGTCAACGTGGCTCTTTTACTCTCTACACCGCGAGCCAGCGGCTGAGCCCAGCTGTCCCCGCCCCTCCGCTTCCTGGTCTTAATAACCTGTGCCTGTGTTTGAGCGGGTGGCTGAGTGAGTGAGTGTTTCACGGCCGGCCTGGTCAACGTGGCTCTTTTACTCTCTACACCGCGAGCCAGCGGCTGAGCCCAGCTGCCCCGCCCCTCCGCTTCCTGGTCTGTATAACCTGTGCCTGTGTTTGAGCGGGTGGCTGAGAGAGTGAGTGCCTCCCTCCGTGTTACACGGCCGGCCTGGTCAACGTGGCTCTTTTACTCTCTACACCGCGAGCCAGCGGCTGAGCCCAGCTGCCCCGCCCCTCCGCTTCCTGGTCTGTATAACCTGTGCCTGTGTTTGAGCGGGTGGCTGAGTGAGTGAGTGTTTCACGGCCGGCGTTGTCAACGTGGCTCTTTTACTCTCTACACCGCGAGCCAGCGGCTGAGCCCAGCTGTCCCCGCCCCTCCGCTTCCTGGTCTTATAACCTGTGCCTGTGTTTGAGCGGGTGGCTGAGAGAGTGAGTGCCTCCCTCCGTGTTACACGGCCGGCCTGGTCAACGTGGCTCTTTTACTCTCTACACCGCGAGCCAGCGGCTGAGCCCAGCTGCCCACGCCCCTCCGCTTCCTGGTCTGTATAACCTGTGCCTGTGTTTGAGCGGGTGGCTGAGAGAGTGAGTGCCTCCCTCCGTGTTACACGGCCGGCCTGGTCAACGTGGCTCTTTTACTCTCTACACCGCGAGCCAGCGGCTGAGCCCAGCTGTCCCCGCCCCTCCGCTTCCTGGTCTAATAACCTGTGCCTGTGTTTGAGCGGGTGGCTGAGAGAGTGAGTGCCTCCCTCCGTGTTACACGGCCGGCCTGGTCAACGTGGCTCTTTTACTCTCTACACCGCGAGCCAGCGGCTGAGCCCAGCTGCCCACGCCCCTCCGCTTCCTGGTCTGTATAACCTGTGCCTGTGTTTGAGCGGGTGGCTGAGTGAGTGAGTGTTTCACGGCCGGCGTGGTCAACGTGGCTCTTTTACTCTCTACACCGCGAGCCAGCGGCTGAGCCCAGCTGTCCCCGCCCCTCCGCTTCCTGGTCTTATAACCTGTGCCTGTGTTTGAGCGGGTGGCTGAGAGAGTGAGTGCCTCCCTCCGTGTTACACGGCCGGCCTGGTCAACGTGGCTCTTTTACTCTCTACACCGCGAGCCAGCGGCTGAGCCCAGCTGCCCCGCCCCTCCGCTTCCTGGTCTTAATAACCTGTGCCTGTGTTTGAGCGGGTGGCTGAGTGAGTGAGTGTTTCACGGCCGGCCTGGTCAACGTGGCTCTTTTACTCTCTACACCGCGAGCCAGCGGCTGAGCCCAGCTGTCCCCGCCCCTCCGCTTCCTGGTCTTAATAACCTGTGCCTGTGTTTGAGCGGGTGGCTGAGAGAGTGAGTGCCTCCCTCCGTGTTACACGGCCGGCCTGGTCAACGTGGCTCTTTTACTCTCTACACCGCGAGCCAGCGGCTGAGCCCAGCTGTCCCCGCCCCTCCGCTTCCTGGTCTTAATAACCTGTGCCTGTGTTTGAGCGGGTGGCTGAGAGAGTGAGTGCCTCCCTCCGTGTTACACGGCCGGCCTGGTCAACGTGGCTCTTTTACTCTCTACACCGCGAGCCAGCGGCTGAGCCCAGCTGTCCCCGCCCCTCCGCTTCCTGGTCTTAATAACCTGTGCCTGTGTTTGAGCGGGTGGCTGAGAGAGTGAGTGCCTCCCTCCGTGTTACACGGCCGGCCTGGTCAACGTGGCTCTTTTACTCTCTACACCGCGAGCCAGCGGCTGAGCCCAGCTGCCCACGCCCCTCCGCTTCCTGGTCTGTATAACCTGTGCCTGTGTTTGAGCGGGTGGCTGAGTGAGTGAGTGTTTCACGGCCGGCGTTGTCAACGTGGCTCTTTTACTCTCTACACCGCGAGCCAGCGGCTGAGCCCAGCTGTCCCCGCCCCTCCGCTTCCTGGTCTTACTAACCTGTGCCTGTGTTTGAGCGGGTGGCTGAGAGAGTGAGTGCCTCCCTCCGTGTTACACGGCCGGCCTGGTCAACGTGGCTCTTTTACTCTCTACACCGCGAGCCAGCGGCTGAGCCCAGCTGCCCCGCCCCTCCGCTTCCTGGTCTGTATAGCCTGTGCCTGTGTTTGAGCGGGTGGCTGAGAGAGTGAGTGCCTCCCTCCGTGTTACACGGCCGGCCTGGTCAACGTGGCTCTTTTACTCTCTACACCGCGAGCCAGCGGCTGAGCCCAGCTGTCCCCGCCCCTCCGCTTCCTGGTCTTAATAACCTGTGCCTGTGTTTGAGCGGGTGGCTGAGAGTGAGTGCCTCCCTCCGTGTTACACGGCCGGCCTGGTCAACGTGGCTCTTTTACTCTCTACACCGCGAGCCAGCGGCTGAGCCCAGCTGCCCCGCCCCTCCGCTTCCTGGTCTGTATAGCCTGTGCCTGTGTTTGAGCGGGTGGCTGAGAGAGTGAGTGCCTCCCTCCGTGTTACACGGCCGGCCTGGTCAACGTGGCTCTTTTACTCTCTACACCGCGAGCCAGCGGCTGAGCCCAGCTGCCCCGCCCCTCCGCTTCCTGGTCTGTATAACCTGTGCCTGTGTTTGAGCGGGTGGCTGAGTGAGTGAGTGTTTCACGGCCGGCGTGGTCAACGTGGCTCTTTTACTCTCTACACCGCGAGCCAGCGGCTGAGCCCAGCTGTCCCCGCCCCTCCGCTTCCTGGTCTTATAACCTGTGCCTGTGTTTGAGCGGGTGGCTGAGAGAGTGAGTGCCTCCCTCCGTGTTACACGGCCGGCCTGGTCAACGTGGCTCTTTTACTCTCTACACCGCGAGCCAGCGGCTGAGCCCAGCTGTCCCCGCCCCTCCGCTTCCTGGTCTTAATAACCTGTGCCTGTGTTTGAGCGGGTGGCTGAGTGAGTGAGTGTTTCACGGCCGGCCTGGTCAACGTGGCTCTTTTACTCTCTACACCGCGAGCCAGCGGCTGAGCCCAGCTGCCCACGCCCCTCCGCTTCCTGGTCTGTATAGCCTGTGCCTGTGTTTGAGCGGGTGGCTGAGAGAGTGAGTGCCTCCCTCCGTGTTACACGGCCGGCCTGGTCAACGTGGCTCTTTTACTCTCTACACCGCGAGCCAGCGGCTGAGCCCAGCTGCCACGCCCCTCCGCTTCCTGGTCTGTATAACCTGTGCCTGTGTTTGAGCGGGTGGCTGAGTGAGTGAGTGTTTCACGGCCGGCCTGGTCAACGTGGCTCTTTTACTCTCTACACCGCGAGCCAGCGGCTGAGCCCAGCTGTCCCCGCCCCTCCGCTTCCTGGTCTTATAACCTGTGCCTGTGTTTGAGCGGGTGGCTGAGAGAGTGAGTGCCTCCCTCCGTGTTACACGGCCGGCCTGGTCAACGTGGCTCTTTTACTCTCTACACCGCGAGCCAGCGGCTGAGCCCAGCTGCCCCGCCCCTCCGCTTCCTGGTCTGTATAACCTGTGCCTGTGTTTGAGCGGGTGGCTGAGAGAGTGAGTGCCTCCCTCCGTGTTACACGGCCGGCCTGGTCAACGTGGCTCTTTTACTCTCTACACCGCGAGCCAGCGGCTGAGCCCAGCTGTCCCCGCCCCTCCGCTTCCTGGTCTTAATAACCTGTGCCTGTGTTTGAGCGGGTGGCTGAGAGAGTGAGTGCCTCCCTCCGTGTTACACGGCCGGCCTGGTCAACGTGGCTCTTTTACTCTCTACACCGCGAGCCAGCGGCTGAGCCCAGCTGCCCCGCCCCTCCGCTTCCTGGTCTGTATAACCTGTGCCTGTGTTTGAGCGGGTGGCTGAGTGAGTGAGTGTTTCACGGCCGGCGTGGTCAACGTGGCTCTTTTACTCTCTACACCGCGAGCCAGCGGCTGAGCCCAGCTGTCCCCGCCCCTCCGCTTCCTGGTCTTAATAACCTGTGCCTGTGTTTGAGCGGGTGGCTGAGAGAGTGAGTGCCTCCCTCCGTGTTACACGGCCGGCCTGGTCAACGTGGCTCTTTTACTCTCTACACCGCGAGCCAGCGGCTGAGCCCAGCTGCCCACGCCCCTCCGCTTCCTGGTCTTAATAACCTGTGCCTGTGTTTGAGCGGGTGGCTGAGTGAGTGAGTGTTTCACGGCCGGCCTGGTCAACGTGGCTCTTTTACTCTCTACACCGCGAGCCAGCGGCTGAGCCCAGCTGTCCCCGCCCCTCCGCTTCCTGGTCTTAATAACCTGTGCCTGTGTTTGAGCGGGTGGCTGAGAGAGTGAGTGCCTCCCTCCGTGTTACACGGCCGGCCTGGTCAACGTGGCTCTTTTACTCTCTACACCGCGAGCCAGCGGCTGAGCCCAGCTGTCCCCGCCCCTCCGCTTCCTGGTCTTAATAACCTGTGCCTGTGTTTGAGCGGGTGGCTGAGAGAGTGAGTGCCTCCCTCCGTGTTACACGGCCGGCCTGGTCAACGTGGCTCTTTTACTCTCTACACCGCGAGCCAGCGGCTGAGCCCAGCTGTCCCCGCCCCTCCGCTTCCTGGTCTTAATAACCTGTGCCTGTGTTTGAGCGGGTGGCTGAGAGAGTGAGTGCCTCCCTCCGTGTTACACGGCCGGCCTGGTCAACGTGGCTCTTTTACTCTCTACACCGCGAGCCAGCGGCTGAGCCCAGCTGCCCCGCCCCTCCGCTTCCTGGTCTGTATAACCTGTGCCTGTGTTTGAGCGGGTGGCTGAGTGAGTGAGTGTTTCACGGCCGGCGTGGTCAACGTGGCTCTTTTACTCTCTACACCGCGAGCCAGCGGCTGAGCCCAGCTGTCCCCGCCCCTCCGCTTCCTGGTCTTATAACCTGTGCCTGTGTTTGAGCGGGTGGCTGAGAGAGTGAGTGCCTCCCTCCGTGTTACACGGCCGGCCTGGTCAACGTGGCTCTTTTACTCTCTACACCGCGAGCCAGCGGCTGAGCCCAGCTGCCCACGCCCCTCCGCTTCCTGGTCTTAATAACCTGTGCCTGTGTTTGAGCGGGTGGCTGAGTGAGTGAGTGTTTCACGGCCGGCCTGGTCAACGTGGCTCTTTTACTCTCTACACCGCGAGCCAGCGGCTGAGCCCAGCTGTCCCCGCCCCTCCGCTTCCTGGTCTTAATAACCTGTGCCTGTGTTTGAGCGGGTGGCTGAGAGAGTGAGTGCCTCCCTCCGTGTTACACGGCCGGCCTGGTCAACGTGGCTCTTTTACTCTCTACACCGCGAGCCAGCGGCTGAGCCCAGCTGTCCCCGCCCCTCCGCTTCCTGGTCTTAATAACCTGTGCCTGTGTTTGAGCGGGTGGCTGAGAGAGTGAGTGCCTCCCTCCGTGTTACACGGCCGGCCTGGTCAACGTGGCTCTTTTACTCTCTACACCGCGAGCCAGCGGCTGAGCCCAGCTGTCCCCGCCCCTCCGCTTCCTGGTCTTAATAACCTGTGCCTGTGTTTGAGCGGGTGGCTGAGAGAGTGAGTGCCTCCCTCCGTGTTACACGGCCGGCCTGGTCAACGTGGCTCTTTTACTCTCTACACCGCGAGCCAGCGGCTGAGCCCAGCTGCCCACGCCCCTCCGCTTCCTGGTCTGTATAACCTGTGCCTGTGTTTGAGCGGGTGGCTGAGTGAGTGAGTGTTTCACGGCCGGCCTGGTCAACGTGGCTCTTTTACTCTCTACACCGCGAGCCAGCGGCTGAGCCCAGCTGCCCCGCCCCTCCGCTTCCTGGTCTTAATAACCTGTGCCTGTGTTTGAGCGGGTGGCTGAGTGAGTGAGTGTTTCACGGCCGGCCTGGTCAACGTGGCTCTTTTACTCTCTACACCGCGAGCCAGCGGCTGAGCCCAGCTGCCCCGCCCCTCCGCTTCCTGGTCTGTATAACCTGTGCCTGTGTTTGAGCGGGTGGCTGAGTGAGTGAGTGTTTCACGGCCGGCCTGGTCAACGTGGCTCTTTTACTCTCTACACCGCGAGCCAGCGGCTGAGCCCAGCTGTCCCCGCCCCTCCGCTTCCTGGTCTTAATAACCTGTGCCTGTGTTTGAGCGGGTGGCTGAGAGTGAGTGCCTCCCTCCGTGTTACACGGCCGGCCTGGTCAACGTGGCTCTTTTACTCTCTACACCGCGAGCCAGCGGCTGAGCCCAGCTGCCCCGCCCCTCCGCTTCCTGGTCTGTATAGCCTGTGCCTGTGTTTGAGCGGGTGGCTGAGAGAGTGAGTGCCTCCCTCCGTGTTACACGGCCGGCCTGGTCAACGTGGCTCTTTTACTCTCTACACCGCGAGCCAGCGGCTGAGCCCAGCTGCCCCGCCCCTCCGCTTCCTGGTCTGTATAACCTGTGCCTGTGTTTGAGCGGGTGGCTGAGTGAGTGAGTGTTTCACGGCCGGCGTTGGTCAACGTGGCTCTTTTACTCTCTACACCGCGAGCCAGCGGCTGAGCCCAGCTGTCCCCGCCCCTCCGCTTCCTGGTCTTATAACCTGTGCCTGTGTTTGAGCGGGTGGCTGAGAGAGTGAGTGCCTCCCTCCGTGTTACACGGCCGGCCTGGTCAACGTGGCTCTTTTACTCTCTACACCGCGAGCCAGCGGCTGAGCCCAGCTGTCCCCGCCCCTCCGCTTCCTGGTCTAATAACCTGTGCCTGTGTTTGAGCGGGTGGCTGAGTGAGTGAGTGTTTCACGGCCGGCCTGGTCAACGTGGCTCTTTTACTCTCTACACCGCGAGCCAGCGGCTGAGCCCAGCTGCCCACGCCCCTCCGCTTCCTGGTCTGTATAGCCTGTGCCTGTGTTTGAGCGGGTGGCTGAGAGAGTGAGTGCCTCCCTCCGTGTTACACGGCCGGCCTGGTCAACGTGGCTCTTTTACTCTCTACACCGCGAGCCAGCGGCTGAGCCCAGCTGCCCACGCCCCTCCGCTTCCTGGTCTGTATAACCTGTGCCTGTGTTTGAGCGGGTGGCTGAGTGAGTGAGTGTTTCACGGCCGGCGTGGTCAACGTGGCTCTTTTACTCTCTACACCGCGAGCCAGCGGCTGAGCCCAGCTGTCCCCGCCCCTCCGCTTCCTGGTCTTATAACCTGTGCCTGTGTTTGAGCGGGTGGCTGAGAGAGTGAGTGCCTCCCTCCGTGTTACACGGCCGGCCTGGTCAACGTGGCTCTTTTACTCTCTACACCGCGAGCCAGCGGCTGAGCCCAGCTGTCCCCGCCCCTCCGCTTCCTGGTCTTAATAACCTGTGCCTGTGTTTGAGCGGGTGGCTGAGTGAGTGAGTGTTTCACGGCCGGCCTGGTCAACGTGGCTCTTTTACTCTCTACACCGCGAGCCAGCGGCTGAGCCCAGCTGCCCCGCCCCTCCGCTTCCTGGTCTGTATAACCTGTGCCTGTGTTTGAGCGGGTGGCTGAGAGAGTGAGTGCCTCCCTCCGTGTTACACGGCCGGCCTGGTCAACGTGGCTCTTTTACTCTCTACACCGCGAGCCAGCGGCTGAGCCCAGCTGCCCCGCCCCTCCGCTTCCTGGTCTGTATAACCTGTGCCTGTGTTTGAGCGGGTGGCTGAGTGAGTGAGTGTTTCACGGCCGGCCTGGTCAACGTGGCTCTTTTACTCTCTACACCGCGAGCCAGCGGCTGAGCCCAGCTGTCCCCGCCCCTCCGCTTCCTGGTCTTATAACCTGTGCCTGTGTTTGAGCGGGTGGCTGAGAGAGTGAGTGCCTCCCTCCGTGTTACACGGCCGGCCTGGTCAACGTGGCTCTTTTACTCTCTACACCGCGAGCCAGCGGCTGAGCCCAGCTGCCCACGCCCCTCCGCTTCCTGGTCTGTATAACCTGTGCCTGTGTTTGAGCGGGTGGCTGAGAGAGTGAGTGCCTCCCTCCGTGTTACACGGCCGGCCTGGTCAACGTGGCTCTTTTACTCTCTACACCGCGAGCCAGCGGCTGAGCCCAGCTGTCCCCGCCCCTCCGCTTCCTGGTCTTAATAACCTGTGCCTGTGTTTGAGCGGGTGGCTGAGAGAGTGAGTGCCTCCCTCCGTGTTACACGGCCGGCCTGGTCAACGTGGCTCTTTTACTCTCTACACCGCGAGCCAGCGGCTGAGCCCAGCTGCCCGCCCCTCCGCTTCCTGGTCTGTATAACCTGTGCCTGTGTTTGAGCGGGTGGCTGAGTGAGTGAGTGTTTCACGGCCGGCCTGGTCAACGTGGCTCTTTTACTCTCTACACCGCGAGCCAGCGGCTGAGCCCAGCTGTCCCCGCCCCTCCGCTTCCTGGTCTTACTAACCTGTGCCTGTGTTTGAGCGGGTGGCTGAGAGAGTGAGTGCCTCCCTCCGTGTTACACGGCCGGCCTGGTCAACGTGGCTCTTTTACTCTCTACACCGCGAGCCAGCGGCTGAGCCCAGCTGCCCCCGCCCCTCCGCTTCCTGGTCTTAATAACCTGTGCCTGTGTTTGAGCGGGTGGCTGAGTGAGTGAGTGTTTCACGGCCGGCCTGGTCAACGTGGCTCTTTTACTCTCTACACCGCGAGCCAGCGGCTGAGCCCAGCTGTCCCCGCCCCTCCGCTTCCTGGTCTTAATAACCTGTGCCTGTGTTTGAGCGGGTGGCTGAGAGAGTGAGTGCCTCCCTCCGTGTTACACGGCCGGCCTGGTCAACGTGGCTCTTTTACTCTCTACACCGCGAGCCAGCGGCTGAGCCCAGCTGTCCCCGCCCCTCCGCTTCCTGGTCTTAATAACCTGTGCCTGTGTTTGAGCGGGTGGCTGAGAGAGTGAGTGCCTCCCTCCGTGTTACACGGCCGGCCTGGTCAACGTGGCTCTTTTACTCTCTACACCGCGAGCCAGCGGCTGAGCCCAGCTGTCCCCGCCCCTCCGCTTCCTGGTCTTAATAACCTGTGCCTGTGTTTGAGCGGGTGGCTGAGAGAGTGAGTGCCTCCCTCCGTGTTACACGGCCGGCCTGGTCAACGTGGCTCTTTTACTCTCTACACCGCGAGCCAGCGGCTGAGCCCAGCTGCCCACGCCCCTCCGCTTCCTGGTCTGTATAACCTGTGCCTGTGTTTGAGCGGGTGGCTGAGTGAGTGAGTGTTTCACGGCCGGCGTGGTCAACGTGGCTCTTTTACTCTCTACACCGCGAGCCAGCGGCTGAGCCCAGCTGTCCCCGCCCCTCCGCTTCCTGGTCTTATAACCTGTGCCTGTGTTTGAGCGGGTGGCTGAGAGAGTGAGTGCCTCCCTCCGTGTTACACGGCCGGCCTGGTCAACGTGGCTCTTTTACTCTCTACACCGCGAGCCAGCGGCTGAGCCCAGCTGCCCCGCCCCTCCGCTTCCTGGTCTGTATAGCCTGTGCCTGTGTTTGAGCGGGTGGCTGAGAGAGTGAGTGCCTCCCTCCGTGTTACACGGCCGGCCTGGTCAACGTGGCTCTTTTACTCTCTACACCGCGAGCCAGCGGCTGAGCCCAGCTGTCCCCGCCCCTCCGCTTCCTGGTCTTAATAACCTGTGCCTGTGTTTGAGCGGGTGGCTGAGAGTGAGTGCCTCCCTCCGTGTTACACGGCCGGCCTGGTCAACGTGGCTCTTTTACTCTCTACACCGCGAGCCAGCGGCTGAGCCCAGCTGCCCCGCCCCTCCGCTTCCTGGTCTGTATAGCCTGTGCCTGTGTTTGAGCGGGTGGCTGAGAGAGTGAGTGCCTCCCTCCGTGTTACACGGCCGGCCTGGTCAACGTGGCTCTTTTACTCTCTACACCGCGAGCCAGCGGCTGAGCCCAGCTGCCCCGCCCCTCCGCTTCCTGGTCTGTATAACCTGTGCCTGTGTTTGAGCGGGTGGCTGAGTGAGTGAGTGTTTCACGGCCGGCGTGGTCAACGTGGCTCTTTTACTCTCTACACCGCGAGCCAGCGGCTGAGCCCAGCTGTCCCCGCCCCTCCGCTTCCTGGTCTTATAACCTGTGCCTGTGTTTGAGCGGGTGGCTGAGAGAGTGAGTGCCTCCCTCCGTGTTACACGGCCGGCCTGGTCAACGTGGCTCTTTTACTCTCTACACCGCGAGCCAGCGGCTGAGCCCAGCTGTCCCCGCCCCTCCGCTTCCTGGTCTTAATAACCTGTGCCTGTGTTTGAGCGGGTGGCTGAGTGAGTGAGTGTTTCACGGCCGGCCTGGTCAACGTGGCTCTTTTACTCTCTACACCGCGAGCCAGCGGCTGAGCCCAGCTGCCCCGCCCCTCCGCTTCCTGGTCTGTATAGCCTGTGCCTGTGTTTGAGCGGGTGGCTGAGAGAGTGAGTGCCTCCCTCCGTGTTACACGGCCGGCCTGGTCAACGTGGCTCTTTTACTCTCTACACCGCGAGCCAGCGGCTGAGCCCAGCTGCCCACGCCCCTCCGCTTCCTGGTCTGTATAACCTGTGCCTGTGTTTGAGCGGGTGGCTGAGTGAGTGAGTGTTTCACGGCCGGCCTGGTCAACGTGGCTCTTTTACTCTCTACACCGCGAGCCAGCGGCTGAGCCCAGCTGTCCCCGCCCCTCCGCTTCCTGGTCTTACTAACCTGTGCCTGTGTTTGAGCGGGTGGCTGAGAGAGTGAGTGCCTCCCTCCGTGTTACACGGCCGGCCTGGTCAACGTGGCTCTTTTACTCTCTACACCGCGAGCCAGCGGCTGAGCCCAGCTGCCCCGCCCCTCCGCTTCCTGGTCTGTATAACCTGTGCCTGTGTTTGAGCGGGTGGCTGAGAGAGTGAGTGCCTCCCTCCGTGTTACACGGCCGGCCTGGTCAACGTGGCTCTTTTACTCTCTACACCGCGAGCCAGCGGCTGAGCCCAGCTGTCCCCGCCCCTCCGCTTCCTGGTCTTAATAACCTGTGCCTGTGTTTGAGCGGGTGGCTGAGAGAGTGAGTGCCTCCCTCCGTGTTACACGGCCGGCCTGGTCAACGTGGCTCTTTTACTCTCTACACCGCGAGCCAGCGGCTGAGCCCAGCTGCCCCGCCCCTCCGCTTCCTGGTCTGTATAACCTGTGCCTGTGTTTGAGCGGGTGGCTGAGTGAGTGAGTGTTTCACGGCCGGCCTGGTCAACGTGGCTCTTTTACTCTCTACACCGCGAGCCAGCGGCTGAGCCCAGCTGTCCCCGCCCCTCCGCTTCCTGGTCTTATAACCTGTGCCTGTGTTTGAGCGGGTGGCTGAGAGAGTGAGTGCCTCCCTCCGTGTTACACGGCCGGCCTGGTCAACGTGGCTCTTTTACTCTCTACACCGCGAGCCAGCGGCTGAGCCCAGCTGCCCCGCCCCTCCGCTTCCTGGTCTTAATAACCTGTGCCTGTGTTTGAGCGGGTGGCTGAGTGAGTGAGTGTTTCACGGCCGGCCTGGTCAACGTGGCTCTTTTACTCTCTACACCGCGAGCCAGCGGCTGAGCCCAGCTGTCCCCGCCCCTCCGCTTCCTGGTCTTAATAACCTGTGCCTGTGTTTGAGCGGGTGGCTGAGAGAGTGAGTGCCTCCCTCCGTGTTACACGGCCGGCCTGGTCAACGTGGCTCTTTTACTCTCTACACCGCGAGCCAGCGGCTGAGCCCAGCTGTCCCCGCCCCTCCGCTTCCTGGTCTTAATAACCTGTGCCTGTGTTTGAGCGGGTGGCTGAGAGAGTGAGTGCCTCCCTCCGTGTTACACGGCCGGCCTGGTCAACGTGGCTCTTTTACTCTCTACACCGCGAGCCAGCGGCTGAGCCCAGCTGTCCCCGCCCCTCCGCTTCCTGGTCTTAATAACCTGTGCCTGTGTTTGAGCGGGTGGCTGAGAGAGTGAGTGCCTCCCTCCGTGTTACACGGCCGGCCTGGTCAACGTGGCTCTTTTACTCTCTACACCGCGAGCCAGCGGCTGAGCCCAGCTGCCCCGCCCCTCCGCTTCCTGGTCTGTATAACCTGTGCCTGTGTTTGAGCGGGTGGCTGAGTGAGTGAGTGTTTCACGGCCGGCCTGGTCAACGTGGCTCTTTTACTCTCTACACCGCGAGCCAGCGGCTGAGCCCAGCTGTCCCCGCCCCTCCGCTTCCTGGTCTTATAACCTGTGCCTGTGTTTGAGCGGGTGGCTGAGAGAGTGAGTGCCTCCCTCCGTGTTACACGGCCGGCCTGGTCAACGTGGCTCTTTTACTCTCTACACCGCGAGCCAGCGGCTGAGCCCAGCTGCCCCCGCCCCTCCGCTTCCTGGTCTTAATAACCTGTGCCTGTGTTTGAGCGGGTGGCTGAGTGAGTGAGTGTTTCACGGCCGGCCTGGTCAACGTGGCTCTTTTACTCTCTACACCGCGAGCCAGCGGCTGAGCCCAGCTGTCCCCGCCCCTCCGCTTCCTGGTCTTAATAACCTGTGCCTGTGTTTGAGCGGGTGGCTGAGAGAGTGAGTGCCTCCCTCCGTGTTACACGGCCGGCCTGGTCAACGTGGCTCTTTTACTCTCTACACCGCGAGCCAGCGGCTGAGCCCAGCTGTCCCCGCCCCTCCGCTTCCTGGTCTTAATAACCTGTGCCTGTGTTTGAGCGGGTGGCTGAGAGAGTGAGTGCCTCCCTCCGTGTTACACGGCCGGCCTGGTCAACGTGGCTCTTTTACTCTCTACACCGCGAGCCAGCGGCTGAGCCCAGCTGTCCCCGCCCCTCCGCTTCCTGGTCTTAATAACCTGTGCCTGTGTTTGAGCGGGTGGCTGAGAGAGTGAGTGCCTCCCTCCGTGTTACACGGCCGGCCTGGTCAACGTGGCTCTTTTACTCTCTACACCGCGAGCCAGCGGCTGAGCCCAGCTGCCCACGCCCCTCCGCTTCCTGGTCTGTATAACCTGTGCCTGTGTTTGAGCGGGTGGCTGAGTGAGTGAGTGTTTCACGGCCGGCCTGGTCAACGTGGCTCTTTTACTCTCTACACCGCGAGCCAGCGGCTGAGCCCAGCTGCCCCGCCCCTCCGCTTCCTGGTCTTAATAACCTGTGCCTGTGTTTGAGCGGGTGGCTGAGTGAGTGAGTGTTTCACGGCCGGCCTGGTCAACGTGGCTCTTTTACTCTCTACACCGCGAGCCAGCGGCTGAGCCCAGCTGCCCCGCCCCTCCGCTTCCTGGTCTGTATAACCTGTGCCTGTGTTTGAGCGGGTGGCTGAGTGAGTGAGTGTTTCACGGCCGGCCTGGTCAACGTGGCTCTTTTACTCTCTACACCGCGAGCCAGCGGCTGAGCCCAGCTGTCCCCGCCCCTCCGCTTCCTGGTCTTAATAACCTGTGCCTGTGTTTGAGCGGGTGGCTGAGAGTGAGTGCCTCCCTCCGTGTTACACGGCCGGCCTGGTCAACGTGGCTCTTTTACTCTCTACACCGCGAGCCAGCGGCTGAGCCCAGCTGCCCCGCCCCTCCGCTTCCTGGTCTGTATAGCCTGTGCCTGTGTTTGAGCGGGTGGCTGAGAGAGTGAGTGCCTCCCTCCGTGTTACACGGCCGGCCTGGTCAACGTGGCTCTTTTACTCTCTACACCGCGAGCCAGCGGCTGAGCCCAGCTGCCCACGCCCCTCCGCTTCCTGGTCTGTATAACCTGTGCCTGTGTTTGAGCGGGTGGCTGAGTGAGTGAGTGTTTCACGGCCGGCGTGGTCAACGTGGCTCTTTTACTCTCTACACCGCGAGCCAGCGGCTGAGCCCAGCTGTCCCCGCCCCTCCGCTTCCTGGTCTTATAACCTGTGCCTGTGTTTGAGCGGGTGGCTGAGAGAGTGAGTGCCTCCCTCCGTGTTACACGGCCGGCCTGGTCAACGTGGCTCTTTTACTCTCTACACCGCGAGCCAGCGGCTGAGCCCAGCTGTCCCCGCCCCTCCGCTTCCTGGTCTTAATAACCTGTGCCTGTGTTTGAGCGGGTGGCTGAGTGAGTGAGTGTTTCACGGCCGGCCTGGTCAACGTGGCTCTTTTACTCTCTACACCGCGAGCCAGCGGCTGAGCCCAGCTGCCCCGCCCCTCCGCTTCCTGGTCTGTATAGCCTGTGCCTGTGTTTGAGCGGGTGGCTGAGAGAGTGAGTGCCTCCCTCCGTGTTACACGGCCGGCCTGGTCAACGTGGCTCTTTTACTCTCTACACCGCGAGCCAGCGGCTGAGCCCAGCTGTCCCCGCCCCTCCGCTTCCTGGTCTGTATAACCTGTGCCTGTGTTTGAGCGGGTGGCTGAGTGAGTGAGTGTTTCACGGCCGGCCTGGTCAACGTGGCTCTTTTACTCTCTACACCGCGAGCCAGCGGCTGAGCCCAGCTGTCCCCGCCCCTCCGCTTCCTGGTCTTATAACCTGTGCCTGTGTTTGAGCGGGTGGCTGAGAGAGTGAGTGCCTCCCTCCGTGTTACACGGCCGGCCTGGTCAACGTGGCTCTTTTACTCTCTACACCGCGAGCCAGCGGCTGAGCCCAGCTGTCCCCGCCCCTCCGCTTCCTGGTCTTAATAACCTGTGCCTGTGTTTGAGCGGGTGGCTGAGTGAGTGAGTGTTTCACGGCCGGCCTGGTCAACGTGGCTCTTTTACTCTCTACACCGCGAGCCAGCGGCTGAGCCCAGCTGTCCCCGCCCCTCCGCTTCCTGGTCTGTATAACCTGTGCCTGTGTTTGAGCGGGTGGCTGAGAGAGTGAGTGCCTCCCTCCGTGTTACACGGCCGGCCTGGTCAACGTGGCTCTTTTACTCTCTACACCGCGAGCCAGCGGCTGAGCCCAGCTGCCCCGCCCCTCCGCTTCCTGGTCTGTATAACCTGTGCCTGTGTTTGAGCGGGTGGCTGAGTGAGTGAGTGTTTCACGGCCGGCGTGGTCAACGTGGCTCTTTTACTCTCTACACCGCGAGCCAGCGGCTGAGCCCAGCTGTCCCCGCCCCTCCGCTTCCTGGTCTTATAACCTGTGCCTGTGTTTGAGCGGGTGGCTGAGAGAGTGAGTGCCTCCCTCCGTGTTACACGGCCGGCCTGGTCAACGTGGCTCTTTTACTCTCTACACCGCGAGCCAGCGGCTGAGCCCAGCTGCCCCGCCCCTCCGCTTCCTGGTCTTAATAACCTGTGCCTGTGTTTGAGCGGGTGGCTGAGTGAGTGAGTGTTTCACGGCCGGCCTGGTCAACGTGGCTCTTTTACTCTCTACACCGCGAGCCAGCGGCTGAGCCCAGCTGTCCCCGCCCCTCCGCTTCCTGGTCTTAATAACCTGTGCCTGTGTTTGAGCGGGTGGCTGAGAGAGTGAGTGCCTCCCTCCGTGTTACACGGCCGGCCTGGTCAACGTGGCTCTTTTACTCTCTACACCGCGAGCCAGCGGCTGAGCCCAGCTGTCCCCGCCCCTCCGCTTCCTGGTCTTAATAACCTGTGCCTGTGTTTGAGCGGGTGGCTGAGAGAGTGAGTGCCTCCTCCGTGTTACACGGCCGGCCTGGTCAACGTGGCTCTTTTACTCTCTACACCGCGAGCCAGCGGCTGAGCCCAGCTGTCCCCGCCCCTCCGCTTCCTGGTCTTAATAACCTGTGCCTGTGTTTGAGCGGGTGGCTGAGAGAGTGAGTGCCTCCCTCCGTGTTACACGGCCGGCCTGGTCAACGTGGCTCTTTTACTCTCTACACCGCGAGCCAGCGGCTGAGCCCAGCTGCCCCGCCCCTCCGCTTCCTGGTCTGTATAACCTGTGCCTGTGTTTGAGCGGGTGGCTGAGTGAGTGAGTGTTTCACGGCCGGCCTGGTCAACGTGGCTCTTTTACTCTCTACACCGCGAGCCAGCGGCTGAGCCCAGCTGCCCCGCCCCTCCGCTTCCTGGTCTAATAACCTGTGCCTGTGTTTGAGCGGGTGGCTGAGTGAGTGAGTGTTTCACGGCCGGCCTGGTCAACGTGGCTCTTTTACTCTCTACACCGCGAGCCAGCGGCTGAGCCCAGCTGCCCCGCCCCTCCGCTTCCTGGTCTGTATAACCTGTGCCTGTGTTTGAGCGGGTGGCTGAGTGAGTGAGTGTTTCACGGCCGGCCTGGTCAACGTGGCTCTTTTACTCTCTACACCGCGAGCCAGCGGCTGAGCCCAGCTGTCCCCGCCCCTCCGCTTCCTGGTCTTAATAACCTGTGCCTGTGTTTGAGCGGGTGGCTGAGAGTGAGTGCCTCCCTCCGTGTTACACGGCCGGCCTGGTCAACGTGGCTCTTTTACTCTCTACACCGCGAGCCAGCGGCTGAGCCCAGCTGCCCCGCCCCTCCGCTTCCTGGTCTGTATAGCCTGTGCCTGTGTTTGAGCGGGTGGCTGAGAGAGTGAGTGCCTCCCTCCGTGTTACACGGCCGGCCTGGTCAACGTGGCTCTTTTACTCTCTACACCGCGAGCCAGCGGCTGAGCCCAGCTGCCCACGCCCCTCCGCTTCCTGGTCTGTATAACCTGTGCCTGTGTTTGAGCGGGTGGCTGAGTGAGTGAGTGTTTCACGGCCGGCCTGGTCAACGTGGCTCTTTTACTCTCTACACCGCGAGCCAGCGGCTGAGCCCAGCTGTCCCCGCCCCTCCGCTTCCTGGTCTTATAACCTGTGCCTGTGTTTGAGCGGGTGGCTGAGAGAGTGAGTGCCTCCCTCCGTGTTACACGGCCGGCCTGGTCAACGTGGCTCTTTTACTCTCTACACCGCGAGCCAGCGGCTGAGCCCAGCTGTCCCCGCCCCTCCGCTTCCTGGTCTTAATAACCTGTGCCTGTGTTTGAGCGGGTGGCTGAGTGAGTGAGTGTTTCACGGCCGGCCTGGTCAACGTGGCTCTTTTACTCTCTACACCGCGAGCCAGCGGCTGAGCCCAGCTGCCCCGCCCCTCCGCTTCCTGGTCTGTATAGCCTGTGCCTGTGTTTGAGCGGGTGGCTGAGAGAGTGAGTGCCTCCCTCCGTGTTACACGGCCGGCCTGGTCAACGTGGCTCTTTTACTCTCTACACCGCGAGCCAGCGGCTGAGCCCAGCTGTCCCCGCCCCTCCGCTTCCTGGTCTGTATAACCTGTGCCTGTGTTTGAGCGGGTGGCTGAGTGAGTGAGTGTTTCACGGCCGGCCTGGTCAACGTGGCTCTTTTACTCTCTACACCGCGAGCCAGCGGCTGAGCCCAGCTGTCCCCGCCCCTCCGCTTCCTGGTCTTAATAACCTGTGCCTGTGTTTGAGCGGGTGGCTGAGAGAGTGAGTGCCTCCCTCCGTGTTACACGGCCGGCCTGGTCAACGTGGCTCTTTTACTCTCTACACCGCGAGCCAGCGGCTGAGCCCAGCTGTCCCCGCCCCTCCGCTTCCTGGTCTTAATAACCTGTGCCTGTGTTTGAGCGGGTGGCTGAGTGAGTGAGTGTTTCACGGCCGGCCTGGTCAACGTGGCTCTTTTACTCTCTACACCGCGAGCCAGCGGCTGAGCCCAGCTGTCCCCGCCCCTCCGCTTCCTGGTCTGTATAGCCTGTGCCTGTGTTTGAGCGGGTGGCTGAGAGAGTGAGTGCCTCCCTCCGTGTTACACGGCCGGCCTGGTCAACGTGGCTCTTTTACTCTCTACACCGCGAGCCAGCGGCTGAGCCCAGCTGCCCCGCCCCTCCGCTTCCTGGTCTGTATAACCTGTGCCTGTGTTTGAGCGGGTGGCTGAGTGAGTGAGTGTTTCACGGCCGGCGTGGTCAACGTGGCTCTTTTACTCTCTACACCGCGAGCCAGCGGCTGAGCCCAGCTGTCCCCGCCCCTCCGCTTCCTGGTCTTATAACCTGTGCCTGTGTTTGAGCGGGTGGCTGAGAGAGTGAGTGCCTCCCTCCGTGTTACACGGCCGGCCTGGTCAACGTGGCTCTTTTACTCTCTACACCGCGAGCCAGCGGCTGAGCCCAGCTGTCCCCGCCCCTCCGCTTCCTGGTCTTAATAACCTGTGCCTGTGTTTGAGCGGGTGGCTGAGTGAGTGAGTGTTTCACGGCCGGCCTGGTCAACGTGGCTCTTTTACTCTCTACACCGCGAGCCAGCGGCTGAGCCCAGCTGTCCCCGCCCCTCCGCTTCCTGGTCTGTATAACCTGTGCCTGTGTTTGAGCGGGTGGCTGAGAGAGTGAGTGCCTCCCTCCGTGTTACACGGCCGGCCTGGTCAACGTGGCTCTTTTACTCTCTACACCGCGAGCCAGCGGCTGAGCCCAGCTGCCCCGCCCCTCCGCTTCCTGGTCTGTATAACCTGTGCCTGTGTTTGAGCGGGTGGCTGAGTGAGTGAGTGTTTCACGGCCGGCCTGGTCAACGTGGCTCTTTTACTCTCTACACCGCGAGCCAGCGGCTGAGCCCAGCTGTCCCCGCCCCTCCGCTTCCTGGTCTTAATAACCTGTGCCTGTGTTTGAGCGGGTGGCTGAGAGAGTGAGTGCCTCCCTCCGTGTTACACGGCCGGCCTGGTCAACGTGGCTCTTTTACTCTCTACACCGCGAGCCAGCGGCTGAGCCCAGCTGTCCCCGCCCCTCCGCTTCCTGGTCTTAATAACCTGTGCCTGTGTTTGAGCGGGTGGCTGAGTGAGTGAGTGTTTCACGGCCGGCCTGGTCAACGTGGCTCTTTTACTCTCTACACCGCGAGCCAGCGGCTGAGCCCAGCTGTCCCCGCCCCTCCGCTTCCTGGTCTGTATAACCTGTGCCTGTGTTTGAGCGGGTGGCTGAGAGAGTGAGTGCCTCCCTCCGTGTTACACGGCCGGCCTGGTCAACGTGGCTCTTTTACTCTCTACACCGCGAGCCAGCGGCTGAGCCCAGCTGTCCCCGCCCCTCCGCTTCCTGGTCTGTATAACCTGTGCCTGTGTTTGAGCGGGTGGCTGAGTGAGTGAGTGTTTCACGGCCGGCCTGGTCAACGTGGCTCTTTTACTCTCTACACCGCGAGCCAGCGGCTGAGCCCAGCTGTCCCCGCCCCTCCGCTTCCTGGTCTTATAACCTGTGCCTGTGTTTGAGCGGGTGGCTGAGAGAGTGAGTGCCTCCCTCCGTGTTACACGGCCGGCCTGGTCAACGTGGCTCTTTTACTCTCTACACCGCGAGCCAGCGGCTGAGCCCAGCTGTCCCCGCCCCTCCGCTTCCTGGTCTGTAAGCCTGTGCCTGTGTTTGAGCGGGTGGCTGAGAGAGTGAGTGCCTCCCTCCGTGTTACACGGCCGGCCTGGTCAACGTGGCTCTTTTACTCTCTACACCGCGAGCCAGCGGCTGAGCCCAGCTGTCCCCGCCCCTCCGCTTCCTGGTCTTAATAACCTGTGCCTGTGTTTGAGCGGGTGGCTGAGAGTGAGTGCCTCCCTCCGTGTTACACGGCCGGCCTGGTCAACGTGGCTCTTTTACTCTCTACACCGCGAGCCAGCGGCTGAGCCCAGCTGTCCCCGCCCCTCCGCTTCCTGGTCTGTATAGCCTGTGCCTGTGTTTGAGCGGGTGGCTGAGAGAGTGAGTGCCTCCCTCCGTGTTACACGGCCGGCCTGGTCAACGTGGCTCTTTTACTCTCTACACCGCGAGCCAGCGGCTGAGCCCAGCTGCCCCGCCCCTCCGCTTCCTGGTCTGTATAACCTGTGCCTGTGTTTGAGCGGGTGGCTGAGTGAGTGAGTGTTTCACGGCCGGCCTGGTCAACGTGGCTCTTTTACTCTCTACACCGCGAGCCAGCGGCTGAGCCCAGCTGTCCCCGCCCCTCCGCTTCCTGGTCTTATAACCTGTGCCTGTGTTTGAGCGGGTGGCTGAGAGAGTGAGTGCCTCCCTCCGTGTTACACGGCCGGCCTGGTCAACGTGGCTCTTTTACTCTCTACACCGCGAGCCAGCGGCTGAGCCCAGCTGTCCCCGCCCCTCCGCTTCCTGGTCTTAATAACCTGTGCCTGTGTTTGAGCGGGTGGCTGAGTGAGTGAGTGTTTCACGGCCGGCCTGGTCAACGTGGCTCTTTTACTCTCTACACCGCGAGCCAGCGGCTGAGCCCAGCTGCCCCGCCCCTCCGCTTCCTGGTCTGTATAACCTGTGCCTGTGTTTGAGCGGGTGGCTGAGAGAGTGAGTGCCTCCCTCCGTGTTACACGGCCGGCCTGGTCAACGTGGCTCTTTTACTCTCTACACCGCGAGCCAGCGGCTGAGCCCAGCTGCCCACGCCCCTCCGCTTCCTGGTCTGTATAACCTGTGCCTGTGTTTGAGCGGGTGGCTGAGTGAGTGAGTGTTTCACGGCCGGCCTGGTCAACGTGGCTCTTTTACTCTCTACACCGCGAGCCAGCGGCTGAGCCCAGCTGTCCCCGCCCCTCCGCTTCCTGGTCTTATAACCTGTGCCTGTGTTTGAGCGGGTGGCTGAGAGAGTGAGTGCCTCCCTCCGTGTTACACGGCCGGCCTGGTCAACGTGGCTCTTTTACTCTCTACACCGCGAGCCAGCGGCTGAGCCCAGCTGCCCCGCCCCTCCGCTTCCTGGTCTGTATAACCTGTGCCTGTGTTTGAGCGGGTGGCTGAGAGAGTGAGTGCCTCCCTCCGTGTTACACGGCCGGCCTGGTCAACGTGGCTCTTTTACTCTCTACACCGCGAGCCAGCGGCTGAGCCCAGCTGTCCCCGCCCCTCCGCTTCCTGGTCTTAATAACCTGTGCCTGTGTTTGAGCGGGTGGCTGAGAGTGAGTGCCTCCCTCCGTGTTACACGGCCGGCCTGGTCAACGTGGCTCTTTTACTCTCTACACCGCGAGCCAGCGGCTGAGCCCAGCTGCCCCGCCCCTCCGCTTCCTGGTCTGTATAACCTGTGCCTGTGTTTGAGCGGGTGGCTGAGAGAGTGAGTGCCTCCCTCCGTGTTACACGGCCGGCCTGGTCAACGTGGCTCTTTTACTCTCTACACCGCGAGCCAGCGGCTGAGCCCAGCTGTCCCCGCCCCTCCGCTTCCTGGTCTTATAACCTGTGCCTGTGTTTGAGCGGGTGGCTGAGTGAGTGAGTGTTTCACGGCCGGCCTGGTCAACGTGGCTCTTTTACTCTCTACACCGCGAGCCAGCGGCTGAGCCCAGCTGTCCCCGCCCCTCCGCTTCCTGGTCTTATAACCTGTGCCTGTGTTTGAGCGGGTGGCTGAGAGAGTGAGTGCCTCCCTCCGTGTTACACGGCCGGCCTGGTCAACGTGGCTCTTTTACTCTCTACACCGCGAGCCAGCGGCTGAGCCCAGCTGTCCCCGCCCCTCCGCTTCCTGGTCTTAATAACCTGTGCCTGTGTTTGAGCGGGTGGCTGAGTGAGTGAGTGTTTCACGGCCGGCCTGGTCAACGTGGCTCTTTTACTCTCTACACCGCGAGCCAGCGGCTGAGCCCAGCTGCCCCGCCCCTCCGCTTCCTGGTCTGTATAACCTGTGCCTGTGTTTGAGCGGGTGGCTGAGAGAGTGAGTGCCTCCCTCCGTGTTACACGGCCGGCCTGGTCAACGTGGCTCTTTTACTCTCTACACCGCGAGCCAGCGGCTGAGCCCAGCTGCCCCGCCCCTCCGCTTCCTGGTCTGTATAACCTGTGCCTGTGTTTGAGCGGGTGGCTGAGTGAGTGAGTGTTTCACGGCCGGCCTGGTCAACGTGGCTCTTTTACTCTCTACACCGCGAGCCAGCGGCTGAGCCCAGCTGTCCCCGCCCCTCCGCTTCCTGGTCTTATAACCTGTGCCTGTGTTTGAGCGGGTGGCTGAGAGAGTGAGTGCCTCCCTCCGTGTTACACGGCCGGCCTGGTCAACGTGGCTCTTTTACTCTCTACACCGCGAGCCAGCGGCTGAGCCCAGCTGCCCCGCCCCTCCGCTTCCTGGTCTGTATAACCTGTGCCTGTGTTTGAGCGGGTGGCTGAGAGAGTGAGTGCCTCCCTCCGTGTTACACGGCCGGCCTGGTCAACGTGGCTCTTTTACTCTCTACACCGCGAGCCAGCGGCTGAGCCCAGCTGTCCCCGCCCCTCCGCTTCCTGGTCTTAATAACCTGTGCCTGTGTTTGAGCGGGTGGCTGAGAGTGAGTGCCTCCTCCGTGTTACACGGCCGGCCTGGTCAACGTGGCTCTTTTACTCTCTACACCGCGAGCCAGCGGCTGAGCCCAGCTGTCCCCGCCCCTCCGCTTCCTGGTCTGTATAACCTGTGCCTGTGTTTGAGCGGGTGGCTGAGAGAGTGAGTGCCTCCCTCCGTGTTACACGGCCGGCCTGGTCAACGTGGCTCTTTTACTCTCTACACCGCGAGCCAGCGGCTGAGCCCAGCTGTCCCCGCCCCTCCGCTTCCTGGTCTGTATAACCTGTGCCTGTGTTTGAGCGGGTGGCTGAGTGAGTGAGTGTTTCACGGCCGGCCTGGTCAACGTGGCTCTTTTACTCTCTACACCGCGAGCCAGCGGCTGAGCCCAGCTGTCCCCGCCCCTCCGCTTCCTGGTCTTATAACCTGTGCCTGTGTTTGAGCGGGTGGCTGAGAGAGTGAGTGCCTCCCTCCGTGTTACACGGCCGGCCTGGTCAACGTGGCTCTTTTACTCTCTACACCGCGAGCCAGCGGCTGAGCCCAGCTGTCCCCGCCCCTCCGCTTCCTGGTCTTAATAACCTGTGCCTGTGTTTGAGCGGGTGGCTGAGTGAGTGAGTGTTTTACACGGCCGGCCTGGTCAACGTGGCTCTTTTACTCTCTACACCGCGAGCCAGCGGCTGAGCCCAGCTGTCCCCGCCCCTCCGCTTCCTGGTCTGTATAACCTGTGCCTGTGTTTGAGCGGGTGGCTGAGAGAGTGAGTGCCTCCCTCCGTGTTACACGGCCGGCCTGGTCAACGTGGCTCTTTTACTCTCTACACCGCGAGCCAGCGGCTGAGCCCAGCTGCCCCGCCCCTCCGCTTCCTGGTCTGTATAACCTGTGCCTGTGTTTGAGCGGGTGGCTGAGTGAGTGAGTGTTTCACGGCCGGCCTGGTCAACGTGGCTCTTTTACTCTCTACACCGCGAGCCAGCGGCTGAGCCCAGCTGTCCCCGCCCCTCCGCTTCCTGGTCTTATAACCTGTGCCTGTGTTTGAGCGGGTGGCTGAGAGAGTGAGTGCCTCCCTCCGTGTTACACGGCCGGCCTGGTCAACGTGGCTCTTTTACTCTCTACACCGCGAGCCAGCGGCTGAGCCCAGCTGCCCCGCCCCTCCGCTTCCTGGTCTGTATAGCCTGTGCCTGTGTTTGAGCGGGTGGCTGAGAGAGTGAGTGCCTCCCTCCGTGTTACACGGCCGGCCTGGTCAACGTGGCTCTTTTACTCTCTACACCGCGAGCCAGCGGCTGAGCCCAGCTGTCCCCGCCCCTCCGCTTCCTGGTCTTAATAACCTGTGCCTGTGTTTGAGCGGGTGGCTGAGAGTGAGTGCCTCCCTCCGTGTTACACGGCCGGCCTGGTCAACGTGGCTCTTTTACTCTCTACACCGCGAGCCAGCGGCTGAGCCCAGCTGCCCCGCCCCTCCGCTTCCTGGTCTGTATAACCTGTGCCTGTGTTTGAGCGGGTGGCTGAGAGAGTGAGTGCCTCCCTCCGTGTTACACGGCCGGCCTGGTCAACGTGGCTCTTTTACTCTCTACACCGCGAGCCAGCGGCTGAGCCCAGCTGTCCCCGCCCCTCCGCTTCCTGGTCTGTATAACCTGTGCCTGTGTTTGAGCGGGTGGCTGAGTGAGTGAGTGTTTCACGGCCGGCCTGGTCAACGTGGCTCTTTTACTCTCTACACCGCGAGCCAGCGGCTGAGCCCAGCTGTCCCCGCCCCTCCGCTTCCTGGTCTTATAACCTGTGCCTGTGTTTGAGCGGGTGGCTGAGAGAGTGAGTGCCTCCCTCCGTGTTACACGGCCGGCCTGGTCAACGTGGCTCTTTTACTCTCTACACCGCGAGCCAGCGGCTGAGCCCAGCTGTCCCCGCCCCTCCGCTTCCTGGTCTTAATAACCTGTGCCTGTGTTTGAGCGGGTGGCTGAGTGAGTGAGTGTTTCACGGCCGGCCTGGTCAACGTGGCTCTTTTACTCTCTACACCGCGAGCCAGCGGCTGAGCCCAGCTGTCCCCGCCCCTCCGCTTCCTGGTCTGTATAACCTGTGCCTGTGTTTGAGCGGGTGGCTGAGAGAGTGAGTGCCTCCCTCCGTGTTACACGGCCGGCCTGGTCAACGTGGCTCTTTTACTCTCTACACCGCGAGCCAGCGGCTGAGCCCAGCTGTCCCCGCCCCTCCGCTTCCTGGTCTGTATAACCTGTGCCTGTGTTTGAGCGGGTGGCTGAGTGAGTGAGTGTTTCACGGCCGGCGTGGTCAACGTGGCTCTTTTACTCTCTACACCGCGAGCCAGCGGCTGAGCCCAGCTGTCCCCGCCCCTCCGCTTCCTGGTCTTATAACCTGTGCCTGTGTTTGAGCGGGTGGCTGAGAGAGTGAGTGCCTCCCTCCGTGTTACACGGCCGCCTGGTCAACGTGGCTCTTTTACTCTCTACACCGCGAGCCAGCGGCTGAGCCCAGCTGTCCCCGCCCCTCCGCTTCCTGGTCTGTATAACCTGTGCCTGTGTTTGAGCGGGTGGCTGAGAGAGTGAGTGCCTCCCTCCGTGTTACACGGCCGCCTGGTCAACGTGGCTCTTTTACTCTCTACACCGCGAGCCAGCGGCTGAGCCCAGCTGTCCCCGCCCCTCCGCTTCCTGGTCTTAATAACCTGTGCCTGTGTTTGAGCGGGTGGCTGAGAGTGAGTGCCTCCCTCCGTGTTACACGGCCGGCCTGGTCAACGTGGCTCTTTTACTCTCTACACCGCGAGCCAGCGGCTGAGCCCAGCTGCCCCGCCCCTCCGCTTCCTGGTCTGTATAACCTGTGCCTGTGTTTGAGCGGGTGGCTGAGAGAGTGAGTGCCTCCCTCCGTGTTACACGGCCGGCCTGGTCAACGTGGCTCTTTTACTCTCTACACCGCGAGCCAGCGGCTGAGCCCAGCTGTCCCCGCCCCTCCGCTTCCTGGTCTGTATAACCTGTGCCTGTGTTTGAGCGGGTGGCTGAGTGAGTGAGTGTTTCACGGCCGGCCTGGTCAACGTGGCTCTTTTACTCTCTACACCGCGAGCCAGCGGCTGAGCCCAGCTGTCCCCGCCCCTCCGCTTCCTGGTCTTATAACCTGTGCCTGTGTTTGAGCGGGTGGCTGAGAGAGTGAGTGCCTCCCTCCGTGTTACACGGCCGGCCTGGTCAACGTGGCTCTTTTACTCTCTACACCGCGAGCCAGCGGCTGAGCCCAGCTGTCCCCGCCCCTCCGCTTCCTGGTCTTAATAACCTGTGCCTGTGTTTGAGCGGGTGGCTGAGTGAGTGAGTGTTTCACGGCCGGCCTGGTCAACGTGGCTCTTTTACTCTCTACACCGCGAGCCAGCGGCTGAGCCCAGCTGTCCCCGCCCCTCCGCTTCCTGGTCTGTATAACCTGTGCCTGTGTTTGAGCGGGTGGCTGAGAGAGTGAGTGCCTCCCTCCGTGTTACACGGCCGGCCTGGTCAACGTGGCTCTTTTACTCTCTACACCGCGAGCCAGCGGCTGAGCCCAGCTGCCCCGCCCCTCCGCTTCCTGGTCTGTATAACCTGTGCCTGTGTTTGAGCGGGTGGCTGAGTGAGTGAGTGTTTCACGGCCGGCCTGGTCAACGTGGCTCTTTTACTCTCTACACCGCGAGCCAGCGGCTGAGCCCAGCTGTCCCCGCCCCTCCGCTTCCTGGTCTTATAACCTGTGCCTGTGTTTGAGCGGGTGGCTGAGAGAGTGAGTGCCTCCCTCCGTGTTACACGGCCGGCCTGGTCAACGTGGCTCTTTTACTCTCTACACCGCGAGCCAGCGGCTGAGCCCAGCTGTCCCCGCCCCTCCGCTTCCTGGTCTTAATAACCTGTGCCTGTGTTTGAGCGGGTGGCTGAGTGAGTGAGTGTTTCACGGCCGGCCTGGTCAACGTGGCTCTTTTACTCTCTACACCGCGAGCCAGCGGCTGAGCCCAGCTGTCCCCGCCCCTCCGCTTCCTGGTCTGTATAACCTGTGCCTGTGTTTGAGCGGGTGGCTGAGAGAGTGAGTGCCTCCCTCCGTGTTACACGGCCGGCCTGGTCAACGTGGCTCTTTTACTCTCTACACCGCGAGCCAGCGGCTGAGCCCAGCTGCCCCGCCCCTCCGCTTCCTGGTCTGTATAACCTGTGCCTGTGTTTGAGCGGGTGGCTGAGTGAGTGAGTGTTTCACGGCCGGCCTGGTCAACGTGGCTCTTTTACTCTCTACACCGCGAGCCAGCGGCTGAGCCCAGCTGTCCCCGCCCCTCCGCTTCCTGGTCTTATAACCTGTGCCTGTGTTTGAGCGGGTGGCTGAGAGAGTGAGTGCCTCCCTCCGTGTTACACGGCCGGCCTGGTCAACGTGGCTCTTTTACTCTCTACACCGCGAGCCAGCGGCTGAGCCCAGCTGTCCCCGCCCCTCCGCTTCCTGGTCTTATAACCTGTGCCTGTGTTTGAGCGGGTGGCTGAGAGAGTGAGTGCCTCCCTCCGTGTTACACGGCCGGCCTGGTCAACGTGGCTCTTTTACTCTCTACACCGCGAGCCAGCGGCTGAGCCCAGCTGTCCCCGCCCCTCCGCTTCCTGGTCTTAATAACCTGTGCCTGTGTTTGAGCGGGTGGCTGAGAGTGAGTGCCTCCCTCCGTGTTACACGGCCGGCCTGGTCAACGTGGCTCTTTTACTCTCTACACCGCGAGCCAGCGGCTGAGCCCAGCTGCCCACGCCCCTCCGCTTCCTGGTCTGTATAACCTGTGCCTGTGTTTGAGCGGGTGGCTGAGAGAGTGAGTGCCTCCCTCCGTGTTACACGGCCGGCCTGGTCAACGTGGCTCTTTTACTCTCTACACCGCGAGCCAGCGGCTGAGCCCAGCTGCCCGCCCCTCCGCTTCCTGGTCTGTATAACCTGTGCCTGTGTTTGAGCGGGTGGCTGAGTGAGTGAGTGTTTCACGGCCGGCCTGGTCAACGTGGCTCTTTTACTCTCTACACCGCGAGCCAGCGGCTGAGCCCAGCTGTCCCCGCCCCTCCGCTTCCTGGTCTTATAACCTGTGCCTGTGTTTGAGCGGGTGGCTGAGAGAGTGAGTGCCTCCCTCCGTGTTACACGGCCGGCCTGGTCAACGTGGCTCTTTTACTCTCTACACCGCGAGCCAGCGGCTGAGCCCAGCTGTCCCCGCCCCTCCGCTTCCTGGTCTTAATAACCTGTGCCTGTGTTTGAGCGGGTGGCTGAGTGAGTGAGTGTTTCACGGCCGGCCTGGTCAACGTGGCTCTTTTACTCTCTACACCGCGAGCCAGCGGCTGAGCCCAGCTGTCCCCGCCCCTCCGCTTCCTGGTCTGTATAACCTGTGCCTGTGTTTGAGCGGGTGGCTGAGAGAGTGAGTGCCTCCCTCCGTGTTACACGGCCGGCCTGGTCAACGTGGCTCTTTTACTCTCTACACCGCGAGCCAGCGGCTGAGCCCAGCTGCCCCGCCCCTCCGCTTCCTGGTCTGTATAACCTGTGCCTGTGTTTGAGCGGGTGGCTGAGTGAGTGAGTGTTTCACGGCCGGCCTGGTCAACGTGGCTCTTTTACTCTCTACACCGCGAGCCAGCGGCTGAGCCCAGCTGTCCCCGCCCCTCCGCTTCCTGGTCTTATAACCTGTGCCTGTGTTTGAGCGGGTGGCTGAGAGAGTGAGTGCCTCCCTCCGTGTTACACGGCCGGCCTGGTCAACGTGGCTCTTTTACTCTCTACACCGCGAGCCAGCGGCTGAGCCCAGCTGTCCCCGCCCCTCCGCTTCCTGGTCTGTATAGCCTGTGCCTGTGTTTGAGCGGGTGGCTGAGAGAGTGAGTGCCTCCCTCCGTGTTACACGGCCGGCCTGGTCAACGTGGCTCTTTTACTCTCTACACCGCGAGCCAGCGGCTGAGCCCAGCTGTCCCCGCCCCTCCGCTTCCTGGTCTTAATAACCTGTGCCTGTGTTTGAGCGGGTGGCTGAGAGTGAGTGCCTCCCTCCGTGTTACACGGCCGGCCTGGTCAACGTGGCTCTTTTACTCTCTACACCGCGAGCCAGCGGCTGAGCCCAGCTGCCCCGCCCCTCCGCTTCCTGGTCTGTATAGCCTGTGCCTGTGTTTGAGCGGGTGGCTGAGAGAGTGAGTGCCTCCCTCCGTGTTACACGGCCGGCCTGGTCAACGTGGCTCTTTTACTCTCTACACCGCGAGCCAGCGGCTGAGCCCAGCTGTCCCCGCCCCTCCGCTTCCTGGTCTGTATAACCTGTGCCTGTGTTTGAGCGGGTGGCTGAGTGAGTGAGTGTTTCACGGCCGGCCTGGTCAACGTGGCTCTTTTACTCTCTACACCGCGAGCCAGCGGCTGAGCCCAGCTGTCCCCGCCCCTCCGCTTCCTGGTCTTATAACCTGTGCCTGTGTTTGAGCGGGTGGCTGAGAGAGTGAGTGCCTCCCTCCGTGTTACACGGCCGGCCTGGTCAACGTGGCTCTTTTACTCTCTACACCGCGAGCCAGCGGCTGAGCCCAGCTGTCCCCGCCCCTCCGCTTCCTGGTCTTAATAACCTGTGCCTGTGTTTGAGCGGGTGGCTGAGTGAGTGAGTGTTTCACGGCCGGCCTGGTCAACGTGGCTCTTTTACTCTCTACACCGCGAGCCAGCGGCTGAGCCCAGCTGCCCCGCCCCTCCGCTTCCTGGTCTGTATAACCTGTGCCTGTGTTTGAGCGGGTGGCTGAGAGAGTGAGTGCCTCCCTCCGTGTTACACGGCCGGCCTGGTCAACGTGGCTCTTTTACTCTCTACACCGCGAGCCAGCGGCTGAGCCCAGCTGCCCCGCCCCTCCGCTTCCTGGTCTGTATAACCTGTGCCTGTGTTTGAGCGGGTGGCTGAGTGAGTGAGTGTTTCACGGCCGGCCTGGTCAACGTGGCTCTTTTACTCTCTACACCGCGAGCCAGCGGCTGAGCCCAGCTGTCCCCGCCCCTCCGCTTCCTGGTCTTATAACCTGTGCCTGTGTTTGAGCGGGTGGCTGAGAGAGTGAGTGCCTCCCTCCGTGTTACACGGCCGGCCTGGTCAACGTGGCTCTTTTACTCTCTACACCGCGAGCCAGCGGCTGAGCCCAGCTGCCCCGCCCCTCCGCTTCCTGGTCTGTATAACCTGTGCCTGTGTTTGAGCGGGTGGCTGAGAGAGTGAGTGCCTCCCTCCGTGTTACACGGCCGGCCTGGTCAACGTGGCTCTTTTACTCTCTACACCGCGAGCCAGCGGCTGAGCCCAGCTGTCCCCGCCCCTCCGCTTCCTGGTCTTAATAACCTGTGCCTGTGTTTGAGCGGGTGGCTGAGAGTGAGTGCCTCCCTCCGTGTTACACGGCCGGCCTGGTCAACGTGGCTCTTTTACTCTCTACACCGCGAGCCAGCGGCTGAGCCCAGCTGCCCCGCCCCTCCGCTTCCTGGTCTGTATAACCTGTGCCTGTGTTTGAGCGGGTGGCTGAGAGAGTGAGTGCCTCCCTCCGTGTTACACGGCCGGCCTGGTCAACGTGGCTCTTTTACTCTCTACACCGCGAGCCAGCGGCTGAGCCCAGCTGCCCCGCCCCTCCGCTTCCTGGTCTGTATAACCTGTGCCTGTGTTTGAGCGGGTGGCTGAGTGAGTGAGTGTTTCACGGCCGGCCTGGTCAACGTGGCTCTTTTACTCTCTACACCGCGAGCCAGCGGCTGAGCCCAGCTGTCCCCGCCCCTCCGCTTCCTGGTCTTATAACCTGTGCCTGTGTTTGAGCGGGTGGCTGAGAGAGTGAGTGCCTCCCTCCGTGTTACACGGCCGGCCTGGTCAACGTGGCTCTTTTACTCTCTACACCGCGAGCCAGCGGCTGAGCCCAGCTGTCCCCGCCCCTCCGCTTCCTGGTCTTAATAACCTGTGCCTGTGTTTGAGCGGGTGGCTGAGTGAGTGAGTGTTTCACGGCCGGCCTGGTCAACGTGGCTCTTTTACTCTCTACACCGCGAGCCAGCGGCTGAGCCCAGCTGTCCCCGCCCCTCCGCTTCCTGGTCTGTATAACCTGTGCCTGTGTTTGAGCGGGTGGCTGAGAGAGTGAGTGCCTCCCTCCGTGTTACACGGCCGGCCTGGTCAACGTGGCTCTTTTACTCTCTACACCGCGAGCCAGCGGCTGAGCCCAGCTGTCCCACGCCCCTCCGCTTCCTGGTCTGTATAACCTGTGCCTGTGTTTGAGCGGGTGGCTGAGTGAGTGAGTGTTTCACGGCCGGCCTGGTCAACGTGGCTCTTTTACTCTCTACACCGCGAGCCAGCGGCTGAGCCCAGCTGTCCCCGCCCCTCCGCTTCCTGGTCTTATAACCTGTGCCTGTGTTTGAGCGGGTGGCTGAGAGAGTGAGTGCCTCCCTCCGTGTTACACGGCCGGCCTGGTCAACGTGGCTCTTTTACTCTCTACACCGCGAGCCAGCGGCTGAGCCCAGCTGTCCCCGCCCCTCCGCTTCCTGGTCTTAATAACCTGTGCCTGTGTTTGAGCGGGTGGCTGAGTGAGTGAGTGTTTCACGGCCGGCCTGGTCAACGTGGCTCTTTTACTCTCTACACCGCGAGCCAGCGGCTGAGCCCAGCTGTCCCCGCCCCTCCGCTTCCTGGTCTGTATAGCCTGTGCCTGTGTTTGAGCGGGTGGCTGAGAGAGTGAGTGCCTCCCTCCGTGTTACACGGCCGGCCTGGTCAACGTGGCTCTTTACTCTCTACACCGCGAGCCAGCGGCTGAGCCCAGCTGTCCCCGCCCCTCCGCTTCCTGGTCTTAATAACCTGTGCCTGTGTTTGAGCGGGTGGCTGAGAGAGTGAGTGCCTCCCTCCGTGTTACACGGCCGGCCTGGTCAACGTGGCTCTTTTACTCTCTACACCGCGAGCCAGCGGCTGAGCCCAGCTGTCCCCGCCCCTCCGCTTCCTGGTCTGTATAACCTGTGCCTGTGTTTGAGCGGGTGGCTGAGAGAGTGAGTGCCTCCCTCCGTGTTACACGGCCGGCCTGGTCAACGTGGCTCTTTTACTCTCTACACCGCGAGCCAGCGGCTGAGCCCAGCTGTCCCCGCCCCTCCGCTTCCTGGTCTTAATAACCTGTGCCTGTGTTTGAGCGGGTGGCTGAGAGTGAGTGCCTCCTCCGTGTTACACGGCCGGCCTGGTCAACGTGGCTCTTTTACTCTCTACACCGCGAGCCAGCGGCTGAGCCCAGCTGTCCCCGCCCCTCCGCTTCCTGGTCTGTATAACCTGTGCCTGTGTTTGAGCGGGTGGCTGAGAGAGTGAGTGCCTCCCTCCGTGTTACACGGCCGGCCTGGTCAACGTGGCTCTTTTACTCTCTACACCGCGAGCCAGCGGCTGAGCCCAGCTGTCCCCGCCCCTCCGCTTCCTGGTCTGTATAACCTGTGCCTGTGTTTGAGCGGGTGGCTGAGTGAGTGAGTGTTTCACGGCCGGCCTGGTCAACGTGGCTCTTTTACTCTCTACACCGCGAGCCAGCGGCTGAGCCCAGCTGTCCCCGCCCCTCCGCTTCCTGGTCTTATAACCTGTGCCTGTGTTTGAGCGGGTGGCTGAGAGAGTGAGTGCCTCCCTCCGTGTTACACGGCCGGCCTGGTCAACGTGGCTCTTTTACTCTCTACACCGCGAGCCAGCGGCTGAGCCCAGCTGTCCGCCGCCCCTCCGCTTCCTGGTCTTAATAACCTGTGCCTGTGTTTGAGCGGGTGGCTGAGTGAGTGAGTGTTTCACGGCCGGCCTGGTCAACGTGGCTCTTTTACTCTCTACACCGCGAGCCAGCGGCTGAGCCCAGCTGTCCACGCCCCTCCGCTTCCTGGTCTGTATAACCTGTGCCTGTGTTTGAGCGGGTGGCTGAGAGAGTGAGTGCCTCCCTCCGTGTTACACGGCCGGCCTGGTCAACGTGGCTCTTTTACTCTCTACACCGCGAGCCAGCGGCTGAGCCCAGCTGCCCCGCCCCTCCGCTTCCTGGTCTGTATAACCTGTGCCTGTGTTTGAGCGGGTGGCTGAGTGAGTGAGTGTTTCACGGCCGGCCTGGTCAACGTGGCTCTTTTACTCTCTACACCGCGAGCCAGCGGCTGAGCCCAGCTGTCCCCGCCCCTCCGCTTCCTGGTCTTATAACCTGTGCCTGTGTTTGAGCGGGTGGCTGAGAGAGTGAGTGCCTCCCTCCGTGTTACACGGCCGGCCTGGTCAACGTGGCTCTTTTACTCTCTACACCGCGAGCCAGCGGCTGAGCCCAGCTGCCCCGCCCCTCCGCTTCCTGGTCTGTATAACCTGTGCCTGTGTTTGAGCGGGTGGCTGAGAGAGTGAGTGCCTCCCTCCGTGTTACACGGCCGGCCTGGTCAACGTGGCTCTTTTACTCTCTACACCGCGAGCCAGCGGCTGAGCCCAGCTGTCCCCGCCCCTCCGCTTCCTGGTCTAATAACCTGTGCCTGTGTTTGAGCGGGTGGCTGAGATGAGTGCCTCCCTCCGTGTTACACGGCCGGCCTGGTCAACGTGGCTCTTTTACTCTCTACACCGCGAGCCAGCGGCTGAGCCCAGCTGTCCCCGCCCTCCGCTCCTGGTCTGTAAGCCTGTGCCTGTGTTTGAGCGGGTGGCTGAGAGAGTGAGTGCCTCCCTCCGTGTTACACGGCCGGCCTGGTCAACGTGGCTCTTTTACTCTCTACACCGCGAGCCAGCGGCTGAGCCCAGCTGCCCACGCCCTCCGCTTCCTGGTCTGTATAACCTGTGCCTGTGTTTGAGCGGGTGGCTGAGTGAGTGAGTGTTTCACGGCCGGCCTGGTCAACGTGGCTCTTTTACTCTCTACACCGCGAGCCAGCGGCTGAGCCCAGCTGTCCCGCCCCTCCGCTTCCTGGTCTTAATAACCTGTGCCTGTGTTTGAGCGGGTGGCTGAGAGAGTGAGTGCCTCCCTCCGTGTTTACGGCCGGCCTGGTCAACGTGGCTCTTTTACTCTCTACACCGCGAGCCAGCGGCTGAGCCCAGCTGTCCCCGCCCCTCCGCTTCCTGGTCTTATAACCTGTGCCTGTGTTTGAGCGGGTGGCTGAGTGAGTGAGTGTTCACGGCCGGCCTGGTCAACGTGGCTCTTTACTCTCTACACCGCGAGCCAGCGGCTGAGCCCAGCTGTCCCCGCCCCTCCGCTCCTGGTCTGTATAACCTGTGCCTGTGTTTGAGCGGGTGGCTGAGAGAGTGAGTGCCTCCCTCCGTGTTACACGGCCGGCCTGGTCAACGTGGCTCTTTTACTCTCTACACCGCGAGCCAGCGGCTGAGCCCAGCTGCCCCGCCCCTCCGCTTCCTGGTCTGTATAACCTGTGCCTGTGTTTGAGCGGGTGGCTGAGTGAGTGAGTGTTCACGGCCGGCGTGGTCAACGTGGCTCTTTTACTCTCTACACCGCGAGCCAGCGGCTGAGCCCAGCTGTCCCCGCCCCTCCGCTTCTGGTCTTAATACCTGTGCCTGTGTTTGAGCGGGTGGCTGAGAGAGTGAGTGCCTCCCTCCGTGTTACACGGCCGGCCTGGTCAACGTGGCTCTTTTACTCTCTACACCGCGAGCCAGCGGCTGAGCCCAGCTGTCCCCGCCCCTCCGCTTCCTGGTCTTAATAACCTGTGCCTGTGTTTGAGCGGGTGGCGATGAGTGAGTGAGTGTTTCACGGCCGGCCTGGTCAACGTGGCTCTTTTACTCTCTACACCGCGAGCCAGCGGCTGAGCCCAGCTGCCCCGCCCTCCGCTTCCTGGTCTGTATAACCTGTGCCTGTGTTTGAGCGGGTGGCTGAGAGAGTGAGTGCCTCCCTCCGTGTTACACGGCCGGCCTGGTCAACGTGGCTCTTTTACTCTCTACACCGCGAGCCAGCGGCTGAGCCCAGCTGCCCCGCCCCTCCGCTTCCTGGTCTGTATAACCTGTGCCTGTGTTTGAGCGGGTGGCTGAGAGTGAGTGAGTGTTTCACGGCCGGCCTGGTCAACGTGGCTCTTTTACTCTCTACACCGCGAGCCAGCGGCTGAGCCCAGCTGTCCCCGCCCCTCCGCTTCCTGGTCTAATAACCTGTGCCTGTGTTTGAGCGGGTGGCTGAGAGAGTGAGTGCCTCCCTCCGTGTTACACGGCCGGCCTGGTCAACGTGGCTCTTTTACTCTCTACACCGCGAGCCAGCGGCTGAGCCCAGCTGCCCCGCCCTCCGCTTCCTGGTCTGTAATAACCTGTGCCTGTGTTTGAGCGGGTGGCTGAGTGAGTGAGTGTGTTTCACGGCCGGCCTGGTCAACGTGGCTCTTTTACTCTCTACACCGCGAGCCAGCGGCTGAGCCCAGCTGCCCACGCCCCTCCGCTTCCTGGTCTGTATAACCTGTGCCTGTGTTTGAGCGGGTGGCTGAGAGAGTGAGTGCCTCCTCCGTGTTACACGGCCGGCCTGGTCAACGTGGCTCTTTTACTCTCTACACCGCGAGCCAGCGGCTGAGCCCAGCTGCCCACGCCCTCCGCTTCCTGGTCTGTATAACCTGTGCCTGTGTTTGAGCGGGTGGCTGAGTGAGTGAGTGTTTCACGGCCGGCCTGGTCAACGTGGCTCTTTTACTCTCTACACCGCGAGCCAGCGGCTGAGCCCAGCTGCCCGCCCCTCCGCTTCCTGGTCTTAATAACCTGTGCCTGTGTTTGAGCGGGTGGCTGAGAGAGTGAGTGCCTCCCTCCGTGTTACACGGCCGGCCTGGTCAACGTGGCTCTTTTACTCTCTACACCGCGAGCCAGCGGCTGAGCCCAGCTGCCCACGCCCCTCCGCTTCCTGGTCTGTATAGCCTGTGCCTGTGTTTGAGCGGGTGGCTGAGAGAGTGAGTGCCTCCCTCGTGTTACACGGCCGGCCTGGTCAACGTGGCTCTTTTACTCTCTACACCGCGAGCCAGCGGCTGAGCCAGCTGTCCCCGCCCTCCGCTTCCTGGTCTTAATAACCTGTGCCTGTGTTTGAGCGGGTGGCTGAGAGTGAGTGCCTCCCTCCGTGTTACACGGCCGGCCTGGTCAACGTGGCTCTTTTACTCTCTACACCGCGAGCCAGCGGCTGAGCCCAGCTGCCCACGCCCTCCGCTTCCTGGTCTGTATAACCTGTGCCTGTGTTTGAGCGGGTGGCTGAGAGAGTGAGTGCCTCCCTCCGTGTTACACGGCCGGCCTGGTCAACGTGGCTCTTTACTCTCTACACCGCGAGCCAGCGGCTGAGCCCAGCTGCCCACGCCTCCGCTTCCTGGTCTGTATAACCTGTGCCTGTGTTTGAGCGGGTGGCTGAGTGAGAGTGAGTGTTTCACGGCCGGCGTGGTCAACGTGGCTCTTTTACTCTCTACACCGCGAGCCAGCGGCTGAGCCCAGCTGTCCCCGCCCCTCCGCTTCCTGGTCTTACTAAACCTGTGCCTGTGTTTGAGCGGGTGGCTGAGAGAGTGAGTGCCTCCCTCGTGTTACACGGCCGGCCTGGTCAACGTGGCTCTTTTACTCTCTACACCGCGAGCCAGCGGCTGAGCCCAGCTGTCCGCCCCTCCGCTTCCTGGTCTTAATAACTGTGCCTGTGTTTGAGCGGGTGGCTGAGTGAGTGAGTGTTTCACGGCCGGCCTGGTCAACGTGGCTCTTTTACTCTCTACACCGCGAGCCAGCGGCTGAGCCCAGCTGTCCCCGCCCCTCCGCTTCCTGGTCTGTATAACCTGTGCCTGTGTTTGAGCGGGTGGCTGAGAGAGTGAGTGCCTCCCTCCGTGTTACACGGCGGCCTGGTCAACGTGGCTCTTTTACTCTCTACACCGCGAGCCAGCGGCTGAGCCCAGCTGCCCCGCCCCTCCGCTTCCTGGTCTGTATAACCTGTGCCTGTGTTTGAGCGGGTGGCTGAGTGAGTGAGTGTTTCACGGCCGGCCTGGTCAACGTGGCTCTTTTACTCTCTACACCGCGAGCCAGCGGCTGAGCCCAGCTGTCCCCGCCCTCCGCTTCCTGGTCTTATAACCTGTGCCTGTGTTTGAGCGGGTGGTGAGAGAGTGAGTGCCTCCCTCCGTGTTACACGGCCGGCCTGGTCAACGTGGCTCTTTTACTCTCTACACCGCGAGCCAGCGGCTGAGCCCAGCTGTCCCCGCCCCTCCGCTTCCTGGTCTGTATAACCTGTGCCTGTGTTTGAGCGGGTGGCTGAGTGAGTGAGTGTTTCACGGCCGGCCGGTCAACGTGGCTCTTTTACTCTCTACACCGCGAGCCAGCGGCTGAGCCCAGCTGCCCACGCCCCTCCGCTTCCTGGTCTGTATAACCTGTGCCTGTGTTTGAGCGGGTGGCTGAGTGAGTGAGTGTTTCACGGCCGGCGTGGTCAACGTGGCTCTTTTACTCTCTACACCGCGAGCCAGCGGCTGAGCCCAGCTGTCCCCGCCCCTCCGCTTCCTGGTCTTATAACCTGTGCCTGTGTTTGAGCGGGTGGCTGAGAGAGTGAGTGCCTCCCTCCGTGTTACACGGCGCCTGGTCAACGTGGCTCTTTTACTCTCTACACCGCGAGCCAGCGGCTGAGCCCAGCTGTCCCCGCCCCTCCGCTTCCTGGTCTTATAACCTGTGCCTGTGTTTGAGCGGGTGGCTGAGTGAGTGAGTGTTTCACGGCCGGCCTGGTCAACGTGGCTCTTTTACTCTCTACACCGCGAGCCAGCGGCTGAGCCCAGCTGCCCCGCCCCTCCGCTTCCTGGTCTGTATACCTGTGCCTGTGTTTGAGCGGGTGGCTGAGAGAGTGAGTGCCTCCTCCGTGTTACACGGCCGGCCTGGTCAACGTGGCTCTTTTACTCTCTACACCGCGAGCCAGCGGCTGAGCCCAGCTGTCCCCGCCCCTCCGCTTCCTGGTCTGTATAACCTGTGCCTGTGTTTGAGCGGGTGGCTGAGTGAGTGAGTGTTTCACGGCCGGCGTGGTCAACGTGGCTCTTTTACTCTCTACACCGCGAGCCAGCGGCTGAGCCCAGCTGTCCCCGCCCCTCCGCTTCCTGGTCTTATAACCTGTGCCTGTGTTTGAGCGGGTGGCTGAGAGAGTGAGTGCCTCCCTCCGTGTTACACGGCCGGCCTGGTCAACGTGGCTCTTTTACTCTCTACACCGCGAGCCAGCGGCTGAGCCCAGCTGTCCCCGCCCCTCCGCTTCCTGGTCTTAATAACCTGTGCCTGTGTTTGAGCGGGTGGCTGAGTGAGTGAGTGTTTCACGGCCGGCCTGGTCAACGTGGCTCTTTTACTCTCTACACCGCGAGCCAGCGGCTGAGCCCAGCTGTCCCCGCCCCTCCGCTTCCTGGTCTGTATAACCTGTGCCTGTGTTTGAGCGGGTGGCTGAGAGAGTGAGTGCCTCCCTCCGTGTTACACGGCCGGCCTGGTCAACGTGGCTCTTTTACTCTCTACACCGCGAGCCAGCGGCTGAGCCCAGCTGCCCCGCCCCTCCGCTTCCTGGTCTGTATAACCTGTGCCTGTGTTTGAGCGGGTGGCTGAGTGAGTGAGTGTTTCACGGCCGGCCTGGTCAACGTGGCTCTTTTACTCTCTACACCGCGAGCCAGCGGCTGAGCCCAGCTGTCCCCGCCCCTCCGCTTCCTGGTCTTATAACCTGTGCCTGTGTTTGAGCGGGTGGCTGAGAGAGTGAGTGCCTCCCTCCGTGTTACACGGCCGGCCTGGTCAACGTGGCTCTTTTACTCTCTACACCGCGAGCCAGCGGCTGAGCCCAGCTGCCCGCCCCTCCGCTTCCTGGTCTGTATAACCTGTGCCTGTGTTTGAGCGGGTGGCTGAGAGAGTGAGTGCCTCCCTCCGTGTTACACGGCCGGCCTGGTCAACGTGGCTCTTTTACTCTCTACACCGCGAGCCAGCGGCTGAGCCCAGCTGTCCCCGCCCCTCCGCTTCCTGGTCTTAATAACCTGTGCCTGTGTTTGAGCGGGTGGCTGAGAGAGTGAGTCCCTCCGTGTTACACGGCCGGCCTGGTCAACGTGGCTCTTTTACTCTCTACACCGCGAGCCAGCGGCTGAGCCCAGCTGCCCACCCCTCCGCTTCCTGGTCTGTATAACCTGTGCCTGTGTTTGAGCGGGTGGCTGAGAGAGTGAGTGCCTCCCTCCGTGTTACACGGCCGGCCTGGTCAACGTGGCTCTTTTACTCTCTACACCGCGAGCCAGCGGCTGAGCCCAGCTGCCCCCGCCCCTCCGCTTCCTGGTCTGTATAACCTGTGCCTGTGTTTGAGCGGGTGGCTGAGTGAGTGAGTGTTTCACGGCCGGCCTGGTCAACGTGGCTCTTTTACTCTCTACACCGCGAGCCAGCGGCTGAGCCCAGCTGTCCCCGCCCCTCCGCTTCCTGGTCTTATAACCTGTGCCTGTGTTTGAGCGGGTGGCTGAGAGAGTGAGTGCCTCCCTCCGTGTTACACGGCCGGCCTGGTCAACGTGGCTCTTTTACTCTCTACACCGCGAGCCAGCGGCTGAGCCCAGCTGTCCCCGCCCCTCCGCTTCCTGGTCTTAATAACCTGTGCCTGTGTTTGAGCGGGTGGCTGAGTGAGTGAGTGTTTCACGGCCGGCCTGGTCAACGTGGCTCTTTTACTCTCTACACCGCACACCGCGAGCTGCAGCGGCTGCCCAGCTGCCCCGCCCCTCCGCTTCCTGGTCTGTATAACCTGTGCCTGTGTTTGAGCGGGTGGCTGAGAGAGTGAGTGCCTCCCTCCGTGTTACACGGCCGGCCTGGTCAACGTGGCTCTTTTACTCTCTACACCGCGAGCCAGCGGCTGAGCCCAGCTGCCCGCCCCTCCGCTTCCTGGTCTGTATAACCTGTGCCTGTGTTTGAGCGGGTGGCTGAGTGAGTGAGTGTTTCACGGCCGGCGTGGTCAACGTGGCTCTTTTACTCTCTACACCGCGAGCCAGCGGCTGAGCCCAGCTGTCCCCGCCCCTCCGCTTCCTGGTCTTATAACCTGTGCCTGTGTTTGAGCGGGTGGCTGAGAGAGTGAGTGCCTCCCTCCGTGTTACACGGCCGGCCTGGTCAACGTGGCTCTTTTACTCTCTACACCGCGAGCCAGCGGCTGAGCCCAGCTGCCCCGCCCCTCCGCTTCCTGGTCTGTATAACCTGTGCCTGTGTTTGAGCGGGTGGCTGAGAGAGTGAGTGCCTCCCTCCGTGTTACACGGCCGGCCTGGTCAACGTGGCTCTTTTACTCTCTACACCGCGAGCCAGCGGCTGAGCCCAGCTGTCCCCGCCCCTCCGCTTCCTGGTCTTAATAACCTGTGCCTGTGTTTGAGCGGGTGGCTGAGAGTGAGTGCCTCCCTCCGTGTTACACGGCGGCCTGGTCAACGTGGCTCTTTTACTCTCTACACCGCGAGCCAGCGGCTGAGCCCAGCTGCCCCGCCCCTCCGCTTCCTGGTCTGTATAACCTGTGCCTGTGTTTGAGCGGGTGGCTGAGAGAGTGAGTGCCTCCCTCCGTGTTACACGGCCGGCCTGGTCAACGTGGCTCTTTTACTCTCTACACCGCGAGCCAGCGGCTGAGCCCAGCTGCCCCGCCCCTCCGCTTCCTGGTCTGTATAACCTGTGCCTGTGTTTGAGCGGGTGGCTGAGTGAGTGAGTGTTTCACGGCCGGCCTGGTCAACGTGGCTCTTTTACTCTCTACACCGCGAGCCAGCGGCTGAGCCCAGCTGTCCCCGCCCCTCCGCTTCCTGGTCTTATAACCTGTGCCTGTGTTTGAGCGGGTGGCTGAGAGAGTGAGTGCCTCCCTCCGTGTTACACGGCCGGCCTGGTCAACGTGGCTCTTTTACTCTCTACACCGCGAGCCAGCGGCTGAGCCCAGCTGTCCCCGCCCCTCCGCTTCCTGGTCTTAATAACCTGTGCCTGTGTTTGAGCGGGTGGCTGAGTGAGTGAGTGTTTCACGGCCGGCCTGGTCAACGTGGCTCTTTTACTCTCTACACCGCGAGCCAGCGGCTGAGCCCAGCTGCCCACGCCCCTCCGCTTCCTGGTCTGTATACCTGTGCCTGTGTTTGAGCGGGTGGCTGAGAGAGTGAGTGCCTCCCTCCGTGTTACACGGCCGGCCTGGTCAACGTGGCTCTTTTACTCTCTACACCGCGAGCCAGCGGCTGAGCCCAGCTGCCCCGCCCCTCCGCTTCCTGGTCTGTATAACCTGTGCCTGTGTTTGAGCGGGTGGCTGAGTGAGTGAGTGTTTCACGGCCGGCGTGGTCAACGTGGCTCTTTTACTCTCTACACCGCGAGCCAGCGGCTGAGCCCAGCTGTCCCCGCCCCTCCGCTTCCTGGTCTTATAACCTGTGCCTGTGTTTGAGCGGGTGGCTGAGAGAGTGAGTGCCTCCCTCCGTGTTACACGGCCGGCCTGGTCAACGTGGCTCTTTTACTCTCTACACCGCGAGCCAGCGGCTGAGCCCAGCTGTCCCGCCCCTCCGCTTCCTGGTCTGTATAACCTGTGCCTGTGTTTGAGCGGGTGGCTGAGAGAGTGAGTGCCTCCCTCCGTGTTACACGGCCGGCCTGGTCAACGTGGCTCTTTTACTCTCTACACCGCGAGCCAGCGGCTGAGCCCAGCTGTCCCCGCCCCTCCGCTTCCTGGTCTTATAACCTGTGCCTGTGTTTGAGCGGGTGGCTGAGAGTGAGTGCCTCCCTCCGTGTTACACGGCCGGCCTGGTCAACGTGGCTCTTTTACTCTCTACACCGCGAGCCAGCGGCTGAGCCCAGCTGCCCCGCCCCTCCGCTTCCTGGTCTGTATAACCTGTGCCTGTGTTTGAGCGGGTGGCTGAGAGAGTGAGTGCCTCCCTCCGTGTTACACGGCCGGCCTGGTCAACGTGGCTCTTTTACTCTCTACACCGCGAGCCAGCGGCTGAGCCCAGCTGTCCCCGCCCCTCCGCTTCCTGGTCTGTATAACCTGTGCCTGTGTTTGAGCGGGTGGCTGAGTGAGTGAGTGTTTCACGGCCGGCCTGGTCAACGTGGCTCTTTTACTCTCTACACCGCGAGCCAGCGGCTGAGCCCAGCTGTCCCCGCCCCTCCGCTTCCTGGTCTTATAACCTGTGCCTGTGTTTGAGCGGGTGGCTGAGAGAGTGAGTGCCTCCCTCCGTGTTACACGGCCGGCCTGGTCAACGTGGCTCTTTTACTCTCTACACCGCGAGCCAGCGGCTGAGCCCAGCTGTCCCCGCCCCTCCGCTTCCTGGTCTTAATAACCTGTGCCTGTGTTTGAGCGGGTGGCTGAGTGAGTGAGTGTTTCACGGCCGGCCTGGTCAACGTGGCTCTTTTACTCTCTACACCGCGAGCCAGCGGCTGAGCCCAGCTGTCCCCGCCCCTCCGCTTCCTGGTCTGTATAACCTGTGCCTGTGTTTGAGCGGGTGGCTGAGAGAGTGAGTGCCTCCCTCCGTGTTACACGGCCGGCTGGTCAACGTGGCTCTTTTACTCTCTACACCGCGAGCCAGCGGCTGAGCCCAGCTGCCCCGCCCCTCCGCTTCCTGGTCTGTATAACCTGTGCCTGTGTTTGAGCGGGTGGCTGAGTGAGTGAGTGTTTCACGGCCGGCGTGTCAACGTGGCTCTTTTACTCTCTACACCGCGAGCCAGCGGCTGAGCCCAGCTGTCCCCGCCCCTCCGCTTCCTGGTCTTATAACCTGTGCCTGTGTTTGAGCGGGTGGCTGAGTGAGTGAGTGTTTCACGGCCGGCCTGGTCAACGTGGCTCTTTTACTCTCTACACCGCGAGCCAGCGGCTGAGCCCAGCTGTCCCCGCCTCCGCTTCCTGGTCTATAACCTGTGCCTGTGTTTGAGCGGGTGGCTGAGAGAGTGAGTGCCTCCCTCCGTGTTACACGGCCGGCCTGGTCAACGTGGCTCTTTTACTCTCTACACCGCGAGCCAGCGGCTGAGCCCAGCTGCCCACGCCCCTCCGCTTCCTGGTCTGTATAGCCTGTGCCTGTGTTTGAGCGGGTGGCTGAGAGAGTGAGTGCCTCCTCCGTGTTACACGGCCGGCCTGGTCAACGTGGCTCTTTTACTCTCTACACCGCGAGCCAGCGGCTGAGCCCAGCTGTCCCCGCCCCTCCGCTTCCTGGTCTTAATAACCTGTGCCTGTGTTTGAGCGGGTGGCTGAGAGTGAGTGCCTCCCTCCGTGTTACACGGCCGGCCTGGTCAACGTGGCTCTTTTACTCTCTACACCGCGAGCCAGCGGCTGAGCCCAGCTGCCCACGCCCTCCGCTTCCTGGTCTGTATAGCCTGTGCCTGTGTTTGAGCGGGTGGCTGAGAGAGTGAGTGCCTCCCTCCGTGTTACACGGCCGGCCTGGTCAACGTGGCTCTTTTACTCTCTACACCGCGAGCCAGCGGCTGAGCCCAGCTGCCACGCCCTCCGCTTCCTGGTCTGTATAACCTGTGCCTGTGTTTGAGCGGGTGGCTGAGTGAGTGAGTGTTTCACGGCCGGCGTGGTCAACGTGGCTCTTTTACTCTCTACACCGCGAGCCAGCGGCTGAGCCCAGCTGTCCCCGCCCCTCCGCTTCCTGGTTACTAACCTGTGCCTGTGTTTGAGCGGGTGGCTGAGAGAGTGAGTGCCTCCCTCCGTGTTACACGGCCGGCCTGGTCAACGTGGCTCTTTTACTCTCTACACCGCGAGCCAGCGGCTGAGCCCAGCTGTCCCCGCCCCTCCGCTTCCTGGTCTTAATACCTGTGCCTGTGTTTGAGCGGGTGGCTGAGTGAGTGAGTGTTCACGGCCGGCCTGGTCAACGTGGCTCTTTTACTCTCTACACCGCGAGCCAGCGGCTGAGCCCAGCTGCCCACGCCCCTCCGCTTCCTGGTCTGTATAGCCTGTGCCTGTGTTTGAGCGGGTGGCTGAGAGAGTGAGTGCCTCCCTCCGTGTTACACGGCCGGCCTGGTCAACGTGGCTCTTTTACTCTCTACACCGCGAGCCAGCGGCTGAGCCCAGCTGTCCCCGCCCCTCCGCTTCCTGGTCTAATATAACCTGTGCCTGTGTTTGAGCGGGTGGCTGAGTGAGTGAGTGCCTCCCTCCGTGTTACACGGCCGGCCTGGTCAACGTGGCTCTTTTACTCTCTACCGCGAGCCAGCGGCTGAGCCCAGCTGTCCACGCCCCTCCGCTTTCTGGTCTGTATAACCTGTGCCTGTGTTTGAGCGGGTGGCTGAGAGAGTGAGTGCCTCCCTCCGTGTTACACGGCCGGCCTGGTCAACGTGGCTCTTTTACTCTCTACACCGCGAGCCAGCGGCTGAGCCCAGCTCCCCGCCCCTCCGCTTCCTGGTCTGTATAACTGTGCCTGTGTTTGAGCGGGTGGCTGAGTGAGTGAGTGTTTCACGGCCGGCCTGGTCAACGTGGCTCTTTTACTCTCTACACCGCGAGCCAGCGGCTGGCCCAGCTGCCCCGCCCCTCCGCTTTCTGGTCTGTATAACCTGTGCCTGTGTTTGAGCGGGTGGCTGAGAGAGTGAGTGCCTCCCTCCGTGTTACACGGCCGGCCTGGTCAACGTGGCTCTTTACTCTCTACACCGCGAGCCAGCGGCTGAGCCCAGCTGCCCACGCCCCTCCGCTTCCTGGTCTTAATAACCTGTGCCTGTGTTTGAGCGGGTGGCTGAGAGAGTGAGTGCCTCCCTCCGTGTTACACGGCCGGCCTGGTCAACGTGGCTCTTTTACTCTCTACACCGCGAGCCAGCGGCTGAGCCCAGCTGTCCCCGCCCCTCCGCTTCCTGGTCTTAATAACCTGTGCCTGTGTTTGAGCGGGTGGCTGAGAGAGTGAGTGCCTCCCTCCGTGTTACACGGCCGGCGTGGTCAACGTGGCTCTTTTACTCTCTACACCGCGAGCCAGCGGCTGAGCCCAGCTGTCCCCGCCCCTCCGCTTCCTGGTCTTAATAACCTGTGCCTGTGTTTGAGCGGGTGGCTGAGTGAGTGAGTGTTTCACGGCCGGCCTGGTCAACGTGGCTCTTTTACTCTCTACACCGCGAGCCAGCGGCTGAGCCCAGCTGTCCCCGCCCCTCCGCTTCCTGGTCTGTATAACCTGTGCCTGTGTTTGAGCGGGTGGCTGAGAGAGTGAGTGCCTCCCTCCGTGTTACACGGCCGGCCTGGTCAACGTGGCTCTTTTACTCTCTACACCGCGAGCCAGCGGCTGAGCCCAGCTGCCCACGCCCCTCCGCTTCCTGGTCTGTATAACCTGTGCCTGTGTTTGAGCGGGTGGCTGAGTGAGTGAGTGTTTCACGGCCGGCGTTGTCAACGTGGCTCTTTTACTCTCTACACCGCGAGCCAGCGGCTGAGCCCAGCTGTCCCCGCCCCTCCGCTTCCTGGTCTGTATAACCTGTGCCTGTGTTTGAGCGGGTGGCTGAGTGAGTGAGTGTTTCACGGCCGGCGTGGTCAACGTGGCTCTTTTACTCTCTACACCGCGAGCCAGCGGCTGAGCCCAGCTGTCCCCGCCCCTCCGCTTCCTGGTCTTATAACCTGTGCCTGTGTTTGAGCGGGTGGCTGAGAGAGTGAGTGCCTCCCTCCGTGTTACACGGCCGGCCTGGTCAACGTGGCTCTTTTACTCTCTACACCGCGAGCCAGCGGCTGAGCCCAGCTGTCCCCGCCCCTCCGCTTCCTGGTCTGTATAGCCTGTGCCTGTGTTTGAGCGGGTGGCTGAGAGAGTGAGTGCCTCCCTCCGTGTTACACGGCCGGCCTGGTCAACGTGGCTCTTTTACTCTCTACACCGCGAGCCAGCGGCTGAGCCCAGCTGTCCCCGCCCCTCCGCTTCCTGGTCTGTATAACCTGTGCCTGTGTTTGAGCGGGTGGCTGAGTGAGTGAGTGTTTCACGGCCGGCGTTGTCAACGTGGCTCTTTTACTCTCTACACCGCGAGCCAGCGGCTGAGCCCAGCTGTCCCCGCCCCTCCGCTTCCTGGTCTTATAACCTGTGCCTGTGTTTGAGCGGGTGGCTGAGTGAGTGAGTGTTTCACGGCCGGCCTGGTCAACGTGGCTCTTTTACTCTCTACACCGCGAGCCAGCGGCTGAGCCCAGCTGCCCCGCCCCTCCGCTTCCTGGTCTTATAACCTGTGCCTGTGTTTGAGCGGGTGGCTGAGAGAGTGAGTGCCTCCCTCCGTGTTACACGGCCGGCCTGGTCAACGTGGCTCTTTTACTCTCTACACCGCGAGCCAGCGGCTGAGCCCAGCTGTCCACGCCCCTCCGCTTCCTGGTCTGTATAGCCTGTGCCTGTGTTTGAGCGGGTGGCTGAGAGAGTGAGTGCCTCCCTCCGTGTTACACGGCCGGCCTGGTCAACGTGGCTCTTTTACTCTCTACACCGCGAGCCAGCGGCTGAGCCCAGCTGTCCCCGCCCCTCCGCTTCCTGGTCTTAATAACCTGTGCCTGTGTTTGAGCGGGTGGCTGAGAGTGAGGCCTCCCTCCGTGTTACACGCCGGCCTGGTCAACGTGGCTCTTTTACTCTCTACACCGCGAGCCAGCGGCTGAGCCCAGCTGCCCCGCCCCTCCGCTTCCTGGTCTGTATAACCTGTGCCTGTGTTTGAGCGGGTGGCTGAGAGAGTGAGTGCCCCTCCGTGTTACACGGCCGGCCTGGTCAACGGCTCTTTTACTCTCTACACCGCGAGCCAGCGGCTGAGCCCAGCTGCCCCGCCCCTCCGCTTCCTGGTCTGTATAACCTGTGCCTGTGTTTGAGCGGGTGGCTGAGTGAGTGAGTGTTCACGGCCGGCCTGGTCAACGTGGCTCTTTTACTCTCTACACCGCGAGCCAGCGGCTGAGCCCAGCTGTCCCCGCCCCTCCGCTTCCTGGTCTTATAACCTGTGCCTGTGTTTGAGCGGGTGGCTGAGAGAGTGAGTGCCTCCCTCCGTGTTACACGGCCGGCCTGGTCAACGTGGCTCTTTTACTCTCTACACCGCGAGCCAGCGGCTGAGCCCAGCTGTCCCCGCCCCTCCGCTTCCTGGTCTTAATAACCTGTGCCTGTGTTTGAGCGGGTGGCTGAGTGAGTGAGTGTTTCACGGCCGGCCTGGTCAACGTGGCTCTTTTACTCTCTACACCGCGAGCCAGCGGCTGAGCCCAGCTGCCCCGCCCCTCCGCTTCCTGGTCTGTATAGCCTGTGCCTGTGTTTGAGCGGGTGGCTGAGAGAGTGAGTGCCTCCCTCCGTGTTACACGGCCGGCCTGGTCAACGTGGCTCTTTTACTCTCTACACCGCGAGCCAGCGGCTGAGCCCAGCTGTCCCCGCCCCTCCGCTTCCTGGTCTGTAATAACCTGTGCCTGTGTTTGAGCGGGTGGCTGATGAGTGAGTGAGTGCCTCCCTCCGTGTTCACGGCCGGCCTGGTCAACGTGGCTCTTTTACTCTCTACACCGCGAGCCAGCGGCTGAGCCCAGCTGTCCCCGCCCCTCCGCTTCCTGGTCTGTATAACCTGTGCCTGTGTTTGAGCGGGTGGCTGAGAGAGTGAGTGCCTCCCTCCGTGTTACACGGCCGGCCTGGTCAACGTGGCTCTTTTACTCTCTACACCGCGAGCCAGCGGCTGAGCCAGCTGTCCCCGCCCTCCGCTTCCTGGTCTGTATAACCTGTGCCTGTGTTTGAGCGGGTGGCTGAGTGAGTGAGTGTTTCACGGCCGGCCTGGTCAACGTGGCTCTTTTACTCTCTACACCGCGAGCCAGCGGCTGAGCCCAGCTGCCCACGCCCCTCCGCTTCCTGGTCTGTATAACCTGTGCCTGTGTTTGAGCGGGTGGCTGAGAGAGTGAGTGCCTCCCTCCGTGTTACACGGCCGGCCTGGTCAACGTGGCTCTTTTACTCTCTACACCGCGAGCCAGCGGCTGAGCCCAGCTGCCCCGCCCCTCCGCTTCCTGGTCTGTATAACCTGTGCCTGTGTTTGAGCGGGTGGCTGAGAGAGTGAGTGCCTCCCTCCGTGTTACACGGCCGGCCTGGTCAACGTGGCTCTTTTACTCTCTACACCGCGAGCCAGCGGCTGAGCCCAGCTGTCCCCGCCCCTCCGCTTCCTGGTCTTAATAACCTGTGCCTGTGTTTGAGCGGGTGGCTGAGAGAGTGAGTGCCTCCCTCCGTGTTACACGGCCGGCTGGTCAACGTGGCTCTTTTACTCTCTACACCGCGAGCCAGCGGCTGAGCCCAGCTGTCCCCGCCCCTCCGCTTCCTGGTCTAATAACCTGTGCCTGTGTTTGAGCGGGTGGCTGAGTGAGTGAGTGTTTCACGGCCGGCCTGGTCAACGTGGCTCTTTTACTCTCTACACCGCGAGCCAGCGGCTGAGCCCAGCTGTCCCCGCCCCTCCGCTTCCTGGTCTGTATAACCTGTGCCTGTGTTTGAGCGGGTGGCTGAGAGAGTGAGTGCCTCCCTCCGTGTTACACGGCCGGCCTGGTCAACGTGGCTCTTTTACTCTCTACACCGCGAGCCAGCGGCTGAGCCCAGCTGCCCCGCCCCTCCGCTTCCTGGTCTGTATAACCTGTGCCTGTGTTTGAGCGGGTGGCTGAGTGAGTGAGTGTTTCACGGCCGGCTGGTCAACGTGGCTCTTTTACTCTCTACACCGCGAGCCAGCGGCTGAGCCCAGCTGTCCCCGCCCCTCCGCTTCCTGGTCTTATAACCTGTGCCTGTGTTTGAGCGGGTGGCTGAGAGAGTGAGTGCCTCCCTCCGTGTTACACGGCCGGCCTGGTCAACGTGGCTCTTTTACTCTCTACACCGCGAGCCAGCGGCTGAGCCCAGCTGTCCCCGCCCCTCCGCTTCCTGGTCTGTATAACCTGTGCCTGTGTTTGAGCGGGTGGCTGAGAGAGTGAGTGCCTCCCTCCGTGTTACACGGCCGGCCTGGTCAACGTGGCTCTTTTACTCTCTACACCGCGAGCCAGCGGCTGAGCCCAGCTGTCCCCGCCCCTCCGCTTCCTGGTCTGTATAACCTGTGCCTGTGTTTGAGCGGGTGGCTGAGTGAGTGAGTGTTTCACGGCCGGCCTGGTCAACGTGGCTCTTTTACTCTCTACACCGCGAGCCAGCGGCTGAGCCCAGCTGTCCCCGCCCCTCCGCTTCCTGGTCTTATAACCTGTGCCTGTGTTTGAGCGGGTGGCTGAGTGAGTGAGTGTTTCACGGCCGGCGTGGTCAACGTGGCTCTTTTACTCTCTACACCGCGAGCCAGCGGCTGAGCCCAGCTGTCCCCGCCCCTCCGCTTCCTGGTCTTATAACCTGTGCCTGTGTTTGAGCGGGTGGCTGAGAGAGTGAGTGCCTCCCTCCGTGTTACACGGCCGGCCTGGTCAACGTGGCTCTTTTACTCTCTACACCGCGAGCCAGCGGCTGAGCCCAGCTGCCCCGCCCCTCCGCTTCCTGGTCTGTATAACCTGTGCCTGTGTTTGAGCGGGTGGCTGAGAGAGTGAGTGCCTCCCTCCGTGTTACACGGCCGGCCTGGTCAACGTGGCTCTTTTACTCTCTACACCGCGAGCCAGCGGCTGAGCCCAGCTGTCCCCGCCCCTCCGCTTCCTGGTCTTAATAACCTGTGCCTGTGTTTGAGCGGGTGGCTGAGAGAGTGAGTGCCTCCCTCCGTGTTACACGGCCGGCCTGGTCAACGTGGCTCTTTTACTCTCTACACCGCGAGCCAGCGGCTGAGCCCAGCTGTCCCCGCCCCTCCGCTTCCTGGTCTTAATAACCTGTGCCTGTGTTTGAGCGGGTGGCTGAGTGAGTGAGTGTTTCACGGCCGGCCTGGTCAACGTGGCTCTTTTACTCTCTACACCGCGAGCCAGCGGCTGAGCCCAGCTGCCCCGCCCCTCCGCTTCCTGGTCTGTATAACCTGTGCCTGTGTTTGAGCGGGTGGCTGAGAGAGTGAGTGCCTCCCTCCGTGTTACACGGCCGGCCTGGTCAACGTGGCTCTTTTACTCTCTACACCGCGAGCCAGCGGCTGAGCCCAGCTGTCCCCGCCCCTCCGCTTCCTGGTCTGTATAACCTGTGCCTGTGTTTGAGCGGGTGGCTGAGTGAGTGAGTGTTTCACGGCCGGCGTGGTCAACGTGGCTCTTTTACTCTCTACACCGCGAGCCAGCGGCTGAGCCCAGCTGTCCCCGCCCCTCCGCTTCCTGGTCTTATAACCTGTGCCTGTGTTTGAGCGGGTGGCTGAGAGAGTGAGTGCCTCCCTCCGTGTTACACGGCCGGCCTGGTCAACGTGGCTCTTTTACTCTCTACACCGCGAGCCAGCGGCTGAGCCCAGCTGTCCCCGCCCCTCCGCTTCCTGGTCTTAAAACCTGTGCCTGTGTTTGAGCGGGTGGCTGAGTGAGTGAGTGTTTCACGGCCGGCCTGGTCAACGTGGCTCTTTTACTCTCTACACCGCGAGCCAGCGGCTGAGCCCAGCTGCCCCGCCCCTCCGCTTCCTGGTCTGTATAACCTGTGCCTGTGTTTGAGCGGGTGGCTGAGTGAGTGAGTGTTTCACGGCCGGCGTGGTCAACGTGGCTCTTTTACTCTCTACACCGCGAGCCAGCGGCTGAGCCCAGCTGTCCCCGCCCCTCCGCTTCCTGGTCTTATAACCTGTGCCTGTGTTTGAGCGGGTGGCTGAGAGAGTGAGTGCCTCCCTCCGTGTTACACGGCCGGCCTGGTCAACGTGGCTCTTTTACTCTCTACACCGCGAGCCAGCGGCTGAGCCCAGCTGTCCCCGCCCCTCCGCTTCCTGGTCTTAATAACCTGTGCCTGTGTTTGAGCGGGTGGCTGAGTGAGTGAGTGTTTCACGGCCGGCCTGGTCAACGTGGCTCTTTTACTCTCTACACCGCGAGCCAGCGGCTGAGCCCAGCTGCCCCGCCCCTCCGCTTCCTGGTCTGTATAACCTGTGCCTGTGTTTGAGCGGGTGGCTGAGAGAGTGAGTGCCTCCCTCCGTGTTACACGGCCGGCCTGGTCAACGTGGCTCTTTTACTCTCTACACCGCGAGCCAGCGGCTGAGCCCAGCTGCCCCGCCCCTCCGCTTCCTGGTCTGTATAACCTGTGCCTGTGTTTGAGCGGGTGGCTGAGTGAGTGAGTGTTTCACGGCCGGCCGTGGTCAACGTGGCTCTTTTACTCTCTACACCGCGAGCCAGCGGCTGAGCCCAGCTGTCCCCGCCCCTCCGCTTCCTGGTCTTATAACCTGTGCCTGTGTTTGAGCGGGTGGCTGAGAGAGTGAGTGCCTCCCTCCGTGTTACACGGCCGGCCTGGTCAACGTGGCTCTTTTACTCTCTACACCGCGAGCCAGCGGCTGAGCCCAGCTGTCCCCGCCCCTCCGCTTCCTGGTCTTAATAACCTGTGCCTGTGTTTGAGCGGGTGGCTGAGTGAGTGAGTGTTTCACGGCCGGCCTGGTCAACGTGGCTCTTTTACTCTCTACACCGCGAGCCAGCGGCTGAGCCCAGCTGCCCCGCCCCTCCGCTTCCTGGTCTGTATAGCCTGTGCCTGTGTTTGAGCGGGTGGCTGAGAGAGTGAGTGCCTCCCTCCGTGTTACACGGCCGGCCTGGTCAACGTGGCTCTTTTACTCTCTACACCGCGAGCCAGCGGCTGAGCCCAGCTGCCCACGCCCCTCCGCTTCCTGGTCTGTATAACCTGTGCCTGTGTTTGAGCGGGTGGCTGAGTGAGTGAGTGTTTCACGGCCGGCGTTGTCAACGTGGCTCTTTTACTCTCTACACCGCGAGCCAGCGGCTGAGCCCAGCTGTCCCCGCCCCTCCGCTTCCTGGTCTTACTAACCTGTGCCTGTGTTTGAGCGGGTGGCTGAGAGAGTGAGTGCCTCCCTCCGTGTTACACGGCCGGCCTGGTCAACGTGGCTCTTTTACTCTCTACACCGCGAGCCAGCGGCTGAGCCCAGCTGCCCACGCCCCTCCGCTTCCTGGTCTGTATAGCCTGTGCCTGTGTTTGAGCGGGTGGCTGAGAGAGTGAGTGCCTCCCTCCGTGTTACACGGCGGCCTGGTCAACGTGGCTCTTTTACTCTCTACACCGCGAGCCAGCGGCTGAGCCCAGCTGTCCCCGCCCCTCCGCTTCCTGGTCTTAATAACCTGTGCCTGTGTTTGAGCGGGTGGCTGAGAGTGAGTGCCTCCCTCCGTGTTACACGGCCGGCCTGGTCAACGTGGCTCTTTTACTCTCTACACCGCGAGCCAGCGGCTGAGCCCAGCTGCCCCGCCCCTCCGCTTCCTGGTCTGTATAGCCTGTGCCTGTGTTTGAGCGGGTGGCTGAGAGAGTGAGTGCCTCCCTCCGTGTTACACGGCCGGCCTGGTCAACGTGGCTCTTTTACTCTCTACACCGCGAGCCAGCGGCTGAGCCCAGCTGCCCCGCCCCTCCGCTTCCTGGTCTGTATAACCTGTGCCTGTGTTTGAGCGGGTGGCTGAGTGAGTGAGTGTTTCACGGCCGGCGTGGTCAACGTGGCTCTTTTACTCTCTACACCGCGAGCCAGCGGCTGAGCCCAGCTGTCCCCGCCCCTCCGCTTCCTGGTCTTATAACCTGTGCCTGTGTTTGAGCGGGTGGCTGAGAGAGTGAGTGCCTCCCTCCGTGTTACACGGCCGGCCTGGTCAACGTGGCTCTTTTACTCTCTACACCGCGAGCCAGCGGCTGAGCCCAGCTGTCCCCGCCCCTCCGCTTCCTGGTCTAATAACCTGTGCCTGTGTTTGAGCGGGTGGCTGAGTGAGTGAGTGTTTCACGGCCGGCCTGGTCAACGTGGCTCTTTTACTCTCTACACCGCGAGCCAGCGGCTGAGCCCAGCTGCCCCGCCCCTCCGCTTCCTGGTCTGTATAGCCTGTGCCTGTGTTTGAGCGGGTGGCTGAGAGAGTGAGTGCCTCCCTCCGTGTTACACGGCCGGCCTGGTCAACGTGGCTCTTTTACTCTCTACACCGCGAGCCAGCGGCTGAGCCCAGCTGCCCACGCCCCTCCGCTTCCTGGTCTGTATAACCTGTGCCTGTGTTTGAGCGGGTGGCTGAGTGAGTGAGTGTTTCACGGCCGGCGTTGTCAACGTGGCTCTTTTACTCTCTACACCGCGAGCCAGCGGCTGAGCCCAGCTGTCCCCGCCCCTCCGCTTCCTGGTCTTATAACCTGTGCCTGTGTTTGAGCGGGTGGCTGAGAGAGTGAGTGCCTCCCTCCGTGTTACACGGCCGGCCTGGTCAACGTGGCTCTTTTACTCTCTACACCGCGAGCCAGCGGCTGAGCCCAGCTGCCCACGCCCCTCCGCTTCCTGGTCTGTATAGCCTGTGCCTGTGTTTGAGCGGGTGGCTGAGAGAGTGAGTGCCTCCCTCCGTGTTACACGGCCGGCCTGGTCAACGTGGCTCTTTTACTCTCTACACCGCGAGCCAGCGGCTGAGCCCAGCTGTCCCCGCCCCTCCGCTTCCTGGTCTTATAACCTGTGCCTGTGTTTGAGCGGGTGGCTGAGAGTGAGTGCCTCCCTCCGTGTTACACGGCCGGCCTGGTCAACGTGGCTCTTTTACTCTCTACACCGCGAGCCAGCGGCTGAGCCCAGCTGCCCACGCCCCTCCGCTTCCTGGTCTGTATAACCTGTGCCTGTGTTTGAGCGGGTGGCTGAGAGAGTGAGTGCCTCCCTCCGTGTTACACGGCCGGCCTGGTCAACGTGGCTCTTTTACTCTCTACACCGCGAGCCAGCGGCTGAGCCCAGCTGCCCCGCCCCTCCGCTTCCTGGTCTGTATAACCTGTGCCTGTGTTTGAGCGGGTGGCTGAGTGAGTGAGTGTTTCACGGCCGGCGTGGTCAACGTGGCTCTTTTACTCTCTACACCGCGAGCCAGCGGCTGAGCCCAGCTGTCCCCGCCCCTCCGCTTCCTGGTCTTATAACCTGTGCCTGTGTTTGAGCGGGTGGCTGAGAGAGTGAGTGCCTCCCTCCGTGTTACACGGCCGGCCTGGTCAACGTGGCTCTTTTACTCTCTACACCGCGAGCCAGCGGCTGAGCCCAGCTGTCCCCGCCCCTCCGCTTCCTGGTCTTAATAACCTGTGCCTGTGTTTGAGCGGGTGGCTGAGTGAGTGAGTGTTTCACGGCCGGCCTGGTCAACGTGGCTCTTTTACTCTCTACACCGCGAGCCAGCGGCTGAGCCCAGCTGCCCCGCCCCTCCGCTTCCTGGTCTGTATAACCTGTGCCTGTGTTTGAGCGGGTGGCTGAGAGAGTGAGTGCCTCCCTCCGTGTTACACGGCCGGCCTGGTCAACGTGGCTCTTTTACTCTCTACACCGCGAGCCAGCGGCTGAGCCCAGCTGCCCCGCCCCTCCGCTTCCTGGTCTGTATAACCTGTGCCTGTGTTTGAGCGGGTGGCTGAGTGAGTGAGTGTTTCACGGCCGGCGCGTGGTCAACGTGGCTCTTTTACTCTCTACACCGCGAGCCAGCGGCTGAGCCCAGCTGTCCCCGCCCCTCCGCTTCCTGGTCTTACTAACCTGTGCCTGTGTTTGAGCGGGTGGCTGAGAGAGTGAGTGCCTCCCTCCGTGTTACACGGCCGGCCTGGTCAACGTGGCTCTTTTACTCTCTACACCGCGAGCCAGCGGCTGAGCCCAGCTGTCCCCGCCCCTCCGCTTCCTGGTCTGTATAGCCTGTGCCTGTGTTTGAGCGGGTGGCTGAGAGAGTGAGTGCCTCCCTCCGTGTTACACGGCCGGCCTGGTCAACGTGGCTCTTTTACTCTCTACACCGCGAGCCAGCGGCTGAGCCCAGCTGTCCCCGCCCCTCCGCTTCCTGGTCTTAATAACCTGTGCCTGTGTTTGAGCGGGTGGCTGAGAGTGAGTGCCTCCCTCCGTGTTACACGGCCGGCCTGGTCAACGTGGCTCTTTTACTCTCTACACCGCGAGCCAGCGGCTGAGCCCAGCTGCCCACGCCCCTCCGCTTCCTGGTCTGTATAACCTGTGCCTGTGTTTGAGCGGGTGGCTGAGAGAGTGAGTGCCTCCCTCCGTGTTACACGGCCGGCCTGGTCAACGTGGCTCTTTTACTCTCTACACCGCGAGCCAGCGGCTGAGCCCAGCTGTGCCCCCGCCCCTCCGCTTCCTGGTCTGTATAACCTGTGCCTGTGTTTGAGCGGGTGGCTGAGTGAGTGAGTGTTTCACGGCCGGCGTGGTCAACGTGGCTCTTTTACTCTCTACACCGCGAGCCAGCGGCTGAGCCCAGCTGTCCCCGCCCTCCGCTTCCTGGTCTTATAACTGTGCCTGTGTTTGAGCGGGTGGCTGAGAGAGTGAGTGCTCCCTCCGTGTTACACGGCCGGCCTGGTCAACGTGGCTCTTTTACTCTCTACACCGCGAGCCAGCGGCTGAGCCCAGCTGTCCCCGCCCCTCCGCTTCCTGGTCTTAATAACCTGTGCCTGTGTTTGAGCGGGTGGCTGAGTGAGTGAGTGTTTCACGGCCGGCCTGGTCAACGTGGCTCTTTTACTCTCTACACCGCGAGCCAGCGGCTGAGCCCAGCTGTCCCCGCCCCTCCGCTTCCTGGTCTGTATAACCTGTGCCTGTGTTTGAGCGGGTGGCTGAGAGAGTGAGTGCCTCCCTCCGTGTTACACGGCCGGCCTGGTCAACGTGGCTCTTTTACTCTCTACACCGCGAGCCAGCGGCTGAGCCCAGCTGCCCCGCCCCTCCGCTTCCTGGTCTGTATAACCTGTGCCTGTGTTTGAGCGGGTGGCTGAGTGAGTGAGTGTTTCACGGCCGGCCTGGTCAACGTGGCTCTTTTACTCTCTACACCGCGAGCCAGCGGCTGAGCCCAGCTGTCCCCGCCCCTCCGCTTCCTGGTCTTATAACCTGTGCCTGTGTTTGAGCGGGTGGCTGAGTGAGTGAGTGTTTCACGGCCGGCGTGGTCAACGTGGCTCTTTTACTCTCTACACCGCGAGCCAGCGGCTGAGCCCAGCTGTCCCCGCCCCTCCGCTTCCTGGTCTTATAACCTGTGCCTGTGTTTGAGCGGGTGGCTGAGAGAGTGAGTGCCTCCCTCCGTGTTACACGGCCGGCCTGGTCAACGTGGCTCTTTTACTCTCTACACCGCGAGCCAGCGGCTGAGCCCAGCTGCCCACGCCCCTCCGCTTCCTGGTCTGTATAGCCTGTGCCTGTGTTTGAGCGGGTGGCTGAGAGAGTGAGTGCCTCCCTCCGTGTTACACGGCCGGCCTGGTCAACGTGGCTCTTTTACTCTCTACACCGCGAGCCAGCGGCTGAGCCCAGCTGTCCCCGCCCCTCCGCTTCCTGGTCTTAATAACCTGTGCCTGTGTTTGAGCGGGTGGCTGAGAGTGAGTGCCTCCCTCCGTGTTACACGGCCGGCCTGGTCAACGTGGCTCTTTTACTCTCTACACCGCGAGCCAGCGGCTGAGCCCAGCTGTCCCCGCCCCTCCGCTTCCTGGTCTGTATAGCCTGTGCCTGTGTTTGAGCGGGTGGCTGAGAGAGTGAGTGCCTCCCTCCGTGTTACACGGCCGGCCTGGTCAACGTGGCTCTTTTACTCTCTACACCGCGAGCCAGCGGCTGAGCCCAGCTGCCCCGCCCCTCCGCTTCCTGGTCTGTATAACCTGTGCCTGTGTTTGAGCGGGTGGCTGAGTGAGTGAGTGTTTCACGGCCGGCCTGGTCAACGTGGCTCTTTTACTCTCTACACCGCGAGCCAGCGGCTGAGCCCAGCTGTCCCCGCCCCTCCGCTTCCTGGTCTTATAACCTGTGCCTGTGTTTGAGCGGGTGGCTGAGAGAGTGAGTGCCTCCCTCCGTGTTACACGGCCGGCCTGGTCAACGTGGCTCTTTTACTCTCTACACCGCGAGCCAGCGGCTGAGCCCAGCTGTCCCCGCCCCTCCGCTTCCTGGTCTTATAACCTGTGCCTGTGTTTGAGCGGGTGGCTGAGTGAGTGAGTGTTTCACGGCCGGCCTGGTCAACGTGGCTCTTTTACTCTCTACACCGCGAGCCAGCGGCTGAGCCCAGCTGTCCCCGCCCTCCGCTTCCTGGTCTGTATAACCTGTGCCTGTGTTTGAGCGGGTGGCTGAGAGAGTGAGTGCCTCCCTCCGTGTTACACGGCCGGCCTGGTCAACGTGGCTCTTTTACTCTCTACACCGCGAGCCAGCGGCTGAGCCCAGCTGTCCCCGCCCCTCCGCTTCCTGGTCTTATAACCTGTGCCTGTGTTTGAGCGGGTGGCTGAGTGAGTGAGTGCCTCCTCCGTGTTACACGGCCGGCCTGGTCAACGTGGCTCTTTTACTCTCTACACCGCGAGCCAGCGGCTGAGCCCAGCTGCCCCGCCCCTCCGCTTCCTGGTCTGTATAACCTGTGCCTGTGTTTGAGCGGGTGGCTGAGAGAGTGAGTGCCTCCCTCCGTGTTACACGGCCGGCCTGGTCAACGTGGCTCTTTTACTCTCTACACCGCGAGCCAGCGGCTGAGCCCAGCTCCCCACGCCCCTCCGCTTCCTGGTCTGTATAACCTGTGCCTGTGTTTGAGCGGGTGGCTGAGTGAGTGAGTGTTTCACGGCCGGCCTGGTCAACGTGGCTCTTTTACTCTCTACACCGCGAGCCAGCGGCTGAGCCCAGCTGTCCCCGCCCCTCCGCTTCCTGGTCTTATAACCTGTGCCTGTGTTTGAGCGGGTGGCTGAGAGAGTGAGTGCCTCCCTCCGTGTTACACGGCCGGCCTGGTCAACGTGGCTCTTTTACTCTCTACACCGCGAGCCAGCGGCTGAGCCCAGCTGCCCCGCCCCTCCGCTTCCTGGTCTTATAACCTGTGCCTGTGTTTGAGCGGGTGGCTGAGAGAGTGAGTGCCTCCCTCCGTGTTACACGGCCGGCCTGGTCAACGTGGCTCTTTTACTCTCTACACCGCGAGCCAGCGGCTGAGCCCAGCTGTCCCCGCCCCTCCGCTTCCTGGTCTTAATAACCTGTGCCTGTGTTTGAGCGGGTGGCTGAGAGAGTGAGTGCCTCCCTCCGTGTTCACGGCCGGCCTGGTCAACGTGGCTCTTTTACTCTCTACACCGCGAGCCAGCGGCTGAGCCCAGCTGTCCCCGCCCCTCCGCTTCCTGGTCTTAATAACCTGTGCCTGTGTTTGAGCGGGTGGCTGAGTGAGTGAGTGTTTCACGGCCGGCCTGGTCAACGTGGCTCTTTTACTCTCTACACCGCGAGCCAGCGGCTGAGCCCAGCTGTCCCCGCCCCTCCGCTTCCTGGTCTGTATAACCTGTGCCTGTGTTTGAGCGGGTGGCTGAGAGAGTGAGTGCCTCCCTCCGTGTTACACGGCCGGCCTGGTCAACGTGGCTCTTTTACTCTCTACACCGCGAGCCAGCGGCTGAGCCCAGCTGCCCCGCCCCTCCGCTTCCTGGTCTGTATAACCTGTGCCTGTGTTTGAGCGGGTGGGTGAGTGAGTGAGTGAGTGTTCACGGCCGGCGTGGTCAACGTGGCTCTTTTACTCTCTACACCGCGAGCCAGCGGCTGAGCCCAGCTGCCCACGCCCCTCCGCTTCCTGGTCTGTATAACCTGTGCCTGTGTTTGAGCGGGTGGCTGAGTGAGTGAGTGTTTCACGGCCGGCCTGGTCAACGTGGCTCTTTTACTCTCTACACCGCGAGCCAGCGGCTGAGCCCAGCTGTCCCCGCCCCTCCGCTTCCTGGTCTTATAACCTGTGCCTGTGTTTGAGCGGGTGGCTGAGAGAGTGAGTGCCTCCCTCCGTGTTACACGGCCGGCCTGGTCAACGTGGCTCTTTTACTCTCTACACCGCGAGCCAGCGGCTGAGCCCAGCTGTCCCCGCCCCTCCGCTTCCTGGTCTGTATAACCTGTGCCTGTGTTTGAGCGGGTGGCTGAGAGAGTGAGTGCCTCCCTCCGTGTTACACGGCCGGCCTGGTCAACGTGGCTCTTTTACTCTCTACACCGCGAGCCAGCGGCTGAGCCCAGCTGCCACGCCCCTCCGCTTCCTGGTCTGTATAACCTGTGCCTGTGTTTGAGCGGGTGGCTGAGTGAGTGAGTGTTTCACGGCCGGCGTGGTCAACGTGGCTCTTTTACTCTCTACACCGCGAGCCAGCGGCTGAGCCCAGCTGTCCCCGCCCCTCCGCTTCCTGGTCTTATAACCTGTGCCTGTGTTTGAGCGGGTGGCTGAGTGAGTGAGTGTTTCACGGCCGGCCTGGTCAACGTGGCTCTTTTACTCTCTACACCGCGAGCCAGCGGCTGAGCCCAGCTGTCCCCGCCCCTCCGCTTCCTGGTCTTATAACCTGTGCCTGTGTTTGAGCGGGTGGCTGAGAGAGTGAGTGCCTCCCTCCGTGTTACACGGCCGGCCTGGTCAACGTGGCTCTTTTACTCTCTACACCGCGAGCCAGCGGCTGAGCCCAGCTGCCCCGCCCCTCCGCTTCCTGGTCTGTATAGCCTGTGCCTGTGTTTGAGCGGGTGGCTGAGAGAGTGAGTGCCTCCCTCCGTGTTACACGGCCGGCCTGGTCAACGTGGCTCTTTTACTCTCTACACCGCGAGCCAGCGGCTGAGCCCAGCTGTCCCCGCCCCTCCGCTTCCTGGTCTTAATAACCTGTGCCTGTGTTTGAGCGGGTGGCTGAGAGTGAGTGCCTCCCTCCGTGTTACACGGCCGGCCTGGTCAACGTGGCTCTTTTACTCTCTACACCGCGAGCCAGCGGCTGAGCCCAGCTGCCCCGCCCCTCCGCTTCCTGGTCTGTATAGCCTGTGCCTGTGTTTGAGCGGGTGGCTGAGAGAGTGAGTGCCTCCCTCCGTGTTACACGGCCGGCCTGGTCAACGTGGCTCTTTTACTCTCTACACCGCGAGCCAGCGGCTGAGCCCAGCTGCCCCGCCCCTCCGCTTCCTGGTCTGTATAACCTGTGCCTGTGTTTGAGCGGGTGGCTGAGTGAGTGAGTGTTTCACGGCCGGCCTGGTCAACGTGGCTCTTTTACTCTCTACACCGCGAGCCAGCGGCTGAGCCCAGCTGTCCCCGCCCCTCCGCTTCCTGGTCTTATAACCTGTGCCTGTGTTTGAGCGGGTGGCTGAGAGAGTGAGTGCCTCCCTCCGTGTTACACGGCCGGCCTGGTCAACGTGGCTCTTTTACTCTCTACACCGCGAGCCAGCGGCTGAGCCCAGCTGTCCCCGCCCCTCCGCTTCCTGGTCTTAATAACCTGTGCCTGTGTTTGAGCGGGTGGCTGAGTGAGTGAGTGTTTCACGGCCGGCCTGGTCAACGTGGCTCTTTTACTCTCTACACCGCGAGCCAGCGGCTGAGCCCAGCTGCCCCGCCCCTCCGCTTCCTGGTCTGTATAAGCCTGTGCCTGTGTTTGAGCGGGTGGCTGAGAGAGTGAGTGCCTCCCTCCGTGTTACACGGCCGGCCTGGTCAACGTGGCTCTTTTACTCTCTACACCGCGAGCCAGCGGCTGAGCCCAGCTGTCCCCGCCCCTCCGCTTCCTGGTCTTAATAACCTGTGCCTGTGTTTGAGCGGGTGGCTGAGTGAGTGAGTGCCTCCCTCCGTGTTACACGGCCGGCCTGGTCAACGTGGCTCTTTTACTCTCTACACCGCGAGCCAGCGGCTGAGCCCAGCTGCCCCGCCCCTCCGCTTCCTGGTCTGTATAACCTGTGCCTGTGTTTGAGCGGGTGGCTGAGAGAGTGAGTGCCTCCCTCCGTGTTACACGGCCGGCCTGGTCAACGTGGCTCTTTTACTCTCTACACCGCGAGCCAGCGGCTGAGCCCAGCTCCCCGCCCCTCCGCTTCCTGGTCTGTATAACTGTGCCTGTGTTTGAGCGGGTGGCTGAGTGAGTGAGTGTTTCACGGCCGGCCTGGTCAACGTGGCTCTTTTACTCTCTACACCGCGAGCCAGCGGCTGAGCCCAGCTGCCCCGCCCCTCCGCTTCCTGGTCTGTATAACCTGTGCCTGTGTTTGAGCGGGTGGCTGAGAGAGTGAGTGCCTCCCTCCGTGTTACACGGCCGGCCTGGTCAACGTGGCTCTTTTACTCTCTACACCGCGAGCCAGCGGCTGAGCCCAGCTGCCCCGCCCCTCCGCTTCCTGGTCTTAATAACCTGTGCCTGTGTTTGAGCGGGTGGCTGAGAGAGTGAGTGCCTCCCTCCGTGTTACACGGCCGGCCTGGTCAACGTGGCTCTTTTACTCTCTACACCGCGAGCCAGCGGCTGAGCCCAGCTGTCCCCGCCCCTCCGCTTCCTGGTCTTAATAACCTGTGCCTGTGTTTGAGCGGGTGGCTGAGAGAGTGAGTGCCTCCCTCCGTGTTACACGGCCGGCCTGGTCAACGTGGCTCTTTTACTCTCTACACCGCGAGCCAGCGGCTGAGCCCAGCTGTCCCCGCCCCTCCGCTTCCTGGTCTAATAACCTGTGCCTGTGTTTGAGCGGGTGGCTGAGTGAGTGAGTGTTTCACGGCCGGCCTGGTCAACGTGGCTCTTTTACTCTCTACACCGCGAGCCAGCGGCTGAGCCCAGCTGTCCCCGCCCCTCCGCTTCCTGGTCTGTATAACCTGTGCCTGTGTTTGAGCGGGTGGCTGAGAGAGTGAGTGCCTCCCTCCGTGTTACACGGCCGGCCTGGTCAACGTGGCTCTTTTACTCTCTACACCGCGAGCCAGCGGCTGAGCCCAGCTGCCCCGCCCCTCCGCTTCCTGGTCTGTATAACCTGTGCCTGTGTTTGAGCGGGTGGCTGAGTGAGTGAGTGTTTCACGGCCGGCGTGGTCAACGTGGCTCTTTTACTCTCTACACCGCGAGCCAGCGGCTGAGCCCAGCTGTCCCCGCCCCTCCGCTTCCTGGTCTTATATACCTGTGCCTGTGTTTGAGCGGGTGGCTGAGAGAGTGAGTGCCTCCCTCCGTGTTACACGGCCGGCCTGGTCAACGTGGCTCTTTTACTCTCTACACCGCGAGCCAGCGGCTGAGCCCAGCTGTCCCCGCCCCTCCGCTTCCTGGTCTGTATAGCCTGTGCCTGTGTTTGAGCGGGTGGCTGAGAGAGTGAGTGCCTCCCTCCGTGTTACACGGCCGGCCTGGTCAACGTGGCTCTTTTACTCTCTACACCGCGAGCCAGCGGCTGAGCCCAGCTGCCCCGCCCCTCCGCTTCCTGGTCTGTATAACCTGTGCCTGTGTTTGAGCGGGTGGCTGAGTGAGTGAGTGTTTCACGGCCGGCCTGGTCAACGTGGCTCTTTTACTCTCTACACCGCGAGCCAGCGGCTGAGCCCAGCTGTCCCCGCCCCTCCGCTTCCTGGTCTTATAACCTGTGCCTGTGTTTGAGCGGGTGGCTGAGTGAGTGAGTGTTTCACGGCCGGCCTGGTCAACGTGGCTCTTTTACTCTCTACACCGCGAGCCAGCGGCTGAGCCCAGCTGTCCCCGCCCCTCCGCTTCCTGGTCTTATAACCTGTGCCTGTGTTTGAGCGGGTGGCTGAGAGAGTGAGTGCCTCCCTCCGTGTTACACGGCCGGCCTGGTCAACGTGGCTCTTTTACTCTCTACACCGCGAGCCAGCGGCTGAGCCCAGCTGCCCCGCCCCTCCGCTTCCTGGTCTGTATAGCCTGTGCCTGTGTTTGAGCGGGTGGCTGAGAGAGTGAGTGCCTCCCTCCGTGTTACACGGCCGGCCTGGTCAACGTGGCTCTTTTACTCTCTACACCGCGAGCCAGCGGCTGAGCCCAGCTGTCCCCGCCCCTCCGCTTCCTGGTCTTAATAACCTGTGCCTGTGTTTGAGCGGGTGGCTGAGTGAGTGAGTGCCTCCCTCCGTGTTACACGGCCGGCCTGGTCAACGTGGCTCTTTTACTCTCTACACCGCGAGCCAGCGGCTGAGCCCAGCTGCCCCGCCCCTCCGCTTCCTGGTCTGTATAACCTGTGCCTGTGTTTGAGCGGGTGGCTGAGAGAGTGAGTGCCTCCCTCCGTGTTACACGGCCGGCCTGGTCAACGTGGCTCTTTTACTCTCTACACCGCGAGCCAGCGGCTGAGCCCAGCTCCCCCGCCCCTCCGCTTCCTGGTCTGTATAACCTGTGCCTGTGTTTGAGCGGGTGGCTGAGTGAGTGAGTGTTTCACGGCCGGCCTGGTCAACGTGGCTCTTTTACTCTCTACACCGCGAGCCAGCGGCTGAGCCCAGCTGCCCCGCCCCTCCGCTTCCTGGTCTGTATAACCTGTGCCTGTGTTTGAGCGGGTGGCTGAGAGAGTGAGTGCCTCCCTCCGTGTTACACGGCCGGCCTGGTCAACGTGGCTCTTTTACTCTCTACACCGCGAGCCAGCGGCTGAGCCCAGCTGTCCCCGCCCCTCCGCTTCCTGGTCTTAATAACCTGTGCCTGTGTTTGAGCGGGTGGCTGAGAGAGTGAGTGCCTCCCTCCGTGTTACACGGCCGGCCTGGTCAACGTGGCTCTTTTACTCTCTACACCGCGAGCCAGCGGCTGAGCCCAGCTGTCCCCGCCCCTCCGCTTCCTGGTCTTAATAACCTGTGCCTGTGTTTGAGCGGGTGGCTGAGAGAGTGAGTGCCTCCCTCCGTGTTACACGGCCGGCCTGGTCAACGTGGCTCTTTTACTCTCTACACCGCGAGCCAGCGGCTGAGCCCAGCTGTCCCCGCCCCTCCGCTTCCTGGTCTTATAACCTGTGCCTGTGTTTGAGCGGGTGGCTGAGTGAGTGAGTGTTTCACGGCCGGCCTGGTCAACGTGGCTCTTTTACTCTCTACACCGCGAGCCAGCGGCTGAGCCCAGCTGTCCCGCCCCTCCGCTTCCTGGTCTGTATAACCTGTGCCTGTGTTTGAGCGGGTGGCTGAGAGAGTGAGTGCCTCCCTCCGTGTTACACGGCCGGCCTGGTCAACGTGGCTCTTTTACTCTCTACACCGCGAGCCAGCGGCTGAGCCCAGCTGCCCCCGCCCCTCCGCTTCCTGGTCTGTATAACCTGTGCCTGTGTTTGAGCGGGTGGCTGAGTGAGTGAGTGTTTCACGGCCGGCGTGGTCAACGTGGCTCTTTTACTCTCTACACCGCGAGCCAGCGGCTGAGCCCAGCTGTCCCCGCCCCTCCGCTTCCTGGTCTTATAACCTGTGCCTGTGTTTGAGCGGGTGGCTGAGAGAGTGAGTGCCTCCCTCCGTGTTACACGGCCGGCCTGGTCAACGTGGCTCTTTTACTCTCTACACCGCGAGCCAGCGGCTGAGCCCAGCTGTCCCCGCCCCTCCGCTTCCTGGTCTGTATAGCCTGTGCCTGTGTTTGAGCGGGTGGCTGAGAGAGTGAGTGCCTCCCTCCGTGTTACACGGCCGGCCTGGTCAACGTGGCTCTTTTACTCTCTACACCGCGAGCCAGCGGCTGAGCCCAGCTGCCCCGCCCCTCCGCTTCCTGGTCTGTATAACCTGTGCCTGTGTTTGAGCGGGTGGCTGAGTGAGTGAGTGTTTCACGGCCGGCCTGGTCAACGTGGCTCTTTTACTCTCTACACCGCGAGCCAGCGGCTGAGCCCAGCTGTCCCCGCCCCTCCGCTTCCTGGTCTTATAACCTGTGCCTGTGTTTGAGCGGGTGGCTGAGTGAGTGAGTGTTTCACGGCCGGCCTGGTCAACGTGGCTCTTTTACTCTCTACACCGCGAGCCAGCGGCTGAGCCCAGCTGTCCCCGCCCCTCCGCTTCCTGGTCTTATAACCTGTGCCTGTGTTTGAGCGGGTGGCTGAGAGAGTGAGTGCCTCCCTCCGTGTTACACGGCCGGCCTGGTCAACGTGGCTCTTTTACTCTCTACACCGCGAGCCAGCGGCTGAGCCCAGCTGCCCCGCCCCTCCGCTTCCTGGTCTGTATAGCCTGTGCCTGTGTTTGAGCGGGTGGCTGAGAGAGTGAGTGCCTCCCTCCGTGTTACACGGCCGGCCTGGTCAACGTGGCTCTTTTACTCTCTACACCGCGAGCCAGCGGCTGAGCCCAGCTGTCCCCGCCCCTCCGCTTCCTGGTCTAATAACCTGTGCCTGTGTTTGAGCGGGTGGCTGAGTGAGTGAGTGCCTCCCTCCGTGTTACACGGCCGGCCTGGTCAACGTGGCTCTTTTACTCTCTACACCGCGAGCCAGCGGCTGAGCCCAGCTGCCCGCCCCTCCGCTTCCTGGTCTGTATAACCTGTGCCTGTGTTTGAGCGGGTGGCTGAGAGAGTGAGTGCCTCCCTCCGTGTTACACGGCCGGCCTGGTCAACGTGGCTCTTTTACTCTCTACACCGCGAGCCAGCGGCTGAGCCCAGCTGCCCCGCCCCTCCGCTTCCTGGTCTGTATAACCTGTGCCTGTGTTTGAGCGGGTGGCTGAGTGAGTGAGTGTTCCACGGCCGGCCTGGTCAACGTGGCTCTTTTACTCTCTACACCGCGAGCCAGCGGCTGAGCCCAGCTGCCCCGCCCCTCCGCTTCCTGGTCTGTATAACCTGTGCCTGTGTTTGAGCGGGTGGCTGAGAGAGTGAGTGCCTCCCTCCGTGTTACACGGCCGGCCTGGTCAACGTGGCTCTTTTACTCTCTACACCGCGAGCCAGCGGCTGAGCCCAGCTGCCCCGCCCCTCCGCTTCCTGGTCTTATAACCTGTGCCTGTGTTTGAGCGGGTGGCTGAGAGAGTGAGTGCCTCCCTCCGTGTTACACGGCCGGCCTGGTCAACGTGGCTCTTTTACTCTCTACACCGCGAGCCAGCGGCTGAGCCCAGCTGTCCCCGCCCCTCCGCTTCCTGGTCTGTATAACCTGTGCCTGTGTTTGAGCGGGTGGCTGAGAGAGTGAGTGCCTCCCTCCGTGTTACACGGCCGGCCTGGTCAACGTGGCTCTTTTACTCTCTACACCGCGAGCCAGCGGCTGAGCCCAGCTGTCCCGCCCCTCCGCTTCCTGGTCTTAATAACCTGTGCCTGTGTTTGAGCGGGTGGCTGAGTGAGTGAGTGTTTCACGGCCGGCCTGGTCAACGTGGCTCTTTTACTCTCTACACCGCGAGCCAGCGGCTGAGCCCAGCTGCCCCGCCCCTCCGCTTCCTGGTCTGTATAACCTGTGCCTGTGTTTGAGCGGGTGGCTGAGAGAGTGAGTGCCTCCCTCCGTGTTACACGGCCGGCCTGGTCAACGTGGCTCTTTTACTCTCTACACCGCGAGCCAGCGGCTGAGCCCAGCTGCCCCGCCCTCCGCTTCCTGGTCTGTATAACCTGTGCCTGTGTTTGAGCGGGTGGCTGAGTGAGTGAGTGTTTCACGGCCGGCCTGGTCAACGTGGCTCTTTTACTCTCTACACCGCGAGCCAGCGGCTGAGCCCAGCTGTCCCCGCCCCTCCGCTTCCTGGTCTTATAACCTGTGCCTGTGTTTGAGCGGGTGGCTGAGAGAGTGAGTGCCTCCCTCCGTGTTACACGGCCGGCCTGGTCAACGTGGCTCTTTTACTCTCTACACCGCGAGCCAGCGGCTGAGCCCAGCTGTCCCCGCCCCTCCGCTTCCTGGTCTTAATAACCTGTGCCTGTGTTTGAGCGGGTGGCTGAGTGAGTGAGTGTTTCACGGCCGGCCTGGTCAACGTGGCTCTTTTACTCTCTACACCGCGAGCCAGCGGCTGAGCCCAGCTGCCCCGCCCCTCCGCTTCCTGGTCTGTATAGCCTGTGCCTGTGTTTGAGCGGGTGGCTGAGAGAGTGAGTGCCTCCCTCCGTGTTACACGGCCGGCCTGGTCAACGTGGCTCTTTTACTCTCTACACCGCGAGCCAGCGGCTGAGCCCAGCTGCCCCGCCCCTCCGCTTCCTGGTCTGTATAACCTGTGCCTGTGTTTGAGCGGGTGGCTGAGAGAGTGAGTGCCTCCCTCCGTGTTACACGGCCGGCCTGGTCAACGTGGCTCTTTTACTCTCTACACCGCGAGCCAGCGGCTGAGCCCAGCTGTCCCCGCCCCTCCGCTTCCTGGTCTGTATAACCTGTGCCTGTGTTTGAGCGGGTGGCTGAGAGAGTGAGTGCCTCCCTCCGTGTTACACGGCCGGCCTGGTCAACGTGGCTCTTTTACTCTCTACACCGCGAGCCAGCGGCTGAGCCCAGCTGCCCCGCCCCTCCGCTTCCTGGTCTGTATAACCTGTGCCTGTGTTTGAGCGGGTGGCTGAGTGAGTGAGTGTTTCACGGCCGGCCTGGTCAACGTGGCTCTTTTACTCTCTACACCGCGAGCCAGCGGCTGAGCCCAGCTGTCCCCGCCCCTCCGCTTCCTGGTCTTATAACCTGTGCCTGTGTTTGAGCGGGTGGCTGAGTGAGTGAGTGTTTCACGGCCGGCCTGGTCAACGTGGCTCTTTTACTCTCTACACCGCGAGCCAGCGGCTGAGCCCAGCTGTCCCCGCCCCTCCGCTTCCTGGTCTTATAACCTGTGCCTGTGTTTGAGCGGGTGGCTGAGAGAGTGAGTGCCTCCCTCCGTGTTACACGGCCGCCTGGTCAACGTGGCTCTTTTACTCTCTACACCGCGAGCCAGCGGCTGAGCCCAGCTGTCCCCGCCCCTCCGCTTCCTGGTCTGTATAGCCTGTGCCTGTGTTTGAGCGGGTGGCTGAGAGAGTGAGTGCCTCCCTCCGTGTTACACGGCCGGCCTGGTCAACGTGGCTCTTTTACTCTCTACACCGCGAGCCAGCGGCTGAGCCCAGCTGTCCCCGCCCCTCCGCTTCCTGGTCTTAATAACCTGTGCCTGTGTTTGAGCGGGTGGCTGAGAGTGAGTGCCTCCCTCCGTGTTACACGGCCGGCCTGGTCAACGTGGCTCTTTTACTCTCTACACCGCGAGCCAGCGGCTGAGCCCAGCTGCCCCGCCCCTCCGCTTCCTGGTCTGTATAACCTGTGCCTGTGTTTGAGCGGGTGGCTGAGAGAGTGAGTGCCTCCCTCCGTGTTACACGGCCGGCCTGGTCAACGTGGCTCTTTTACTCTCTACACCGCGAGCCAGCGGCTGAGCCCAGCTGCCCCGCCCCTCCGCTTCCTGGTCTGTATAACCTGTGCCTGTGTTTGAGCGGGTGGCTGAGTGAGTGAGTGTTTCACGGCCGGCCTGGTCAACGTGGCTCTTTTACTCTCTACACCGCGAGCCAGCGGCTGAGCCCAGCTGTCCCCGCCCCTCCGCTTCCTGGTCTTATAACCTGTGCCTGTGTTTGAGCGGGTGGCTGAGAGAGTGAGTGCCTCCCTCCGTGTTACACGGCCGCCTGGTCAACGTGGCTCTTTTACTCTCTACACCGCGAGCCAGCGGCTGAGCCCAGCTGTCCCCGCCCCTCCGCTTCCTGGTCTTAATAACCTGTGCCTGTGTTTGAGCGGGTGGCTGAGTGAGTGAGTGTTTCACGGCCGGCCTGGTCAACGTGGCTCTTTTACTCTCTACACCGCGAGCCAGCGGCTGAGCCCAGCTGCCCCGCCCCTCCGCTTCCTGGTCTGTATAACCTGTGCCTGTGTTTGAGCGGGTGGCTGAGAGAGTGAGTGCCTCCCTCCGTGTTACACGGCCGGCCTGGTCAACGTGGCTCTTTTACTCTCTACACCGCGAGCCAGCGGCTGAGCCCAGCTGTCCCCGCCCCTCCGCTTCCTGGTCTTATAACCTGTGCCTGTGTTTGAGCGGGTGGCTGAGTGAGTGAGTGCCTCCCTCCGTGTTACACGGCCGGCCTGGTCAACGTGGCTCTTTTACTCTCTACACCGCGAGCCAGCGGCTGAGCCCAGCTGCCCCGCCCCTCCGCTTCCTGGTCTGTATAACCTGTGCCTGTGTTTGAGCGGGTGGCTGAGAGAGTGAGTGCCTCCCTCCGTGTTACACGGCCGGCCTGGTCAACGTGGCTCTTTTACTCTCTACACCGCGAGCCAGCGGCTGAGCCCAGCTCCCCCGCCCCTCCGCTTCCTGGTCTGTATAACCTGTGCCTGTGTTTGAGCGGGTGGCTGAGTGAGTGAGTGTTTCACGGCCGGCTGGTCAACGTGGCTCTTTTACTCTCTACACCGCGAGCCAGCGGCTGAGCCCAGCTGTCCCCGCCCCTCCGCTTCCTGGTCTGTATAACCTGTGCCTGTGTTTGAGCGGGTGGCTGAGAGAGTGAGTGCCTCCCTCCGTGTTACACGGCCGGCCTGGTCAACGTGGCTCTTTTACTCTCTACACCGCGAGCCAGCGGCTGAGCCCAGCTGCCCCGCCCCTCCGCTTCCTGGTCTTATAACCTGTGCCTGTGTTTGAGCGGGTGGCTGAGAGAGTGAGTGCCTCCCTCCGTGTTACACGGCCGGCCTGGTCAACGTGGCTCTTTTACTCTCTACACCGCGAGCCAGCGGCTGAGCCCAGCTGTCCCCGCCCCTCCGCTTCCTGGTCTAATAACCTGTGCCTGTGTTTGAGCGGGTGGCTGAGAGAGTGAGTGCCTCCCTCCGTGTTACACGGCCGGCTGGTCAACGTGGCTCTTTTACTCTCTACACCGCGAGCCAGCGGCTGAGCCCAGCTGTCCCCGCCCCTCCGCTTCCTGGTCTTAATAACCTGTGCCTGTGTTTGAGCGGGTGGCTGAGTGAGTGAGTGTTTCACGGCCGGCCTGGTCAACGTGGCTCTTTTACTCTCTACACCGCGAGCCAGCGGCTGAGCCCAGCTGTCCCCGCCCCTCCGCTTCCTGGTCTGTATAACCTGTGCCTGTGTTTGAGCGGGTGGCTGAGAGAGTGAGTGCCTCCCTCCGTGTTACACGGCCGGCCTGGTCAACGTGGCTCTTTTACTCTCTACACCGCGAGCCAGCGGCTGAGCCCAGCTGCCCCGCCCCTCCGCTTCCTGGTCTGTATAACCTGTGCCTGTGTTTGAGCGGGTGGCTGAGTGAGTGAGTGTTTCACGGCCGGCCTGGTCAACGTGGCTCTTTTACTCTCTACACCGCGAGCCAGCGGCTGAGCCCAGCTGTCCCCGCCCCTCCGCTTCCTGGTCTTATAACCTGTGCCTGTGTTTGAGCGGGTGGCTGAGAGAGTGAGTGCCTCCCTCCGTGTTACACGGCCGGCCTGGTCAACGTGGCTCTTTTACTCTCTACACCGCGAGCCAGCGGCTGAGCCCAGCTGTCCCCGCCCCTCCGCTTCCTGGTCTGTATAGCCTGTGCCTGTGTTTGAGCGGGTGGCTGAGAGAGTGAGTGCCTCCCTCCGTGTTACACGGCCGGCCTGGTCAACGTGGCTCTTTTACTCTCTACACCGCGAGCCAGCGGCTGAGCCCAGCTGCCCCGCCCCTCCGCTTCCTGGTCTGTATAACCTGTGCCTGTGTTTGAGCGGGTGGCTGAGTGAGTGAGTGTTTCACGGCCGGCTGGTCAACGTGGCTCTTTTACTCTCTACACCGCGAGCCAGCGGCTGAGCCCAGCTGTCCCCGCCCCTCCGCTTCCTGGTCTTATAACCTGTGCCTGTGTTTGAGCGGGTGGCTGAGTGAGTGAGTGTTTCACGGCCGGCCTGGTCAACGTGGCTCTTTTACTCTCTACACCGCGAGCCAGCGGCTGAGCCCAGCTGTCCCCGCCCCTCCGCTTCCTGGTCTTATAACCTGTGCCTGTGTTTGAGCGGGTGGCTGAGAGAGTGAGTGCCTCCCTCCGTGTTACACGGCCGGCCTGGTCAACGTGGCTCTTTTACTCTCTACACCGCGAGCCAGCGGCTGAGCCCAGCTGCCCCGCCCCTCCGCTTCCTGGTCTGTATAGCCTGTGCCTGTGTTTGAGCGGGTGGCTGAGAGAGTGAGTGCCTCCCTCCGTGTTACACGGCCGGCCTGGTCAACGTGGCTCTTTTACTCTCTACACCGCGAGCCAGCGGCTGAGCCCAGCTGTCCCCGCCCCTCCGCTTCCTGGTCTAATAACCTGTGCCTGTGTTTGAGCGGGTGGCTGAGTGAGTGAGTGCCTCCCTCCGTGTTACACGGCCGGCCTGGTCAACGTGGCTCTTTTACTCTCTACACCGCGAGCCAGCGGCTGAGCCCAGCTGCCCCGCCCCTCCGCTTCCTGGTCTGTATAACCTGTGCCTGTGTTTGAGCGGGTGGCTGAGAGAGTGAGTGCCTCCCTCCGTGTTACACGGCCGGCCTGGTCAACGTGGCTCTTTTACTCTCTACACCGCGAGCCAGCGGCTGAGCCCAGCTGCCCCGCCCCTCCGCTTCCTGGTCTGTATAACCTGTGCCTGTGTTTGAGCGGGTGGCTGAGTGAGTGAGTGTTTCACGGCCGGCCTGGTCAACGTGGCTCTTTTACTCTCTACACCGCGAGCCAGCGGCTGAGCCCAGCTGTCCCCGCCCCTCCGCTTCCTGGTCTGTATAGCCTGTGCCTGTGTTTGAGCGGGTGGCTGAGAGAGTGAGTGCCTCCCTCCGTGTTACACGGCCGGCCTGGTCAACGTGGCTCTTTTACTCTCTACACCGCGAGCCAGCGGCTGAGCCCAGCTGTCCCCGCCCCTCCGCTTCCTGGTCTTAATAACCTGTGCCTGTGTTTGAGCGGGTGGCTGAGTGAGTGAGTGCCTCCCTCCGTGTTACACGGCCGGCCTGGTCAACGTGGCTCTTTTACTCTCTACACCGCGAGCCAGCGGCTGAGCCCAGCTGCCCCGCCCCTCCGCTTCCTGGTCTGTATAACCTGTGCCTGTGTTTGAGCGGGTGGCTGAGAGAGTGAGTGCCTCCCTCCGTGTTACACGGCCGGCCTGGTCAACGTGGCTCTTTTACTCTCTACACCGCGAGCCAGCGGCTGAGCCCAGCTCCCCGCCCCTCCGCTTCCTGGTCTGTATAACCTGTGCCTGTGTTTGAGCGGGTGGCTGAGTGAGTGAGTGTTTCACGGCCGGCCTGGTCAACGTGGCTCTTTTACTCTCTACACCGCGAGCCAGCGGCTGAGCCCAGCTGCCCCGCCCCTCCGCTTCCTGGTCTGTATAACCTGTGCCTGTGTTTGAGCGGGTGGCTGAGAGAGTGAGTGCCTCCCTCCGTGTTACACGGCGGCCTGGTCAACGTGGCTCTTTTACTCTCTACACCGCGAGCCAGCGGCTGAGCCCAGCTGCCCCGCCCCTCCGCTTCCTGGTCTTATAACCTGTGCCTGTGTTTGAGCGGGTGGCTGAGAGAGTGAGTGCCTCCCTCCGTGTTACACGGCCGGCCTGGTCAACGTGGCTCTTTTACTCTCTACACCGCGAGCCAGCGGCTGAGCCCAGCTGTCCCCGCCCCTCCGCTTCCTGGTCTTATAACCTGTGCCTGTGTTTGAGCGGGTGGCTGAGAGAGTGAGTGCCTCCCTCCGTGTTACACGGCCGGCGTGGTCAACGTGGCTCTTTTACTCTCTACACCGCGAGCCAGCGGCTGAGCCCAGCTGTCCCCGCCCCTCCGCTTCCTGGTCTTAATAACCTGTGCCTGTGTTTGAGCGGGTGGCTGAGTGAGTGAGTGTTTCACGGCCGGCCTGGTCAACGTGGCTCTTTTACTCTCTACACCGCGAGCCAGCGGCTGAGCCCAGCTGTCCCCGCCCCTCCGCTTCCTGGTCTGTATAACCTGTGCCTGTGTTTGAGCGGGTGGCTGAGAGAGTGAGTGCCTCCCTCCGTGTTACACGGCCGGCCTGGTCAACGTGGCTCTTTTACTCTCTACACCGCGAGCCAGCGGCTGAGCCCAGCTGCCCCCGCCCCTCCGCTTCCTGGTCTGTATAACCTGTGCCTGTGTTTGAGCGGGTGGCTGAGTGAGTGAGTGTTTCACGGCCGGCGTGGTCAACGTGGCTCTTTTACTCTCTACACCGCGAGCCAGCGGCTGAGCCCAGCTGTCCCCGCCCCTCCGCTTCCTGGTCTTATAACCTGTGCCTGTGTTTGAGCGGGTGGCTGAGAGAGTGAGTGCCTCCCTCCGTGTTACACGGCCGGCCTGGTCAACGTGGCTCTTTTACTCTCTACACCGCGAGCCAGCGGCTGAGCCCAGCTGTCCCCGCCCCTCCGCTTCCTGGTCTGTATAGCCTGTGCCTGTGTTTGAGCGGGTGGCTGAGAGAGTGAGTGCCTCCCTCCGTGTTACACGGCCGGCCTGGTCAACGTGGCTCTTTTACTCTCTACACCGCGAGCCAGCGGCTGAGCCCAGCTGCCCCGCCCCTCCGCTTCCTGGTCTGTATAACCTGTGCCTGTGTTTGAGCGGGTGGCTGAGTGAGTGAGTGTTTCACGGCCGGCCTGGTCAACGTGGCTCTTTTACTCTCTACACCGCGAGCCAGCGGCTGAGCCCAGCTGTCCCCGCCCCTCCGCTTCCTGGTCTGTATAACCTGTGCCTGTGTTTGAGCGGGTGGCTGAGTGAGTGAGTGTTTCACGGCCGGCCTGGTCAACGTGGCTCTTTTACTCTCTACACCGCGAGCCAGCGGCTGAGCCCAGCTGTCCCCGCCCCTCCGCTTCCTGGTCTGTATAACCTGTGCCTGTGTTTGAGCGGGTGGCTGAGAGAGTGAGTGCCTCCCTCCGTGTTACACGGCCGGCCTGGTCAACGTGGCTCTTTTACTCTCTACACCGCGAGCCAGCGGCTGAGCCCAGCTGCCCCGCCCCTCCGCTTCCTGGTCTGTATAGCCTGTGCCTGTGTTTGAGCGGGTGGCTGAGAGAGTGAGTGCCTCCCTCCGTGTTACACGGCCGGCCTGGTCAACGTGGCTCTTTTACTCTCTACACCGCGAGCCAGCGGCTGAGCCCAGCTGTCCCCGCCCCTCCGCTTCCTGGTCTTAATAACCTGTGCCTGTGTTTGAGCGGGTGGCTGAGTGAGTGAGTGCCTCCCTCCGTGTTACACGGCCGGCCTGGTCAACGTGGCTCTTTTACTCTCTACACCGCGAGCCAGCGGCTGAGCCCAGCTGCCCCGCCCCTCCGCTTCCTGGTCTGTATAACCTGTGCCTGTGTTTGAGCGGGTGGCTGAGAGAGTGAGTGCCTCCCTCCGTGTTACACGGCCGGCCTGGTCAACGTGGCTCTTTTACTCTCTACACCGCGAGCCAGCGGCTGAGCCCAGCTGCCCCGCCCCTCCGCTTCCTGGTCTGTATAACCTGTGCCTGTGTTTGAGCGGGTGGCTGAGTGAGTGAGTGTTTCACGGCCGGCCTGGTCAACGTGGCTCTTTTACTCTCTACACCGCGAGCCAGCGGCTGAGCCCAGCTGCCCCCGCCCTCCGCTTCCTGGTCTGTATAACCTGTGCCTGTGTTTGAGCGGGTGGCTGAGAGAGTGAGTGCCTCCCTCCGTGTTACACGGCCGGCCTGGTCAACGTGGCTCTTTTACTCTCTACACCGCGAGCCAGCGGCTGAGCCCAGCTGCCCACGCCCCTCCGCTTCCTGGTGTAATAACCTGTGCCTGTGTTTGAGCGGGTGGCTGAGAGAGTGAGTGCCTCCCTCCGTGTTACACGGCCGGCCTGGTCAACGTGGCTCTTTTACTCTCTACACCGCGAGCCAGCGGCTGAGCCCAGCTGTCCCCGCCCCTCCGCTTCCTGGTCTTATAACCTGTGCCTGTGTTTGAGCGGGTGGCTGAGAGAGTGAGTGCCTCCCTCCGTGTTACACGGCCGGCGTGGTCAACGTGGCTCTTTTACTCTCTACACCGCGAGCCAGCGGCTGAGCCCAGCTGTCCCGCCCCTCCGCTTCCTGGTCTTAATAACCTGTGCCTGTGTTTGAGCGGGTGGCTGAGTGAGTGAGTGTTTCACGGCCGGCCTGGTCAACGTGGCTCTTTTACTCTCTACACCGCGAGCCAGCGGCTGAGCCCAGCTGTCCCCGCCCCTCCGCTTCCTGGTCTGTATAACCTGTGCCTGTGTTTGAGCGGGTGGCTGAGAGAGTGAGTGCCTCCCTCCGTGTTACACGGCCGGCCTGGTCAACGTGGCTCTTTTACTCTCTACACCGCGAGCCAGCGGCTGAGCCCAGCTGCCCCGCCCCTCCGCTTCCTGGTCTGTATAACCTGTGCCTGTGTTTGAGCGGGTGGCTGAGTGAGTGAGTGTTTCACGGCCGGCCTGGTCAACGTGGCTCTTTTACTCTCTACACCGCGAGCCAGCGGCTGAGCCCAGCTGTCCCCGCCCCTCCGCTTCCTGGTCTTATAACCTGTGCCTGTGTTTGAGCGGGTGGCTGAGAGAGTGAGTGCCTCCCTCCGTGTTACACGGCCGGCCTGGTCAACGTGGCTCTTTTACTCTCTACACCGCGAGCCAGCGGCTGAGCCCAGCTGTCCCCGCCCCTCCGCTTCCTGGTCTGTATAGCCTGTGCCTGTGTTTGAGCGGGTGGCTGAGAGAGTGAGTGCCTCCCTCCGTGTTACACGGCCGGCCTGGTCAACGTGGCTCTTTTACTCTCTACACCGCGAGCCAGCGGCTGAGCCCAGCTGCCCCGCCCCTCCGCTTCCTGGTCTGTATAACCTGTGCCTGTGTTTGAGCGGGTGGCTGAGTGAGTGAGTGTTTCACGGCCGGCGTGGTCAACGTGGCTCTTTTACTCTCTACACCGCGAGCCAGCGGCTGAGCCCAGCTGTCCCCGCCCCTCCGCTTCCTGGTCTGTATAACCTGTGCCTGTGTTTGAGCGGGTGGCTGAGTGAGTGAGTGTTTCACGGCCGGCCTGGTCAACGTGGCTCTTTTACTCTCTACACCGCGAGCCAGCGGCTGAGCCCAGCTGTCCCCGCCCCTCCGCTTCCTGGTCTTATAACCTGTGCCTGTGTTTGAGCGGGTGGCTGAGAGAGTGAGTGCCTCCCTCCGTGTTACACGGCCGGCCTGGTCAACGTGGCTCTTTTACTCTCTACACCGCGAGCCAGCGGCTGAGCCCAGCTGCCCCGCCCCTCCGCTTCCTGGTCTGTATAGCCTGTGCCTGTGTTTGAGCGGGTGGCTGAGAGAGTGAGTGCCTCCCTCCGTGTTACACGGCCGGCCTGGTCAACGTGGCTCTTTTACTCTCTACACCGCGAGCCAGCGGCTGAGCCCAGCTGTCCCCGCCCCTCCGCTTCCTGGTCTAATAACCTGTGCCTGTGTTTGAGCGGGTGGCTGAGTGAGTGAGTGTTTCACGGCCGGCCTGGTCAACGTGGCTCTTTTACTCTCTACACCGCGAGCCAGCGGCTGAGCCCAGCTGCCCACGCCCCTCCGCTTCCTGGTCTGTATAGCCTGTGCCTGTGTTTGAGCGGGTGGCTGAGAGAGTGAGTGCCTCCCTCCGTGTTACACGGCCGGCCTGGTCAACGTGGCTCTTTTACTCTCTACACCGCGAGCCAGCGGCTGAGCCCAGCTGCCCACGCCCCTCCGCTTCCTGGTCTGTATAACCTGTGCCTGTGTTTGAGCGGGTGGCTGAGTGAGTGAGTGTTTCACGGCCGGCGTGGTCAACGTGGCTCTTTTACTCTCTACACCGCGAGCCAGCGGCTGAGCCCAGCTGTCCCCGCCCCTCCGCTTCCTGGTCTTATAACCTGTGCCTGTGTTTGAGCGGGTGGCTGAGAGAGTGAGTGCCTCCCTCCGTGTTACACGGCCGGCCTGGTCAACGTGGCTCTTTTACTCTCTACACCGCGAGCCAGCGGCTGAGCCCAGCTGCCCCGCCCCTCCGCTTCCTGGTCTGTATAGCCTGTGCCTGTGTTTGAGCGGGTGGCTGAGAGAGTGAGTGCCTCCCTCCGTGTTACACGGCCGGCCTGGTCAACGTGGCTCTTTTACTCTCTACACCGCGAGCCAGCGGCTGAGCCCAGCTGTCCCCGCCCCTCCGCTTCCTGGTCTTATAACCTGTGCCTGTGTTTGAGCGGGTGGCTGAGAGTGAGTGCCTCCCTCCGTTTACACGGCCGGCCTGGTCAACGTGGCTCTTTTACTCTCTACACCGCGAGCCAGCGGCTGAGCCCAGCTGCCCGCCCCTCCGCTTCCTGGTCTGTATAACCTGTGCCTGTGTTTGAGCGGGTGGCTGAGAGAGTGAGTGCCTCCCTCCGTGTTACACGGCCGCCTGGTCAACGTGGCTCTTTTACTCTCTACACCGCGAGCCAGCGGCTGAGCCCAGCTGCCCCGCCCCTCCGCTTCCTGGTCTGTATAACCTGTGCCTGTGTTTGAGCGGGTGGCTGAGTGAGTGAGTGTTTCACGGCCGGCCTGGTCAACGTGGCTCTTTTACTCTCTACACCGCGAGCCAGCGGCTGAGCCCAGCTGTCCCCGCCCCTCCGCTTCCTGGTCTTATAACCTGTGCCTGTGTTTGAGCGGGTGGCTGAGAGAGTGAGTGCCTCCCTCCGTGTTACACGGCCGGCCTGGTCAACGTGGCTCTTTTACTCTCTACACCGCGAGCCAGCGGCTGAGCCCAGCTGTCCCCGCCCCTCCGCTTCCTGGTCTTAATAACCTGTGCCTGTGTTTGAGCGGGTGGCTGAGTGAGTGAGTGTTTCACGGCCGGCCTGGTCAACGTGGCTCTTTTACTCTCTACACCGCGAGCCAGCGGCTGAGCCCAGCTGCCCCGCCCCTCCGCTTCCTGGTCTGTATAGCCTGTGCCTGTGTTTGAGCGGGTGGCTGAGAGAGTGAGTGCCTCCCTCCGTGTTACACGGCCGGCCTGGTCAACGTGGCTCTTTTACTCTCTACACCGCGAGCCAGCGGCTGAGCCCAGCTGCCCCGCCCCTCCGCTTCCTGGTCTGTATAACCTGTGCCTGTGTTTGAGCGGGTGGCTGAGTGAGTGAGTGTTTCACGGCCGGCCTGGTCAACGTGGCTCTTTTACTCTCTACACCGCGAGCCAGCGGCTGAGCCCAGCTGTCCCCGCCCCTCCGCTTCCTGGTCTTATAACCTGTGCCTGTGTTTGAGCGGGTGGCTGAGAGAGTGAGTGCCTCCCTCCGTGTTACACGGCCGGCCTGGTCAACGTGGCTCTTTTACTCTCTACACCGCGAGCCAGCGGCTGAGCCCAGCTGTCCCCGCCCCTCCGCTTCCTGGTCTTAATAACCTGTGCCTGTGTTTGAGCGGGTGGCTGAGTGAGTGAGTGTTTCACGGCCGGCCTGGTCAACGTGGCTCTTTTACTCTCTACACCGCGAGCCAGCGGCTGAGCCCAGCTGCCCCGCCCCTCCGCTTCCTGGTCTGTATAGCCTGTGCCTGTGTTTGAGCGGGTGGCTGAGAGAGTGAGTGCCTCCCTCCGTGTTACACGGCCGGCCTGGTCAACGTGGCTCTTTTACTCTCTACACCGCGAGCCAGCGGCTGAGCCCAGCTGCCCCGCCCCTCCGCTTCCTGGTCTGTATAACCTGTGCCTGTGTTTGAGCGGGTGGCTGAGTGAGTGAGTGTTTCACGGCCGGCCTGGTCAACGTGGCTCTTTTACTCTCTACACCGCGAGCCAGCGGCTGAGCCCAGCTGTCCCCGCCCCTCCGCTTCCTGGTCTTATAACCTGTGCCTGTGTTTGAGCGGGTGGCTGAGAGAGTGAGTGCCTCCCTCCGTGTTACACGGCCGGCCTGGTCAACGTGGCTCTTTTACTCTCTACACCGCGAGCCAGCGGCTGAGCCCAGCTGTCCCCGCCCCTCCGCTTCCTGGTCTTAATAACCTGTGCCTGTGTTTGAGCGGGTGGCTGAGTGAGTGAGTGTTTCACGGCCGGCCTGGTCAACGTGGCTCTTTTACTCTCTACACCGCGAGCCAGCGGCTGAGCCCAGCTGTCCCACGCCCTCCGCTTCCTGGTCTGTATAACCTGTGCCTGTGTTTGAGCGGGTGGCTGAGAGAGTGAGTGCCTCCCTCCGTGTTACACGGCCGGCCTGGTCAACGTGGCTCTTTTACTCTCTACACCGCGAGCCAGCGGCTGAGCCCAGCTGCCCCGCCCCTCCGCTTCCTGGTCTGTATAACCTGTGCCTGTGTTTGAGCGGGTGGCTGAGTGAGTGAGTGTTTCACGGCCGGCGTGGTCAACGTGGCTCTTTTACTCTCTACACCGCGAGCCAGCGGCTGAGCCCAGCTGTCCCCGCCCCTCCGCTTCCTGGTCTTATAACCTGTGCCTGTGTTTGAGCGGGTGGCTGAGAGAGTGAGTGAGTGTTTCACGGCCGGCCTGGTCAACGTGGCTCTTTTACTCTCTACACCGCGAGCCAGCGGCTGAGCCCAGCTGTCCCCGCCCCTCCGCTTCCTGGTCTGTATAGCCTGTGCCTGTGTTTGAGCGGGTGGCTGAGAGAGTGAGTGCCTCCCTCCGTGTTACACGGCCGGCCTGGTCAACGTGGCTCTTTTACTCTCTACACCGCGAGCCAGCGGCTGAGCCCAGCTGTCCCCGCCCCTCCGCTTCCTGGTCTTATAACCTGTGCCTGTGTTTGAGCGGGTGGCTGAGAGTGAGTGCCTCCCTCCGTGTTACACGGCCGGCCTGGTCAACGTGGCTCTTTTACTCTCTACACCGCGAGCCAGCGGCTGAGCCCAGCTGCCCCGCCCCTCCGCTTCCTGGTCTGTATAGCCTGTGCCTGTGTTTGAGCGGGTGGCTGAGAGAGTGAGTGCCTCCCTCCGTGTTACACGGCCGGCCTGGTCAACGTGGCTCTTTTACTCTCTACACCGCGAGCCAGCGGCTGAGCCCAGCTGCCCCGCCCCTCCGCTTCCTGGTCTGTATAACCTGTGCCTGTGTTTGAGCGGGTGGCTGAGTGAGTGAGTGTTTCACGGCCGGCCTGGTCAACGTGGCTCTTTTACTCTCTACACCGCGAGCCAGCGGCTGAGCCCAGCTGTCCCCGCCCCTCCGCTTCCTGGTCTTATAACCTGTGCCTGTGTTTGAGCGGGTGGCTGAGAGAGTGAGTGCCTCCCTCCGTGTTACACGGCCGGCCTGGTCAACGTGGCTCTTTTACTCTCTACACCGCGAGCCAGCGGCTGAGCCCAGCTGTCCCCGCCCCTCCGCTTCCTGGTCTTAATAACCTGTGCCTGTGTTTGAGCGGGTGGCTGAGTGAGTGAGTGTTTCACGGCCGGCCTGGTCAACGTGGCTCTTTTACTCTCTACACCGCGAGCCAGCGGCTGAGCCCAGCTGTCCCCGCCCCTCCGCTTCCTGGTCTGTATAGCCTGTGCCTGTGTTTGAGCGGGTGGCTGAGAGAGTGAGTGCCTCCCTCCGTGTTACACGGCCGGCCTGGTCAACGTGGCTCTTTTACTCTCTACACCGCGAGCCAGCGGCTGAGCCCAGCTGCCCCGCCCCTCCGCTTCCTGGTCTGTATAACCTGTGCCTGTGTTTGAGCGGGTGGCTGAGTGAGTGAGTGTTTCACGGCCGGCCTTGTCAACGTGGCTCTTTTACTCTCTACACCGCGAGCCAGCGGCTGAGCCCAGCTGTCCCCGCCCCTCCGCTTCCTGGTCTTATAACCTGTGCCTGTGTTTGAGCGGGTGGCTGAGAGAGTGAGTGCCTCCCTCCGTGTTACACGGCCGGCCTGGTCAACGTGGCTCTTTTACTCTCTACACCGCGAGCCAGCGGCTGAGCCCAGCTGTCCCCGCCCCTCCGCTTCCTGGTCTTAATAACCTGTGCCTGTGTTTGAGCGGGTGGCTGAGTGAGTGAGTGTTTCACGGCCGGCCTGGTCAACGTGGCTCTTTTACTCTCTACACCGCGAGCCAGCGGCTGAGCCCAGCTGCCCCGCCCCTCCGCTTCCTGGTCTGTATAGCCTGTGCCTGTGTTTGAGCGGGTGGCTGAGAGAGTGAGTGCCTCCCTCCGTGTTACACGGCCGGCCTGGTCAACGTGGCTCTTTTACTCTCTACACCGCGAGCCAGCGGCTGAGCCCAGCTGTCCCCGCCCCTCCGCTTCCTGGTCTGTATAACCTGTGCCTGTGTTTGAGCGGGTGGCTGAGTGAGTGAGTGTTTCACGGCCGGCCTGGTCAACGTGGCTCTTTTACTCTCTACACCGCGAGCCAGCGGCTGAGCCCAGCTGTCCCCGCCCCTCCGCTTCCTGGTCTTATAACCTGTGCCTGTGTTTGAGCGGGTGGCTGAGAGAGTGAGTGCCTCCCTCCGTGTTACACGGCCGGCCTGGTCAACGTGGCTCTTTTACTCTCTACACCGCGAGCCAGCGGCTGAGCCCAGCTGTCCCCGCCCCTCCGCTTCCTGGTCTTAATAACCTGTGCCTGTGTTTGAGCGGGTGGCTGAGTGAGTGAGTGTTTCACGGCCGGCCTGGTCAACGTGGCTCTTTTACTCTCTACACCGCGAGCCAGCGGCTGAGCCCAGCTGCCCCGCCCCTCCGCTTCCTGGTCTGTATAAGCCTGTGCCTGTGTTTGAGCGGGTGGCTGAGAGAGTGAGTGCCTCCCTCCGTGTTACACGGCCGGCCTGGTCAACGTGGCTCTTTTACTCTCTACACCGCGAGCCAGCGGCTGAGCCCAGCTGCCCCGCCCCTCCGCTTCCTGGTCTGTATAACCTGTGCCTGTGTTTGAGCGGGTGGCTGAGTGAGTGAGTGTTTCACGGCCGGCCTGGTCAACGTGGCTCTTTTACTCTCTACACCGCGAGCCAGCGGCTGAGCCCAGCTGTCCCCGCCCCTCCGCTTCCTGGTCTTATAACCTGTGCCTGTGTTTGAGCGGGTGGCTGAGAGAGTGAGTGCCTCCCTCCGTGTTACACGGCCGGCCTGGTCAACGTGGCTCTTTTACTCTCTACACCGCGAGCCAGCGGCTGAGCCCAGCTGTCCCCGCCCCTCCGCTTCCTGGTCTTAATAACCTGTGCCTGTGTTTGAGCGGGTGGCTGAGTGAGTGAGTGTTTCACGGCCGGCCTGGTCAACGTGGCTCTTTTACTCTCTACACCGCGAGCCAGCGGCTGAGCCCAGCTGCCCCGCCCCTCCGCTTCCTGGTCTGTATAGCCTGTGCCTGTGTTTGAGCGGGTGGCTGAGAGAGTGAGTGCCTCCCTCCGTGTTACACGGCCGGCCTGGTCAACGTGGCTCTTTTACTCTCTACACCGCGAGCCAGCGGCTGAGCCCAGCTGCCCCGCCCCTCCGCTTCCTGGTCTGTATAACCTGTGCCTGTGTTTGAGCGGGTGGCTGAGTGAGTGAGTGTTTCACGGCCGGCCTGGTCAACGTGGCTCTTTTACTCTCTACACCGCGAGCCAGCGGCTGAGCCCAGCTGTCCCCGCCCCTCCGCTTCCTGGTCTTATAACCTGTGCCTGTGTTTGAGCGGGTGGCTGAGAGAGTGAGTGCCTCCCTCCGTGTTACACGGCCGGCCTGGTCAACGTGGCTCTTTTACTCTCTACACCGCGAGCCAGCGGCTGAGCCCAGCTGCCCCGCCCCTCCGCTTCCTGGTCTGTATAACCTGTGCCTGTGTTTGAGCGGGTGGCTGAGAGAGTGAGTGCCTCCCTCCGTGTTACACGGCCGGCCTGGTCAACGTGGCTCTTTTACTCTCTACACCGCGAGCCAGCGGCTGAGCCCAGCTGTCCCCGCCCCTCCGCTTCCTGGTCTTAATAACCTGTGCCTGTGTTTGAGCGGGTGGCTGAGAGTGAGTGCCTCCCTCCGTGTTACACGGCCGGCCTGGTCAACGTGGCTCTTTTACTCTCTACACCGCGAGCCAGCGGCTGAGCCCAGCTGCCCCGCCCCTCCGCTTCCTGGTCTGTATAACCTGTGCCTGTGTTTGAGCGGGTGGCTGAGAGAGTGAGTGCCTCCCTCCGTGTTACACGGCCGGCCTGGTCAACGTGGCTCTTTTACTCTCTACACCGCGAGCCAGCGGCTGAGCCCAGCTGCCCCGCCCCTCCGCTTCCTGGTCTGTATAACCTGTGCCTGTGTTTGAGCGGGTGGCTGAGAGAGTGAGTGCCTCCCTCCGTGTTACACGGCCGGCCTGGTCAACGTGGCTCTTTTACTCTCTACACCGCGAGCCAGCGGCTGAGCCCAGCTGTCCCCGCCCCTCCGCTTCCTGGTCTTAATAACCTGTGCCTGTGTTTGAGCGGGTGGCTGAGAGTGAGTGCCTCCCTCCGTGTTACACGGCCGGCCTGGTCAACGTGGCTCTTTTACTCTCTACACCGCGAGCCAGCGGCTGAGCCCAGCTGTCCCCGCCCCTCCGCTTCCTGGTCTGTATAGCCTGTGCCTGTGTTTGAGCGGGTGGCTGAGAGAGTGAGTGCCTCCCTCCGTGTTACACGGCCGGCCTGGTCAACGTGGCTCTTTTACTCTCTACACCGCGAGCCAGCGGCTGAGCCCAGCTGCCCCGCCCCTCCGCTTCCTGGTCTGTATAACCTGTGCCTGTGTTTGAGCGGGTGGCTGAGTGAGTGAGTGTTTCACGGCCGGCCTGGTCAACGTGGCTCTTTTACTCTCTACACCGCGAGCCAGCGGCTGAGCCCAGCTGTCCCCGCCCCTCCGCTTCCTGGTCTTAATAACCTGTGCCTGTGTTTGAGCGGGTGGCTGAGAGAGTGAGTGCCTCCCTCCGTGTTACACGGCCGGCCTGGTCAACGTGGCTCTTTTACTCTCTACACCGCGAGCCAGCGGCTGAGCCCAGCTGTCCCCGCCCCTCCGCTTCCTGGTCTTAATAACCTGTGCCTGTGTTTGAGCGGGTGGCTGAGTGAGTGAGTGTTTCACGGCCGGCCTGGTCAACGTGGCTCTTTTACTCTCTACACCGCGAGCCAGCGGCTGAGCCCAGCTGTCCCCGCCCCTCCGCTTCCTGGTCTGTATAGCCTGTGCCTGTGTTTGAGCGGGTGGCTGAGAGAGTGAGTGCCTCCCTCCGTGTTACACGGCCGGCCTGGTCAACGTGGCTCTTTTACTCTCTACACCGCGAGCCAGCGGCTGAGCCCAGCTGTCCCCGCCCCTCCGCTTCCTGGTCTGTATAACCTGTGCCTGTGTTTGAGCGGGTGGCTGAGTGAGTGAGTGTTTCACGGCCGGCCTGGTCAACGTGGCTCTTTTACTCTCTACACCGCGAGCCAGCGGCTGAGCCCAGCTGTCCCCGCCCCTCCGCTTCCTGGTCTTATAACCTGTGCCTGTGTTTGAGCGGGTGGCTGAGAGAGTGAGTGCCTCCCTCCGTGTTACACGGCCGGCCTGGTCAACGTGGCTCTTTTACTCTCTACACCGCGAGCCAGCGGCTGAGCCCAGCTGTCCCCGCCCCTCCGCTTCCTGGTCTTAATAACCTGTGCCTGTGTTTGAGCGGGTGGCTGAGTGAGTGAGTGTTTCACGGCCGGCCTGGTCAACGTGGCTCTTTTACTCTCTACACCGCGAGCCAGCGGCTGAGCCCAGCTGTCCCCGCCCCTCCGCTTCCTGGTCTGTATAACCTGTGCCTGTGTTTGAGCGGGTGGCTGAGAGAGTGAGTGCCTCCCTCCGTGTTACACGGCCGGCCTGGTCAACGTGGCTCTTTTACTCTCTACACCGCGAGCCAGCGGCTGAGCCCAGCTGTCCCCGCCCCTCCGCTTCCTGGTCTGTATAACCTGTGCCTGTGTTTGAGCGGGTGGCTGAGTGAGTGAGTGTTTCACGGCCGGCCTGGTCAACGTGGCTCTTTTACTCTCTACACCGCGAGCCAGCGGCTGAGCCCAGCTGTCCCCGCCCCTCCGCTTCCTGGTCTTATAACCTGTGCCTGTGTTTGAGCGGGTGGCTGAGAGAGTGAGTGCCTCCCTCCGTGTTACACGGCCGGCCTGGTCAACGTGGCTCTTTTACTCTCTACACCGCGAGCCAGCGGCTGAGCCCAGCTGTCCCCGCCCCTCCGCTTCCTGGTCTTATAACCTGTGCCTGTGTTTGAGCGGGTGGCTGAGTGAGTGAGTGTTTCACGGCCGGCCTGGTCAACGTGGCTCTTTTACTCTCTACACCGCGAGCCAGCGGCTGAGCCCAGCTGTCCCCGCCCCTCCGCTTCCTGGTCTGTATAACCTGTGCCTGTGTTTGAGCGGGTGGCTGAGAGAGTGAGTGCCTCCCTCCGTGTTACACGGCCGGCCTGGTCAACGTGGCTCTTTTACTCTCTACACCGCGAGCCAGCGGCTGAGCCCAGCTGCCCCGCCCCTCCGCTTCCTGGTCTGTATAACCTGTGCCTGTGTTTGAGCGGGTGGCTGAGTGAGTGAGTGTTTCACGGCCGGCCTGGTCAACGTGGCTCTTTTACTCTCTACACCGCGAGCCAGCGGCTGAGCCCAGCTGTCCCCGCCCCTCCGCTTCCTGGTCTTATAACCTGTGCCTGTGTTTGAGCGGGTGGCTGAGAGAGTGAGTGCCTCCCTCCGTGTTACACGGCCGGCCTGGTCAACGTGGCTCTTTTACTCTCTACACCGCGAGCCAGCGGCTGAGCCCAGCTGCCCCGCCCCTCCGCTTCCTGGTCTGTATAACCTGTGCCTGTGTTTGAGCGGGTGGCTGAGAGAGTGAGTGCCTCCCTCCGTGTTACACGGCCGGCCTGGTCAACGTGGCTCTTTTACTCTCTACACCGCGAGCCAGCGGCTGAGCCCAGCTGTCCCCGCCCCTCCGCTTCCTGGTCTTAATAACCTGTGCCTGTGTTTGAGCGGGTGGCTGAGAGTAGTGCCTCCCTCCGTGTTACACGGCCGGCCTGGTCAACGTGGCTCTTTTACTCTCTACACCGCGAGCCAGCGGCTGAGCCCAGCTGCCCACGCCCCTCCGCTTCCTGGTCTGTATAGCCTGTGCCTGTGTTTGAGCGGGTGGCTGAGAGAGTGAGTGCCTCCCTCCGTGTTACACGGCCGGCCTGGTCAACGTGGCTCTTTTACTCTCTACACCGCGAGCCAGCGGCTGAGCCCAGCTGTCCACGCCCCTCCGCTTCCTGGTCTGTATAACCTGTGCCTGTGTTTGAGCGGGTGGCTGAGAGAGTGAGTGCCTCCCTCCGTGTTACACGGCCGGCCTGGTCAACGTGGCTCTTTTACTCTCTACACCGCGAGCCAGCGGCTGAGCCCAGCTGTCCCCGCCCCTCCGCTTCCTGGTCTTAATAACCTGTGCCTGTGTTTGAGCGGGTGGCTGAGAGTAGTGCCTCCCTCCGTGTTACACGGCCGGCCTGGTCAACGTGGCTCTTTTACTCTCTACACCGCGAGCCAGCGGCTGAGCCCAGCTGCCCCGCCCCTCCGCTTCCTGGTCTGTATAGCCTGTGCCTGTGTTTGAGCGGGTGGCTGAGAGAGTGAGTGCCTCCCTCCGTGTTACACGGCCGGCCTGGTCAACGTGGCTCTTTTACTCTCTACACCGCGAGCCAGCGGCTGAGCCCAGCTGCCCCGCCCCTCCGCTTCCTGGTCTGTATAACCTGTGCCTGTGTTTGAGCGGGTGGCTGAGTGAGTGAGTGTTTCACGGCCGGCCTGGTCAACGTGGCTCTTTTACTCTCTACACCGCGAGCCAGCGGCTGAGCCCAGCTGTCCCCGCCCCTCCGCTTCCTGGTCTTACTAACCTGTGCCTGTGTTTGAGCGGGTGGCTGAGAGAGTGAGTGCCTCCCTCCGTGTTACACGGCCGGCCTGGTCAACGTGGCTCTTTTACTCTCTACACCGCGAGCCAGCGGCTGAGCCCAGCTGTCCCCGCCCCTCCGCTTCCTGGTCTTAATAACCTGTGCCTGTGTTTGAGCGGGTGGCTGAGTGAGTGAGTGTTTCACGGCCGGCCTGGTCAACGTGGCTCTTTTACTCTCTACACCGCGAGCCAGCGGCTGAGCCCAGCTGCCCCGCCCCTCCGCTTCCTGGTCTGTATAGCCTGTGCCTGTGTTTGAGCGGGTGGCTGAGAGAGTGAGTGCCTCCCTCCGTGTTACACGGCCGGCCTGGTCAACGTGGCTCTTTTACTCTCTACACCGCGAGCCAGCGGCTGAGCCCAGCTGCCCCGCCCCTCCGCTTCCTGGTCTGTATAACCTGTGCCTGTGTTTGAGCGGGTGGCTGAGTGAGTGAGTGTTTCACGGCCGGCGTGGTCAACGTGGCTCTTTTACTCTCTACACCGCGAGCCAGCGGCTGAGCCCAGCTGTCCCCGCCCCTCCGCTTCCTGGTCTTATAACCTGTGCCTGTGTTTGAGCGGGTGGCTGAGAGAGTGAGTGCCTCCCTCCGTGTTACACGGCCGGCCTGGTCAACGTGGCTCTTTTACTCTCTACACCGCGAGCCAGCGGCTGAGCCCAGCTGTCCCCGCCCCTCCGCTTCCTGGTCTTAATAACCTGTGCCTGTGTTTGAGCGGGTGGCTGAGTGAGTGAGTGTTTCACGGCCGGCCTGGTCAACGTGGCTCTTTTACTCTCTACACCGCGAGCCAGCGGCTGAGCCCAGCTGCCCACGCCCCTCCGCTTCCTGGTCTGTATAACCTGTGCCTGTGTTTGAGCGGGTGGCTGAGAGAGTGAGTGCCTCCCTCCGTGTTACACGGCCGGCCTGGTCAACGTGGCTCTTTTACTCTCTACACCGCGAGCCAGCGGCTGAGCCCAGCTGCCCCGCCCCTCCGCTTCCTGGTCTGTATAACCTGTGCCTGTGTTTGAGCGGGTGGCTGAGTGAGTGAGTGTTTCACGGCCGGCGTTGTCAACGTGGCTCTTTTACTCTCTACACCGCGAGCCAGCGGCTGAGCCCAGCTGTCCCCGCCCCTCCGCTTCCTGGTCTTATAACCTGTGCCTGTGTTTGAGCGGGTGGCTGAGAGAGTGAGTGCCTCCCTCCGTGTTACACGGCCGGCCTGGTCAACGTGGCTCTTTTACTCTCTACACCGCGAGCCAGCGGCTGAGCCCAGCTGTCCCCGCCCCTCCGCTTCCTGGTCTTAATAACCTGTGCCTGTGTTTGAGCGGGTGGCTGAGTGAGTGAGTGTTTCACGGCCGGCCTGGTCAACGTGGCTCTTTTACTCTCTACACCGCGAGCCAGCGGCTGAGCCCAGCTGCCCCGCCCCTCCGCTTCCTGGTCTGTATAACCTGTGCCTGTGTTTGAGCGGGTGGCTGAGAGAGTGAGTGCCTCCCTCCGTGTTACACGGCCGGCCTGGTCAACGTGGCTCTTTTACTCTCTACACCGCGAGCCAGCGGCTGAGCCCAGCTGCCCCGCCCCTCCGCTTCCTGGTCTGTATAACCTGTGCCTGTGTTTGAGCGGGTGGCTGAGTGAGTGAGTGTTTCACGGCCGGCGTTGTCAACGTGGCTCTTTTACTCTCTACACCGCGAGCCAGCGGCTGAGCCCAGCTGTCCCCGCCCCTCCGCTTCCTGGTCTTATAACCTGTGCCTGTGTTTGAGCGGGTGGCTGAGAGAGTGAGTGCCTCCCTCCGTGTTACACGGCCGGCCTGGTCAACGTGGCTCTTTTACTCTCTACACCGCGAGCCAGCGGCTGAGCCCAGCTGTCCCCGCCCCTCCGCTTCCTGGTCTTAATAACCTGTGCCTGTGTTTGAGCGGGTGGCTGAGTGAGTGAGTGTTTCACGGCGGCCTGGTCAACGTGGCTCTTTTACTCTCTACACCGCGAGCCAGCGGCTGAGCCCAGCTGCCCACGCCCCTCCGCTTCCTGGTCTGTATAACCTGTGCCTGTGTTTGAGCGGGTGGCTGAGAGAGTGAGTGCCTCCCTCCGTGTTACACGGCCGGCCTGGTCAACGTGGCTCTTTTACTCTCTACACCGCGAGCCAGCGGCTGAGCCCAGCTGCCCCGCCCCTCCGCTTCCTGGTCTGTATAACCTGTGCCTGTGTTTGAGCGGGTGGCTGAGTGAGTGAGTGTTTCACGGCCGGCGTTGTCAACGTGGCTCTTTTACTCTCTACACCGCGAGCCAGCGGCTGAGCCCAGCTGTCCCCGCCCCTCCGCTTCCTGGTCTTATAACCTGTGCCTGTGTTTGAGCGGGTGGCTGAGAGAGTGAGTGCCTCCCTCCGTGTTACACGGCCGGCCTGGTCAACGTGGCTCTTTTACTCTCTACACCGCGAGCCAGCGGCTGAGCCCAGCTGCCCCGCCCCTCCGCTTCCTGGTCTGTATAACCTGTGCCTGTGTTTGAGCGGGTGGCTGAGAGAGTGAGTGCCTCCCTCCGTGTTACACGGCCGGCCTGGTCAACGTGGCTCTTTTACTCTCTACACCGCGAGCCAGCGGCTGAGCCCAGCTGTCCCCGCCCCTCCGCTTCCTGGTCTTAATAACCTGTGCCTGTGTTTGAGCGGGTGGCTGAGAGTGAGTGCCTCCCTCCGTGTTACACGGCCGGCCTGGTCAACGTGGCTCTTTTACTCTCTACACCGCGAGCCAGCGGCTGAGCCCAGCTGCCCACGCCCCTCCGCTTCCTGGTCTGTATAGCCTGTGCCTGTGTTTGAGCGGGTGGCTGAGAGAGTGAGTGCCTCCCTCCGTGTTACACGGCCGGCCTGGTCAACGTGGCTCTTTTACTCTCTACACCGCGAGCCAGCGGCTGAGCCCAGCTGCCCACGCCCCTCCGCTTCCTGGTCTGTATAACCTGTGCCTGTGTTTGAGCGGGTGGCTGAGTGAGTGAGTGTTTCACGGCCGGCGTGGTCAACGTGGCTCTTTTACTCTCTACACCGCGAGCCAGCGGCTGAGCCCAGCTGTCCCCGCCCCTCCGCTTCCTGGTCTTATAACCTGTGCCTGTGTTTGAGCGGGTGGCTGAGAGAGTGAGTGCCTCCCTCCGTGTTACACGGCCGGCCTGGTCAACGTGGCTCTTTTACTCTCTACACCGCGAGCCAGCGGCTGAGCCCAGCTGTCCCCGCCCCTCCGCTTCCTGGTCTTAATAACCTGTGCCTGTGTTTGAGCGGGTGGCTGAGTGAGTGAGTGTTTCACGGCCGGCCTGGTCAACGTGGCTCTTTTACTCTCTACACCGCGAGCCAGCGGCTGAGCCCAGCTGCCCACGCCCCTCCGCTTCCTGGTCTGTATAGCCTGTGCCTGTGTTTGAGCGGGTGGCTGAGAGAGTGAGTGCCTCCCTCCGTGTTACACGGCCGGCCTGGTCAACGTGGCTCTTTTACTCTCTACACCGCGAGCCAGCGGCTGAGCCCAGCTGCCCACGCCCCTCCGCTTCCTGGTCTGTATAACCTGTGCCTGTGTTTGAGCGGGTGGCTGAGTGAGTGAGTGTTTCACGGCCGGCGTTGTCAACGTGGCTCTTTTACTCTCTACACCGCGAGCCAGCGGCTGAGCCCAGCTGTCCCCGCCCCTCCGCTTCCTGGTCTTATAACCTGTGCCTGTGTTTGAGCGGGTGGCTGAGAGAGTGAGTGCCTCCCTCCGTGTTACACGGCCGGCCTGGTCAACGTGGCTCTTTTACTCTCTACACCGCGAGCCAGCGGCTGAGCCCAGCTGTCCCCGCCCCTCCGCTTCCTGGTCTTAATAACCTGTGCCTGTGTTTGAGCGGGTGGCTGAGTGAGTGAGTGTTTCACGGCCGGCCTGGTCAACGTGGCTCTTTTACTCTCTACACCGCGAGCCAGCGGCTGAGCCCAGCTGCCCCGCCCCTCCGCTTCCTGGTCTGTATAGCCTGTGCCTGTGTTTGAGCGGGTGGCTGAGAGAGTGAGTGCCTCCCTCCGTGTTACACGGCCGGCCTGGTCAACGTGGCTCTTTTACTCTCTACACCGCGAGCCAGCGGCTGAGCCCAGCTGCCCCGCCCCTCCGCTTCCTGGTCTGTATAACCTGTGCCTGTGTTTGAGCGGGTGGCTGAGTGAGTGAGTGTTTCACGGCCGGCGTTGTCAACGTGGCTCTTTTACTCTCTACACCGCGAGCCAGCGGCTGAGCCCAGCTGTCCCCGCCCCTCCGCTTCCTGGTCTTACTAACCTGTGCCTGTGTTTGAGCGGGTGGCTGAGAGAGTGAGTGCCTCCCTCCGTGTTACACGGCCGGCCTGGTCAACGTGGCTCTTTTACTCTCTACACCGCGAGCCAGCGGCTGAGCCCAGCTGTCCCCGCCCCTCCGCTTCCTGGTCTTAATAACCTGTGCCTGTGTTTGAGCGGGTGGCTGAGTGAGTGAGTGTTTCACGGCCGGCCTGGTCAACGTGGCTCTTTTACTCTCTACACCGCGAGCCAGCGGCTGAGCCCAGCTGTCCCCGCCCCTCCGCTTCCTGGTCTGTATAACCTGTGCCTGTGTTTGAGCGGGTGGCTGAGAGAGTGAGTGCCTCCCTCCGTGTTACACGGCCGGCCTGGTCAACGTGGCTCTTTTACTCTCTACACCGCGAGCCAGCGGCTGAGCCCAGCTGCCCCGCCCCTCCGCTTCCTGGTCTGTATAACCTGTGCCTGTGTTTGAGCGGGTGGCTGAGTGAGTGAGTGTTTCACGGCCGGCGTTGTCAACGTGGCTCTTTTACTCTCTACACCGCGAGCCAGCGGCTGAGCCCAGCTGTCCCCGCCCCTCCGCTTCCTGGTCTTATAACCTGTGCCTGTGTTTGAGCGGGTGGCTGAGAGAGTGAGTGCCTCCCTCCGTGTTACACGGCCGGCCTGGTCAACGTGGCTCTTTTACTCTCTACACCGCGAGCCAGCGGCTGAGCCCAGCTGCCCCGCCCCTCCGCTTCCTGGTCTGTATAACCTGTGCCTGTGTTTGAGCGGGTGGCTGAGAGAGTGAGTGCCTCCCTCCGTGTTACACGGCCGGCCTGGTCAACGTGGCTCTTTTACTCTCTACACCGCGAGCCAGCGGCTGAGCCCAGCTGTCCCCGCCCCTCCGCTTCCTGGTCTTAATAACCTGTGCCTGTGTTTGAGCGGGTGGCTGAGAGAGTGCCTCCCTCCGTGTTACACGGCCGGCCTGGTCAACGTGGCTCTTTTACTCTCTACACCGCGAGCCAGCGGCTGAGCCCAGCTGCCCACGCCCCTCCGCTTCCTGGTCTGTATAGCCTGTGCCTGTGTTTGAGCGGGTGGCTGAGAGAGTGAGTGCCTCCCTCCGTGTTACACGGCCGGCCTGGTCAACGTGGCTCTTTTACTCTCTACACCGCGAGCCAGCGGCTGAGCCCAGCTGCCCCGCCCCTCCGCTTCCTGGTCTGTATAACCTGTGCCTGTGTTTGAGCGGGTGGCTGAGTGAGTGAGTGTTTCACGGCCGGCGTTGTCAACGTGGCTCTTTTACTCTCTACACCGCGAGCCAGCGGCTGAGCCCAGCTGTCCCCGCCCCTCCGCTTCCTGGTCTTATAACCTGTGCCTGTGTTTGAGCGGGTGGCTGAGAGAGTGAGTGCCTCCCTCCGTGTTACACGGCCGGCCTGGTCAACGTGGCTCTTTTACTCTCTACACCGCGAGCCAGCGGCTGAGCCCAGCTGTCCCCGCCCCTCCGCTTCCTGGTCTTATAACCTGTGCCTGTGTTTGAGCGGGTGGCTGAGTGAGTGAGTGTTTCACGGCCGGCCTGGTCAACGTGGCTCTTTTACTCTCTACACCGCGAGCCAGCGGCTGAGCCCAGCTGCCCCGCCCCTCCGCTTCCTGGTCTGTATAGCCTGTGCCTGTGTTTGAGCGGGTGGCTGAGAGAGTGAGTGCCTCCCTCCGTGTTACACGGCCGGCCTGGTCAACGTGGCTCTTTTACTCTCTACACCGCGAGCCAGCGGCTGAGCCCAGCTGCCCACGCCCCTCCGCTTCCTGGTCTGTATAACCTGTGCCTGTGTTTGAGCGGGTGGCTGAGTGAGTGAGTGTTTCACGGCCGGCGTTGTCAACGTGGCTCTTTTACTCTCTACACCGCGAGCCAGCGGCTGAGCCCAGCTGTCCCCGCCCCTCCGCTTCCTGGTCTTATAACCTGTGCCTGTGTTTGAGCGGGTGGCTGAGAGAGTGAGTGCCTCCCTCCGTGTTACACGGCCGGCCTGGTCAACGTGGCTCTTTTACTCTCTACACCGCGAGCCAGCGGCTGAGCCCAGCTGTCCCCGCCCCTCCGCTTCCTGGTCTTAATAACCTGTGCCTGTGTTTGAGCGGGTGGCTGAGTGAGTGAGTGTTTCACGGCCGGCCTGGTCAACGTGGCTCTTTTACTCTCTACACCGCGAGCCAGCGGCTGAGCCCAGCTGCCCCGCCCCTCCGCTTCCTGGTCTGTATAACCTGTGCCTGTGTTTGAGCGGGTGGCTGAGAGAGTGAGTGCCTCCCTCCGTGTTACACGGCCGGCCTGGTCAACGTGGCTCTTTTACTCTCTACACCGCGAGCCAGCGGCTGAGCCCAGCTGCCCACGCCCCTCCGCTTCCTGGTCTGTATAACCTGTGCCTGTGTTTGAGCGGGTGGCTGAGTGAGTGAGTGTTTCACGGCCGGCGTGGTCAACGTGGCTCTTTTACTCTCTACACCGCGAGCCAGCGGCTGAGCCCAGCTGTCCCCGCCCCTCCGCTTCCTGGTCTTATAACCTGTGCCTGTGTTTGAGCGGGTGGCTGAGAGAGTGAGTGCCTCCCTCCGTGTTACACGGCCGGCCTGGTCAACGTGGCTCTTTTACTCTCTACACCGCGAGCCAGCGGCTGAGCCCAGCTGTCCCCGCCCCTCCGCTTCCTGGTCTTAATAACCTGTGCCTGTGTTTGAGCGGGTGGCTGAGTGAGTGAGTGTTTCACGGCCGGCCTGGTCAACGTGGCTCTTTTACTCTCTACACCGCGAGCCAGCGGCTGAGCCCAGCTGCCCCGCCCCTCCGCTTCCTGGTCTGTATAACCTGTGCCTGTGTTTGAGCGGGTGGCTGAGAGAGTGAGTGCCTCCCTCCGTGTTACACGGCCGGCCTGGTCAACGTGGCTCTTTTACTCTCTACACCGCGAGCCAGCGGCTGAGCCCAGCTGCCCCGCCCCTCCGCTTCCTGGTCTGTATAACCTGTGCCTGTGTTTGAGCGGGTGGCTGAGTGAGTGAGTGTTTCACGGCCGGCGTGGTCAACGTGGCTCTTTTACTCTCTACACCGCGAGCCAGCGGCTGAGCCCAGCTGTCCCCGCCCCTCCGCTTCCTGGTCTTAATAACCTGTGCCTGTGTTTGAGCGGGTGGCTGAGAGAGTGAGTGCCTCCCTCCGTGTTACACGGCCGGCCTGGTCAACGTGGCTCTTTTACTCTCTACACCGCGAGCCAGCGGCTGAGCCCAGCTGCCCCGCCCCTCCGCTTCCTGGTCTGTATAACCTGTGCCTGTGTTTGAGCGGGTGGCTGAGAGAGTGAGTGCCTCCCTCCGTGTTACACGGCCGGCCTGGTCAACGTGGCTCTTTTACTCTCTACACCGCGAGCCAGCGGCTGAGCCCAGCTGTCCCCGCCCCTCCGCTTCCTGGTCTTAATAACCTGTGCCTGTGTTTGAGCGGGTGGCTGAGAGTGAGTGCCTCCCTCCGTGTTACACGGCCGGCCTGGTCAACGTGGCTCTTTTACTCTCTACACCGCGAGCCAGCGGCTGAGCCCAGCTGCCCCGCCCCTCCGCTTCCTGGTCTGTATAACCTGTGCCTGTGTTTGAGCGGGTGGCTGAGAGAGTGAGTGCCTCCCTCCGTGTTACACGGCCGGCCTGGTCAACGTGGCTCTTTTACTCTCTACACCGCGAGCCAGCGGCTGAGCCCAGCTGCCCCGCCCCTCCGCTTCCTGGTCTGTATAACCTGTGCCTGTGTTTGAGCGGGTGGCTGAGTGAGTGAGTGTTTCACGGCCGGCCTGGTCAACGTGGCTCTTTTACTCTCTACACCGCGAGCCAGCGGCTGAGCCCAGCTGTCCCCGCCCCTCCGCTTCCTGGTCTTATAACCTGTGCCTGTGTTTGAGCGGGTGGCTGAGAGAGTGAGTGCCTCCCTCCGTGTTACACGGCCGGCCTGGTCAACGTGGCTCTTTTACTCTCTACACCGCGAGCCAGCGGCTGAGCCCAGCTGTCCCCGCCCCTCCGCTTCCTGGTCTTAATAACCTGTGCCTGTGTTTGAGCGGGTGGCTGAGTGAGTGAGTGTTTCACGGCCGGCCTGGTCAACGTGGCTCTTTTACTCTCTACACCGCGAGCCAGCGGCTGAGCCCAGCTGCCCCGCCCCTCCGCTTCCTGGTCTGTATAGCCTGTGCCTGTGTTTGAGCGGGTGGCTGAGAGAGTGAGTGCCTCCCTCCGTGTTACACGGCCGGCCTGGTCAACGTGGCTCTTTTACTCTCTACACCGCGAGCCAGCGGCTGAGCCCAGCTGCCCACGCCCCTCCGCTTCCTGGTCTGTATAACCTGTGCCTGTGTTTGAGCGGGTGGCTGAGTGAGTGAGTGTTTCACGGCCGGCGTTGTCAACGTGGCTCTTTTACTCTCTACACCGCGAGCCAGCGGCTGAGCCCAGCTGTCCCCGCCCCTCCGCTTCCTGGTCTTATAACCTGTGCCTGTGTTTGAGCGGGTGGCTGAGAGAGTGAGTGCCTCCCTCCGTGTTACACGGCCGGCCTGGTCAACGTGGCTCTTTTACTCTCTACACCGCGAGCCAGCGGCTGAGCCCAGCTGTCCCCGCCCCTCCGCTTCCTGGTCTTATAACCTGTGCCTGTGTTTGAGCGGGTGGCTGAGTGAGTGAGTGTTTCACGGCCGGCCTGGTCAACGTGGCTCTTTTACTCTCTACACCGCGAGCCAGCGGCTGAGCCCAGCTGCCCCGCCCCTCCGCTTCCTGGTCTGTATAACCTGTGCCTGTGTTTGAGCGGGTGGCTGAGAGAGTGAGTGCCTCCCTCCGTGTTACACGGCCGGCCTGGTCAACGTGGCTCTTTTACTCTCTACACCGCGAGCCAGCGGCTGAGCCCAGCTGCCCACGCCCCTCCGCTTCCTGGTCTGTATAACCTGTGCCTGTGTTTGAGCGGGTGGCTGAGTGAGTGAGTGTTTCACGGCCGGCGTGGTCAACGTGGCTCTTTTACTCTCTACACCGCGAGCCAGCGGCTGAGCCCAGCTGTCCCCGCCCCTCCGCTTCCTGGTCTTACTAACCTGTGCCTGTGTTTGAGCGGGTGGCTGAGAGAGTGAGTGCCTCCCTCCGTGTTACACGGCCGGCCTGGTCAACGTGGCTCTTTTACTCTCTACACCGCGAGCCAGCGGCTGAGCCCAGCTGTCCCCGCCCCTCCGCTTCCTGGTCTTAATAACCTGTGCCTGTGTTTGAGCGGGTGGCTGAGTGAGTGAGTGTTTTCACGGCCGGCCTGGTCAACGTGGCTCTTTTACTCTCTACACCGCGAGCCAGCGGCTGAGCCCAGCTGCCCCGCCCCTCCGCTTCCTGGTCTGTATAACCTGTGCCTGTGTTTGAGCGGGTGGCTGAGAGAGTGAGTGCCTCCCTCCGTGTTACACGGCCGGCCTGGTCAACGTGGCTCTTTTACTCTCTACACCGCGAGCCAGCGGCTGAGCCCAGCTGCCCACGCCCCTCCGCTTCCTGGTCTGTATAACCTGTGCCTGTGTTTGAGCGGGTGGCTGAGTGAGTGAGTGTTTCACGGCCGGCCTTGTCAACGTGGCTCTTTTACTCTCTACACCGCGAGCCAGCGGCTGAGCCCAGCTGTCCCCGCCCCTCCGCTTCCTGGTCTTATAACCTGTGCCTGTGTTTGAGCGGGTGGCTGAGAGAGTGAGTGCCTCCCTCCGTGTTACACGGCCGGCCTGGTCAACGTGGCTCTTTTACTCTCTACACCGCGAGCCAGCGGCTGAGCCCAGCTGCCCACGCCCCTCCGCTTCCTGGTCTGTATAGCCTGTGCCTGTGTTTGAGCGGGTGGCTGAGAGAGTGAGTGCCTCCCTCCGTGTTACACGGCCGGCCTGGTCAACGTGGCTCTTTTACTCTCTACACCGCGAGCCAGCGGCTGAGCCCAGCTGTCCCCGCCCCTCCGCTTCCTGGTCTTAATAACCTGTGCCTGTGTTTGAGCGGGTGGCTGAGAGTGAGTGCCTCCCTCCGTGTTACACGGCCGGCCTGGTCAACGTGGCTCTTTTACTCTCTACACCGCGAGCCAGCGGCTGAGCCCAGCTGCCCCGCCCCTCCGCTTCCTGGTCTGTATAGCCTGTGCCTGTGTTTGAGCGGGTGGCTGAGAGAGTGAGTGCCTCCCTCCGTGTTACACGGCCGGCCTGGTCAACGTGGCTCTTTTACTCTCTACACCGCGAGCCAGCGGCTGAGCCCAGCTGCCCACGCCCCTCCGCTTCCTGGTCTGTATAACCTGTGCCTGTGTTTGAGCGGGTGGCTGAGTGAGTGAGTGTTTCACGGCCGGCGTGGTCAACGTGGCTCTTTTACTCTCTACACCGCGAGCCAGCGGCTGAGCCCAGCTGTCCCCGCCCCTCCGCTTCCTGGTCTTATAACCTGTGCCTGTGTTTGAGCGGGTGGCTGAGAGAGTGAGTGCCTCCCTCCGTGTTACACGGCCGGCCTGGTCAACGTGGCTCTTTTACTCTCTACACCGCGAGCCAGCGGCTGAGCCCAGCTGTCCCCGCCCCTCCGCTTCCTGGTCTTAATAACCTGTGCCTGTGTTTGAGCGGGTGGCTGAGTGAGTGAGTGTTTCACGGCCGGCCTGGTCAACGTGGCTCTTTTACTCTCTACACCGCGAGCCAGCGGCTGAGCCCAGCTGTCCCCGCCCCTCCGCTTCCTGGTCTGTATAACCTGTGCCTGTGTTTGAGCGGGTGGCTGAGAGAGTGAGTGCCTCCCTCCGTGTTACACGGCCGGCCTGGTCAACGTGGCTCTTTTACTCTCTACACCGCGAGCCAGCGGCTGAGCCCAGCTGCCCACGCCCCTCCGCTTCCTGGTCTGTATAACCTGTGCCTGTGTTTGAGCGGGTGGCTGAGTGAGTGAGTGTTTCACGGCCGCGTTGTCAACGTGGCTCTTTTACTCTCTACACCGCGAGCCAGCGGCTGAGCCCAGCTGTCCCCGCCCCTCCGCTTCCTGGTCTTATAACCTGTGCCTGTGTTTGAGCGGGTGGCTGAGAGAGTGAGTGCCTCCCTCCGTGTTACACGGCCGGCCTGGTCAACGTGGCTCTTTTACTCTCTACACCGCGAGCCAGCGGCTGAGCCCAGCTGTCCCCGCCCCTCCGCTTCCTGGTCTGTATAACCTGTGCCTGTGTTTGAGCGGGTGGCTGAGAGAGTGAGTGCCTCCCTCCGTGTTACACGGCCGGCCTGGTCAACGTGGCTCTTTTACTCTCTACACCGCGAGCCAGCGGCTGAGCCCAGCTGCCCCGCCCCTCCGCTTCCTGGTCTGTATAACCTGTGCCTGTGTTTGAGCGGGTGGCTGAGTGAGTGAGTGTTTCACGGCCGGCGTTGTCAACGTGGCTCTTTTACTCTCTACACCGCGAGCCAGCGGCTGAGCCCAGCTGTCCCCGCCCCTCCGCTTCCTGGTCTTATAACCTGTGCCTGTGTTTGAGCGGGTGGCTGAGTGAGTGAGTGTTTCACGGCCGGCGTGGTCAACGTGGCTCTTTTACTCTCTACACCGCGAGCCAGCGGCTGAGCCCAGCTGTCCCCGCCCCTCCGCTTCCTGGTCTTAATAACCTGTGCCTGTGTTTGAGCGGGTGGCTGAGAGAGTGAGTGCCTCCCTCCGTGTTACACGGCCGGCCTGGTCAACGTGGCTCTTTTACTCTCTACACCGCGAGCCAGCGGCTGAGCCCAGCTGCCCACGCCCCTCCGCTTCCTGGTCTGTATAGCCTGTGCCTGTGTTTGAGCGGGTGGCTGAGAGAGTGAGTGCCTCCCTCCGTGTTACACGGCCGGCCTGGTCAACGTGGCTCTTTTACTCTCTACACCGCGAGCCAGCGGCTGAGCCCAGCTGTCCCCGCCCCTCCGCTTCCTGGTCTTAATAACCTGTGCCTGTGTTTGAGCGGGTGGCTGAGAGTGAGTGCCTCCCTCCGTGTTACACGGCCGGCCTGGTCAACGTGGCTCTTTTACTCTCTACACCGCGAGCCAGCGGCTGAGCCCAGCTGCCCCGCCCCTCCGCTTCCTGGTCTGTATAACCTGTGCCTGTGTTTGAGCGGGTGGCTGAGAGAGTGAGTGCCTCCCTCCGTGTTACACGGCCGGCCTGGTCAACGTGGCTCTTTTACTCTCTACACCGCGAGCCAGCGGCTGAGCCCAGCTGCCCCGCCCCTCCGCTTCCTGGTCTGTATAACCTGTGCCTGTGTTTGAGCGGGTGGCTGAGTGAGTGAGTGTTTCACGGCCGGCGTGGTCAACGTGGCTCTTTTACTCTCTACACCGCGAGCCAGCGGCTGAGCCCAGCTGTCCCCGCCCCTCCGCTTCCTGGTCTTATAACCTGTGCCTGTGTTTGAGCGGGTGGCTGAGAGAGTGAGTGCCTCCCTCCGTGTTACACGGCCGGCCTGGTCAACGTGGCTCTTTTACTCTCTACACCGCGAGCCAGCGGCTGAGCCCAGCTGTCCCCGCCCCTCCGCTTCCTGGTCTTAATAACCTGTGCCTGTGTTTGAGCGGGTGGCTGAGTGAGTGAGTGTTTCACGGCCGGCCTGGTCAACGTGGCTCTTTTACTCTCTACACCGCGAGCCAGCGGCTGAGCCCAGCTGCCCCGCCCCTCCGCTTCCTGGTCTGTATAGCCTGTGCCTGTGTTTGAGCGGGTGGCTGAGAGAGTGAGTGCCTCCCTCCGTGTTACACGGCCGGCCTGGTCAACGTGGCTCTTTTACTCTCTACACCGCGAGCCAGCGGCTGAGCCCAGCTGTCCCCGCCCCTCCGCTTCCTGGTCTTAATAACCTGTGCCTGTGTTTGAGCGGGTGGCTGAGTGAGTGAGTGCCTCCCTCCGTGTTACACGGCCGGCCTGGTCAACGTGGCTCTTTTACTCTCTACACCGCGAGCCAGCGGCTGAGCCCAGCTGCCCCGCCCCTCCGCTTCCTGGTCTGTATAACCTGTGCCTGTGTTTGAGCGGGTGGCTGAGAGAGTGAGTGCCTCCCTCCGTGTTACACGGCCGGCCTGGTCAACGTGGCTCTTTTACTCTCTACACCGCGAGCCAGCGGCTGAGCCCAGCTGCCCACGCCCCTCCGCTTCCTGGTCTGTATAACCTGTGCCTGTGTTTGAGCGGGTGGCTGAGTGAGTGAGTGTTTCACGGCCGGCCTGGTCAACGTGGCTCTTTTACTCTCTACACCGCGAGCCAGCGGCTGAGCCCAGCTGCCCCGCCCCTCCGCTTCCTGGTCTGTATAACCTGTGCCTGTGTTTGAGCGGGTGGCTGAGAGAGTGAGTGCCTCCCTCCGTGTTACACGGCCGGCCTGGTCAACGTGGCTCTTTTACTCTCTACACCGCGAGCCAGCGGCTGAGCCCAGCTGCCCCGCCCCTCCGCTTCCTGGTCTTAATAACCTGTGCCTGTGTTTGAGCGGGTGGCTGAGAGAGTGAGTGCCTCCCTCCGTGTTACACGGCCGGCCTGGTCAACGTGGCTCTTTTACTCTCTACACCGCGAGCCAGCGGCTGAGCCCAGCTGTCCCCGCCCCTCCGCTTCCTGGTCTTAATAACCTGTGCCTGTGTTTGAGCGGGTGGCTGAGAGAGTGAGTGCCTCCCTCCGTGTTACACGGCCGGCCTGGTCAACGTGGCTCTTTTACTCTCTACACCGCGAGCCAGCGGCTGAGCCCAGCTGTCCCCGCCCCTCCGCTTCCTGGTCTTAATAACCTGTGCCTGTGTTTGAGCGGGTGGCTGAGTGAGTGAGTGTTTCACGGCCGGCCTGGTCAACGTGGCTCTTTTACTCTCTACACCGCGAGCCAGCGGCTGAGCCCAGCTGTCCCCGCCCCTCCGCTTCCTGGTCTGTATAACCTGTGCCTGTGTTTGAGCGGGTGGCTGAGAGAGTGAGTGCCTCCCTCCGTGTTACACGGCCGGCCTGGTCAACGTGGCTCTTTTACTCTCTACACCGCGAGCCAGCGGCTGAGCCCAGCTGCCCACGCCCCTCCGCTTCCTGGTCTGTATAACCTGTGCCTGTGTTTGAGCGGGTGGCTGAGTGAGTGAGTGTTTCACGGCCGGCGTGGTCAACGTGGCTCTTTTACTCTCTACACCGCGAGCCAGCGGCTGAGCCCAGCTGTCCCCGCCCCTCCGCTTCCTGGTCTTATAACCTGTGCCTGTGTTTGAGCGGGTGGCTGAGAGAGTGAGTGCCTCCCTCCGTGTTACACGGCCGGCCTGGTCAACGTGGCTCTTTTACTCTCTACACCGCGAGCCAGCGGCTGAGCCCAGCTGTCCCCGCCCCTCCGCTTCCTGGTCTTAATAACCTGTGCCTGTGTTTGAGCGGGTGGCTGAGTGAGTGAGTGTTTCACGGCCGGCCTGGTCAACGTGGCTCTTTTACTCTCTACACCGCGAGCCAGCGGCTGAGCCCAGCTGCCCACGCCCCTCCGCTTCCTGGTCTGTATAACCTGTGCCTGTGTTTGAGCGGGTGGCTGAGAGAGTGAGTGCCTCCCTCCGTGTTACACGGCCGGCCTGGTCAACGTGGCTCTTTTACTCTCTACACCGCGAGCCAGCGGCTGAGCCCAGCTGTCCCCGCCCCTCCGCTTCCTGGTCTTAATAACCTGTGCCTGTGTTTGAGCGGGTGGCTGAGTGAGTGAGTGCCTCCCTCCGTGTTACACGGCCGGCCTGGTCAACGTGGCTCTTTTACTCTCTACACCGCGAGCCAGCGGCTGAGCCCAGCTGCCCCGCCCCTCCGCTTCCTGGTCTGTATAACCTGTGCCTGTGTTTGAGCGGGTGGCTGAGAGAGTGAGTGCCTCCCTCCGTGTTACACGGCCGGCCTGGTCAACGTGGCTCTTTTACTCTCTACACCGCGAGCCAGCGGCTGAGCCCAGCTGCCCACGCCCCTCCGCTTCCTGGTCTGTATAACCTGTGCCTGTGTTTGAGCGGGTGGCTGAGTGAGTGAGTGTTTCACGGCCGGCCTGGTCAACGTGGCTCTTTTACTCTCTACACCGCGAGCCAGCGGCTGAGCCCAGCTGCCCCGCCCCTCCGCTTCCTGGTCTGTATAACCTGTGCCTGTGTTTGAGCGGGTGGCTGAGAGAGTGAGTGCCTCCCTCCGTGTTACACGGCCGGCCTGGTCAACGTGGCTCTTTTACTCTCTACACCGCGAGCCAGCGGCTGAGCCCAGCTGCCCACGCCCCTCCGCTTCCTGGTCTTAATAACCTGTGCCTGTGTTTGAGCGGGTGGCTGAGAGAGTGAGTGCCTCCCTCCGTGTTACACGGCCGGCCTGGTCAACGTGGCTCTTTTACTCTCTACACCGCGAGCCAGCGGCTGAGCCCAGCTGTCCCCGCCCCTCCGCTTCCTGGTCTTAATAACCTGTGCCTGTGTTTGAGCGGGTGGCTGAGAGAGTGAGTGCCTCCCTCCGTGTTACACGGCCGGTTGTCAACGTGGCTCTTTTACTCTCTACACCGCGAGCCAGCGGCTGAGCCCAGCTGTCCCCGCCCCTCCGCTTCCTGGTCTTAATAACCTGTGCCTGTGTTTGAGCGGGTGGCTGAGTGAGTGAGTGTTTCACGGCCGGCCTGGTCAACGTGGCTCTTTTACTCTCTACACCGCGAGCCAGCGGCTGAGCCCAGCTGTCCCCGCCCCTCCGCTTCCTGGTCTTATAACCTGTGCCTGTGTTTGAGCGGGTGGCTGAGAGAGTGAGTGCCTCCCTCCGTGTTACACGGCCGGCCTGGTCAACGTGGCTCTTTTACTCTCTACACCGCGAGCCAGCGGCTGAGCCCAGCTGTCCCACGCCCCTCCGCTTCCTGGTCTGTATAACCTGTGCCTGTGTTTGAGCGGGTGGCTGAGTGAGTGAGTGTTTCACGGCCGGCGTGGTCAACGTGGCTCTTTTACTCTCTACACCGCGAGCCAGCGGCTGAGCCCAGCTGTCCCCGCCCCTCCGCTTCCTGGTCTTATAACCTGTGCCTGTGTTTGAGCGGGTGGCTGAGAGAGTGAGTGCCTCCCTCCGTGTTACACGGCCGGCCTGGTCAACGTGGCTCTTTTACTCTCTACACCGCGAGCCAGCGGCTGAGCCCAGCTGTCCCCGCCCCTCCGCTTCCTGGTCTTAATAACCTGTGCCTGTGTTTGAGCGGGTGGCTGAGTGAGTGAGTGTTTCACGGCCGGCCTGGTCAACGTGGCTCTTTTACTCTCTACACCGCGAGCCAGCGGCTGAGCCCAGCTGTCCCCGCCCCTCCGCTTCCTGGTCTGTATAACCTGTGCCTGTGTTTGAGCGGGTGGCTGAGAGAGTGAGTGCCTCCCTCCGTGTTACACGGCCGGCCTGGTCAACGTGGCTCTTTTACTCTCTACACCGCGAGCCAGCGGCTGAGCCCAGCTGCCCCGCCCCTCCGCTTCCTGGTCTGTATAACCTGTGCCTGTGTTTGAGCGGGTGGCTGAGAGAGTGAGTGCCTCCCTCCGTGTTACACGGCCGGCCTGGTCAACGTGGCTCTTTTACTCTCTACACCGCGAGCCAGCGGCTGAGCCCAGCTGTCCCCGCCCCTCCGCTTCCTGGTCTTATAACCTGTGCCTGTGTTTGAGCGGGTGGCTGAGAGAGTGAGTGCCTCCCTCCGTGTTACACGGCCGGCCTGGTCAACGTGGCTCTTTTACTCTCTACACCGCGAGCCAGCGGCTGAGCCCAGCTGCCCCGCCCCTCCGCTTCCTGGTCTGTATAACCTGTGCCTGTGTTTGAGCGGGTGGCTGAGTGAGTGAGTGTTTCACGGCCGGCCTGGTCAACGTGGCTCTTTTACTCTCTACACCGCGAGCCAGCGGCTGAGCCCAGCTGTCCCCGCCCCTCCGCTTCCTGGTCTTATAACCTGTGCCTGTGTTTGAGCGGGTGGCTGAGTGAGTGAGTGTTTCACGGCCGGCGTTGTCAACGTGGCTCTTTTACTCTCTACACCGCGAGCCAGCGGCTGAGCCCAGCTGTCCCCGCCCCTCCGCTTCCTGGTCTTACTAACCTGTGCCTGTGTTTGAGCGGGTGGCTGAGAGAGTGAGTGCCTCCCTCCGTGTTACACGGCCGGCCTGGTCAACGTGGCTCTTTTACTCTCTACACCGCGAGCCAGCGGCTGAGCCCAGCTGTCCCCCGCCCTCCGCTTCCTGGTCTTATAACCTGTGCCTGTGTTTGAGCGGGTGGCTGAGTGAGTGAGTGTTTCACGGCCGGCCTGGTCAACGTGGCTCTTTTACTCTCTACACCGCGAGCCAGCGGCTGAGCCCAGCTGCCCACGCCCCTCCGCTTCCTGGTCTGTATAGCCTGTGCCTGTGTTTGAGCGGGTGGCTGAGAGAGTGAGTGCCTCCCTCCGTGTTACACGGCCGGCCTGGTCAACGTGGCTCTTTTACTCTCTACACCGCGAGCCAGCGGCTGAGCCCAGCTGCCCACGCCCCTCCGCTTCCTGGTCTGTATAACCTGTGCCTGTGTTTGAGCGGGTGGCTGAGTGAGTGAGTGTTTCACGGCCGGCGTTGTCAACGTGGCTCTTTTACTCTCTACACCGCGAGCCAGCGGCTGAGCCCAGCTGTCCCCGCCCCTCCGCTTCCTGGTCTTATAACCTGTGCCTGTGTTTGAGCGGGTGGCTGAGAGAGTGAGTGCCTCCCTCCGTGTTACACGGCCGGCCTGGTCAACGTGGCTCTTTTACTCTCTACACCGCGAGCCAGCGGCTGAGCCCAGCTGCCCACGCCCCTCCGCTTCCTGGTCTGTATAGCCTGTGCCTGTGTTTGAGCGGGTGGCTGAGAGAGTGAGTGCCTCCCTCCGTGTTACACGGCCGGCCTGGTCAACGTGGCTCTTTTACTCTCTACACCGCGAGCCAGCGGCTGAGCCCAGCTGTCCCCGCCCCTCCGCTTCCTGGTCTTAATAACCTGTGCCTGTGTTTGAGCGGGTGGCTGAGAGTTAGTGCCTCCCTCCGTGTTACACGGCCGACCTGGTCAACGTGGCTCTTTTACTCTCTACACCGCGAGCCAGCGGCTGAGCCCAGCTGCCCACGCCCCTCCGCTTCCTGGTCTGTATAGCCTGTGCCTGTGTTTGAGCGGGTGGCTGAGAGAGTGAGTGCCTCCCTCCGTGTTACACGGCCGGCCTGGTCAACGTGGCTCTTTTACTCTCTACACCGCGAGCCAGCGGCTGAGCTCAGCTGCCCACGCCCCTCCGCTTCCTGGTCTGTATAACCTGTGCCTGTGTTTGAGCGGGTGGCTGAGTGAGTGAGTGTTTCACGGCCGGCGTTGTCAACGTGGCTCTTTTACTCTCTACACCGCGAGCCAGCGGCTGAGCCCAGCTGTCCCCGCCCCTCCGCTTCCTGGTCTTACTAACCTGTGCCTGTGTTTGAGCGGGTGGCTGAGAGAGTGAGTGCCTCCCTCCGTGTTACACGGCCGGCCTGGTCAACGTGGCTCTTTTACTCTCTACACCGCGAGCCAGCGGCTGAGCCCAGCTGTCCCCGCCCCTCCGCTTCCTGGTCTTAATAACCTGTGCCTGTGTTTGAGCGGGTGGCTGAGTGAGTGAGTGTTTCACGGCCGGCCTGGTCAACGTGGCTCTTTTACTCTCTACACCGCGAGCCAGCGGCTGAGCCCAGCTGCCCACGCCCCTCCGCTTCCTGGTCTGTATAGCCTGTGCCTGTGTTTGAGCGGGTGGCTGAGAGAGTGAGTGCCTCCCTCCGTGTTACACGGCCGGCCTGGTCAACGTGGCTCTTTTACTCTCTACACCGCGAGCCAGCGGCTGAGCTCAGCTGCCCACGCCCCTCCGCTTCCTGGTCTGTATAACCTGTGCCTGTGTTTGAGCGGGTGGCTGAGTGAGTGAGTGTTTCACGGCCGGCGTTGTCAACGTGGCTCTTTTACTCTCTACACCGCGAGCCAGCGGCTGAGCCCAGCTGTCCCCGCCCCTCCGCTTCCTGGTCTTAATAACCTGTGCCTGTGTTTGAGCGGGTGGCTGAGAGAGTGAGTGCCTCCCTCCGTGTTACACGGCCGGCGTTGTCAACGTGGCTCTTTTACTCTCTACACCGCGAGCCAGCGGCTGAGCCCAGCTGCCCACGCCCCTCCGCTTCCTGGTCTTAATAACCTGTGCCTGTGTTTGAGCGGGTGGCTGAGAGAGTGAGTGCCTCCCTCCGTGTTACACGGCCGGCCTGGTCAACGTGGCTCTTTTACTCTCTACACCGCGAGCCAGCGGCTGAGCCCAGCTGTCCCCGCCCCTCCGCTTCCTGGTCTGTAATAACCTGTGCCTGTGTTTGAGCGGGTGGCTGAGTGAGTGAGTGTTTCACGGCCGGCGTTGTCAACGTGGCTCTTTTACTCTCTACACCGCGAGCCAGCGGCTGAGCCCAGTTGTCCCCGCCCCTCCGCTTCCTGGTCTTAATAACCTGTGCCTGTGTTTGAGCGGGTGGCTGAGAGAGTGAGTGCCTCCCTCCGTGTTACACGGCCGGCCTGGTCAACGTGGCTCTTTTACTCTCTACACCGCGAGCCAGCGGCTGAGCCCAGCTGTCCCCGCCCCTCCGCTTCCTGGTCTTAATAACCTGTGCCTGTGTTTGAGCGGGTGGCTGAGTGAGTGAGTGTTTCACGGCCGGCCTGGTCAACGTGGCTCTTTTACTCTCTACACCGCGAGCCAGCGGCTGAGCCCAGCTGTCCCCGCCCCTCCGTTTCCTGGTCTGTATAACCTGTGCCTGTGTTTGAGCGGGTGGCTGAGTGAGTGAGTGTTTCACGGCCGGCCTGGTCAACGTGGCTCTTTTACTCTCTACACCGCGAGCCAGCGGCTGAGCCCAGCTGTCCCCGCCCCTCCGCTTCCTGGTCTTAATAACCTGTGCCTGTGTTTGAGCGGGTGGCTGAGAGAGTGAGTGCCTCCCTCCCTGTTTCACGGTCAACGTGGCTCTCACTCTCTACATCGCCACCGCCGGCCCAGCTCTCCCGGCCCCTAGCTTCCTGCTTCAGCTCAGCAGCTGTGGTTAGTTAGTGTTACTTATCTGAGCCTCTGCCCGTTCAGCTCAGTGCTGGCGTGTGGTCAGCGTTAGTTTAAACCGCCACCGCCTGCCAGACCCTGTTCCTTCTGCATAGAGTGAGTGCTGCATGCGTGGCTGAGGTTCGTTCATGTTGGCGTCGTGTGCCGTGACCTCCCGCTGGCCATCCCCTGTTTCTCCTGTACAGAGTGAGTGCCGTATTTGTATGTGTGGTTGAGGCTCGTTTGGGACGGCGTGAGCGTGGTGTACCGCAACCACCGGCTGGCCAGCCCCCATCCCTCCTGTACAAAGTGGTTTGTGTGGTGTACCGCGGCCATCAGCTGGTCGGCCCCCATACCTCCTTCCTGTACAGTGTGAGCTCTGTCTGTGTGGCTGAGGCTCATTCATTTCGGCGTGGGCGTGGTGTACCGTGACCACCGGTTGGCCAGCCCCTGCCCCTCCTTCCTCTACAGAGTGAGTGCTGTATGAAAATCCTAGCTACGGCCCTGACAACACATCACTTGTATAAATCAGAAACCCACCACCTGCACAGAAGTTGAGTGTCTGAACCTAAACACAGAGTCTGGTTGGTGGTTATGAAATAGAGTGATCCCTCTCCCTCTAAGTCACAGACGAGCTTTGGATTCCCGCCTCCTCCGCCCCCCCCCCCCCCCCCCCCCTCCCCTCCTACTCCTCCTCTTCCTCCTCCCCCTCCTCTCTCTCTCTCTCTCTCTCTCTCTCTCTCTTCTCAGCACGGCCCTCTGTGCTCTCTCTCCCCCGCTGCGGCTCTCTCTCTCTGCCGCTGCGGTGCCTCCGTCCTCCGCTGTCAGTCACGGTGCAGTCAGGTAGCCGGTGGCCGGTGCTCGGTGTCTCGCACTCACAAGTCAAACGTCGTCTCTCTCCGGCCCGTCCTCGCGGCTCTAACCCTCTCTTTTGACAACTGTTATTCTTCTGGCGGCAAAATGGTGAGAATTAACCTGTCCTCCATTTTTTTTCTATCGTAGCGTTGAATGTGATTGAGTGAATCCAGCTCCTCCGCTAGCTAACGTTAGCCTCCGTTAGCCCAGCGCTGAGTTTAAAGCAGAGTAATGTTTGTGGACGGCAGTGAGTGCGGGTCAGTTGTTGTGTTAGTGTTCATGTAAACGGTCACACTGTCACACAGCCCTGTGTGAAGAGGCACGGTTGTCGGTTAGGTAGAACACAGCCTCGATGCTATCTATGCTAACTGCAGCAGTAATAGAGAACACTGGGTCGTTAGCAGCAGATTAGCTGTTAGCTGGAGTAGCGTTAAGTGCGTAGCCGTTATGACGGAAGTGTAGCAACTTGGCCACCAAAATAAAAGCTTTTGATTTCGGCTCGCCTTTTTAAATGACTTGTTTATGGATATAACAGGTTTTAGATGAATTAATGAAAATTGTTTGTGTCGTAATTTGAATCCTATTTAATTTATAGTTACACAAATTGGCAAAAACAACAAATAATCTGGTTTCAGAAGATGAAAAAATGACTTCTGCTAAAGTATTGACGGTGATGTCTGATTGTTCAAATGTTTCACATAAATGCTCTGTTAATGCTCAGGTTGTTCTATTTATATCCAATACTATGTTCGTAGATTATGACATTACGAGACGTAGAAAACATAACGTCATCCATGATCCCACTGTTTTGCTCAGTGTGTCTCAGTGTAAAGGTGAACGATGAAGAAACAGTGTGTCTGAACCGACATGAGCTGCAGAGAAGCTGCTGCAGTCTAATATTAGCTCAAACTGACGCGTCCTCTGGAAGGAGTTTTATTTTGAAAATGCGGGCCGTGTGTTGTGTAATTTTGCAGTGAGCTGAAGCTCTGTCAGATGAAGTCAACGATCTGAGATGGTGTAAAAAAAAAAAGAGCACTAGTCTTGAAGTGTGCTGGTAAAATACTTTCACAATAAAGTACCTGCTTTCATCCCAGTAGTAATGTACTTTATTTCATCAGTGTTGTCTCCTGTCGAGTCCCGACACCCACTCTGAGGCGTCCAGGCGAGGACGGTCCCACCTGGGACAAACCGCAGAGGCTCTTCCTCACTGTGGACTCGTCGTCTTTTCATCGTCTCTCTTTTGTCTTTTCCAGGGAAACGAGGCCAGTTATCCTCTGGAGATGTGCTCGCACTGTGAGTATCCCTGCTCGTCACTGACATCACGCCTCGGCCTTGTTTGATTTAACCTCCTGCTGAAGGAAAGCAGATCCTCTGGTTTCATTCACACTGCTTCAGTGACCTGATGTGAGCAGCAGAGTGATCATCTGGACTAAATGTATTCAGACATGTTTATGTCATCTCACCTGACCTTACCCCACAGGTGGAGAAGCAGAAACAGGATTACTGGTCTGTAAAGGTAACGTCAGGCCTTTGTGGCGTCTGTGAGCTCCTCACATCTGATGTGAGCCTCGTACTAAAAGTAGATCTTAACCTTAATAACTGTGTTTTAAGATGAACTTTTTCAGGACGTCAGATCAGTTCATTCAGCAACAGACAGACACACTGATCTAAACCTGTGTTAAACAGTATCTTCATCATCATCATCATCATCATCATTAGTGTTATTATCCTGATGAACAGAGGGGACGAGTGTCACATGCACTGAGGCTGAATTATAGATGTGACTGTTAATGACCAGTTCAGCGCGACCAGCTGAGACCACGCTGATCAGTGCTCCTGAGATGGTTGTTATGATGAGTGTAGTGATAGTGGACCTGTCCAGCAGGGGGCGGAGTCAGCGGCTCATCTGGAGCTACAGGAGATGATGTGTTTTTGAACCGGGGATGAGTCGTGTGCGTCATGTTTCCTCTGCTGTGGATCAACAGGACGACACCACGGTGGAGCTCAGACCCTCAGGCTGAGCTCAGTGTCCTCGTTAGCTCTGGAAACACACGCTGAGGTTAAAGGTCACGTTGTCAATACATGACATTTCTGATCGTCACACAGTAGCTCACTCCTCAGGCACCGGCCCACAGCCCGGGCTCAGGTAGAGACCCTAAACGTCTGAACCTGGACCTGGTCTGAACCTGGACCTGGTCTGAACCTACAGCCAACACCTGATGAGTCAATCAATAGACGTCTCTGTGGACCAATGACACGCTGTGTTGTTGTGTTGATCAAAGTCTCTGATCAGTTTTCAGACTGACGTCATGTGATTGGTCACTTATTAGTTTCATTAAGAATAACTGGATTAAATCTGTAATGATCCCTCTGAGCGGCCTGCTGTGGCCCCGCCCCCACAGCATCCAGCTGATTCATGGTCATCAGCAGAGTGATTAGTGCTGAGGGAGGCGTCACATGACCCGCTGTTAGAGCTTAGAGCGAGGCGCCGGGAGGTCCAGGAGCTCAGGCTGCAGTCAGACCGGTGCAGACCGGACCGGCAGCTCTGAACCGTCATGGCCGCCAGGCACAGGAAACCAGGTGAGTCCGGGTCGTCTCTCTGAAGGTGAACAGGCGGGACGCTACACACAGGTGTTCAAACAGCTCAACAGGTGGAGGCGCCAACCACTCAGTGACCAGGTGACCAGGTGGAGCTGGACTGGTTTCAGTCACTGAGTCTCTCTCTCTCTCTCTCTCCCCCCCCCCCCAGTTGATGCGGATGAGATTAAGCGGCTGGGGAAGAGGTTTAAGAAGCTCGACCTGGATAACTCGGGCTCTCTGAGTGTGGAGGAGTTCATGTCGTTACCTGAGCTCCAGCAGAACCCTCTGGTCCAACGGGTCATCGACATCTTCGACACCGACGGGAACGGCGAGGTCGACTTCCAGGGTGAATGACCTGCCGTTTCCTCCACCTGCACTCACCTGTAACCACTGACACAGGTCCTTTCATTGGCTGCCTGTTGGTGACATCACCTCCTCTCTGGTCATGTGACAGTGGCCCAGTGTGGAGCCACAGACCTGTTCCTGTCTGTGGGGGTCACTTCAGACGAGTCGCCCCGGAGGTGACGGTGATGTCATCTGTCATCTGCAGCTGCACACACACAGCTCCTCATTCACTGGTTGTCATTATTGATATGTGATCACCTTCAATGACCTGGTGATTATTTATGCAAACAGCTGCTTCAAACAGGAAAACATCTTTTCAAATTAAAAGCTTACTCATGCTTTGTGAGCTTGTTTGGTGCTGACTCATGGTATTGAACACACAGCAGATCCACACTGAGTCTGATCCACCGTGTTTCATTTTAACTGAAGTTTTCTTCTTCTGTTTCTGCAGAGTTCATCGAAGGAGTTTCTCAGTTCAGTGTCAAAGGAGACAAAGAGCAGAAGCTGCGCTGTAAGTGTCCACCACACGTCTGCTTCTGTCCAAGCTCCACGCCGTGGACATGTGTAGTGATGATAAAGCAGCTCCAGGTTCTATATTAATACTGTGTCAGTGCACAGAGAGGCTCACAGCCTCCTCTCTTCTGATTGGCTGACACTGTCCTGTAGGAGATGGTCTCTGTTTTAACTTTGTGGCGTCCTCGTCCTCAGTCGCCTTCAGGATCTACGACATGGACAAAGACGGCTTCATCTCCAACGGGGAGCTGTTCCAGGTGCTGAAGATGATGGTGGGCAACAACCTGAAGGACACGCAACTCCAGCAGATCGTCGACAAGACCATCATCAACGCAGACAAGGACGGAGACGGCAGGATATCCTTCGAAGAGTTCTGTGCGGTACGTTCAGTGGTCCACCTCCACCGACACACCAGCTGCTCCCACCGAGCACAGCCGAGGAGGACAGCTCAGGTAGACCTCAGCTGTCCTCAGGTAGACCTCAGCTCTTCTCAGGTAGACCTCAGCTGTCCTCAGGTAGACCTCAGCTGTCCTCAGGTACACCCGGCTGTCCTCAGGTAGACCCGGCTGTCCTCAGGTACACCCGGCTGTCCTCAGGTAGACCCCAGCTGTCCTCAGGTAGACCCGGCTGTCCTCAGGTACACCCGGCTGTCCTCAGGTAGACCCCGGCTGTCCTCAGGTAGACCCCAGCTGTCCTCAGGTAGACCCGGCTGTCCTCAGGTACACCCGGCTGTCCTCAGGTAGACCCCAGCTGTCCTCAGGTAGACCTTAGCTGTCCTCAGGTAGACCCCGGCTGTCCTCAGGTAGACCCGGCTGTCCTCAGGTACACCCGGCTGTCCTCAGGTACACCCGGCTGTCCTCAGGTAGACCCGGCTGTCCTCAGGTAGACCTCAGCCACATAGCTGTGGTGTGTTTAGTGCAGCTGTGAACGAGTCCTGTCCAGGAGGTGAGCTCACCTGTGTGTTTGTCCTCAGGTGGTGGGTGGGCTGGACATCCATAAGAAGATGGTGGTGGACGTCTGACACCTCTGATGTTTCCTGATGTTTACTGAATCTGTCTGAAGACGTCGTCGAGCAAAAACCTGTTTCCTGTTCTCAAAGGAAGTATCACTGTCTGTGAAGAACCACACACACACACACACACACACACACACACCTCCCTCTGAAGCCAAATGTTTACCATGTGACGGGGCGGAGCTTTCAGCGTTGCACGTAAACAGCCGACAAACGTCTTTCAAACACTCTGTGTGTGTGTGTGTGTGTGTGCGTGTGTGTGTGTGTGTGCGTGTGCGCATGTGTGTGTGTGTGTGTGTGTGTTTTATTTATTTCCGTCTCGTCTGTTTTTCATCTGACGAGTGAATCCGGTGCCATGACAGAGAGCTGAGTGGTCGGTGGGTCGACCTCAGTGCTGGGGTTGTTGTTGTTGTTGTTGTTGTTGTTGTTGTTGTTTATTTAGTTGTTTATCAACAAACTGGACGTAACAGCGACTCCATGTCGACCTGACATCTTTATTTAAGTCAAACAGGCTGCAGCTGTCCATCAGTGATTTCACTTCATTAATCAGATAATCAATTGTCTATAACAGAACAGTCAGAGCGGCGGCCATATTGTTTTCTGATGAACTGATCAGACTCTGGAGGTCAAAGGTCAAACCCACCTTCTATCTGACTGAGGGACACGACAGACCCAGAGCTGCTGCTCCCACAATCCTTCAGGAGTGTGGGCGGGGTCAGGTGAGGACGTCCAGGTGAGCAGCTGCAGGACGCCATGACGTGTTCCTGTTCTTCACTGAGGCTGAGAAACACCTGTCACCTGTGGACGGAGATTAGACCGTCAGTCAACCAGAGGCTCCGCCCCCTCTCCTCCTCCTCCTCGTAACGTCTTCTGTCCCTCTGCATGGAGATCAGATTCAATCAAAGACTCTTCAGGTCCCACAACATCTGATCAATATTAATATTAGTAATAATTATGAGAATGATTATGGTGATGTCGTCTTCAGTGCACGCCATGTGACATCACAGTGACGCCGTCTGAGCAGGTGTTTGATGTTGCTCTCACGTCATTTGTCTAATTTAGTTTTGTACATCAGAGCTTCGGCTCGTCTCCATAGAAACGCTGGTTGTTGCCAATCACAGGTCTGTTTGTTTCTTCACTTCTCTTCAGTTGTGTTTTTTTACGTCGGTGTTTGTTACAATCAGTCGGTGTCAAATCTTCAGCTCAGAGACTTTTTACTGTTTTCAACTCTGAAACTTCACACGTGGAAAAATCAACACAAATAAAGAGTTTGAATGTTTCTGCTGAATCTGTGTCGTCAATAACAGAGAGGTTGTTTCTACTGCTTCTGCTGCACCGCTCGGCCTCCGCCAGCAGGAGGCGCCGCTCGGCCTCCACCAGCCAGAGTACAGGCCGGTCTCCTGCTGGCTGCAGCAGGATCATCTGTGCATCAGCTACAGAGAAGGATAAGTACACTGGGTTCTTACTGATCCCTGTATGAGTCTGGCCTGTTGGAGGAGGCTGTGGCTTCCACCAGGGTCAGACCAGACACCCCCCCCCCCCCCCAACATTAAAGGCCGACCTTCACTGTGACTCAGGGCCAGCTCCTCCCGTTTCCTTGCATCATTTTTCTTCCTGTTGGCTTGGAGCAATGTCAAATGTCATTGTGCTGTATTCACCCTCGTGTCACCCTGATGCAACAGAACATGGTTTGAGGTTTAAGTGTTGTGCTTCAGAGATGACACTGAGCCAACTCACCGCCTTGAATGATGTCTTTATGTTTGTTTTTAAGTTCTCTTCACACCACAAATATTACATCTGGGCAACAGTCCAGTGCACAGATCTGGTTCCTGTCAGACCCATGTCATGATGATGGCGGCATTTCAGCTCCTCGTGTTTCTGCAGAATGATTCTCTGCTCTTCACTTGGAAAGTATATCGCTCTGCCGTCGCCGCTCTGCCGCCGCTGCTCTGCTGCTGCTCTGCCGCTGCTCTGCCGCTGCTCTGCCGCCGCTGCCAGTCGGGTCCATATTCACAATTGGTCAGATGCTACAAACTCCACCCCTTACCGAGTTGATAACCACCGTCATGTGACCGTTTAGCCTGATGGTGATTGTTGGGTTGAGTGAATCCAGGGCCCAGCTGAAGTGTGAGAGCAGGAATCGAACCTTCGCCTGCTGCGGTCAGAACCAGAAGCGACAGGCTCAGTTCTTCACCAGCTGTGTGTGACCTCTGACCTCTGCACCACAGCTCCATCGGCTGATGATCATTTCCACCTGAAACCAAAACCTGGATATCAAAGGGACAGTTCACTTTGGGGGTGTAGTTAGCTTAGCTTAGCTTAGCTTAGCTTAAACACAGGAGGCAGCAGCTAGGTTAGCTCTGACGCTGTAATGAGGTCAGAGGTCGTTGTACTAACGTGTAAGGACGAGTGTAAAACAAAAGGATTGGGTGTTGCTAGGCAACAGGTGGTGCAGCTTCCTCCAGTCTCATCAGACCCCGTTTTGACTCAGGAGTTTAAAAAAAATAGTTCCAGCTCAGAGTCAAGGTCAAACAGGTGTTTGGTTTGATCAGAGGTCAAAGGTCACAGACCAGGTCACAACACATCCTGTGTTTAAAAATAAAAACCAATCTGACAAGAAAGAAAAACAAGAAACATTCACTTTAATTGAACTACAACACATTTGTACAAAACCATTCAGACATTTAAATCTTTACAGGTGAAGCAGGTGAAGGGGGCGGAGCCACCTGGACCCGACTGAGGGGTCAACGTCTCCGTCATTTCGGAGCTTGGACGTTCTGAGCCTGAAGACGCTGTCGTCTCCTCTCTATGGCCTGCTGCTTCTTCAGCTCGATCTCTGCAGCAGAACACCTCACCTGAGCTGGACACACAGGTGAGACAGAGACAGGTGAGACAGAGACAGACACAGGTGAGACAAGAGACAGGCACAGGTGAGACAGACACCTGTGAGACAGAGACAGACTCAGGTGAGACATACACAAGTGATACTGGAGACAGAGACAAATGACGATAGAAACAGGTGTTAAATGTCATGTGACTGAAGCCCCTCCCACTTGTCTTCAGGTGAGCATATCCTCTTACCTTTGTTGGTCACCGTGGAAACCGGGTTTTCCGGCTTCTTGAAAGTGAACCGGTCTTTATTGGTTACCATGGAAACTATGTTGCTCGGCTTTTTGAAGGTGAACTGGTCTCTGGAGGTGTTGTCCCGGGGGGGTCGCAGCAGTGTGTCCCCGGCCTGCAGACACGGGGAGCAGCTGCTTCCTGTCTGCCTGCTCACCTGTTCACCTGCAGAAACAGCCAATGAGCAGCCTGCAGCTCCACCTGGACCAATAAGGAGAGGGGCGGGCTGTTTCTGAGCGAGCGGCCTGTGATTGGTCGGCTGGTGGCTCCTGTTGGATGGCTGCAGGGCGGCTCTGTGGTTTGATGTCTGACCAGTGGGAGGAGTCTGTTTGATTGACACCTGGACCAGGTTCTGGATCTGGTTCTCCAGGTCGTCACACATCCCACACAGCAGGTCGTCGTCAGCCGGGTCGTCCCAGACCGGGTCGCAGAAGAAAGCGTCCAGGTCCTCATCGAGGACGTCCAGGTGAGATTTTCCAGAGACACATGTCCTCGGATCCGACTGCGACTTCTTACCTGGCTGTGGTCTCTGATCCGGCTGTGGTCTCAGACCCGGCTGTGGTCTCTGACCAGGCTGTGGTCTCAGACCCGGCTGCGGTCTCAGACCCGGCTGTGGTCTCTGACCAGGCTGTGGTCTCAGACCCGGCTGTGGTCTCTGACCAGGCTGTGGTCTCAGACCCGGCTGCGGTCTCTGACCAGGCTGCGGTCTCAGACCCGGCTGCGGTCTCTGACCAGGCTGTGGTCTCAGACCCGGCTGCGGTCTCTGACCAGGCTGCGGTCTCTGACCCGGCTGCGGTCTCTGACCCGGCTGTGGTCTCTGACCCGGCTGCGGTCCATGACCCGGGTCCATGTGTGTGGTCTGGGCCATGAAGACCTGAGTGCACCTGCTCTGAGAGTCACTACCTGTCATGGTCCAGGTGTTGATCTGGTTCCTCCTCTGGTTTGAGTCCAGTCTGAACGTCGCTCTCTTGCGCTCCTCTTTCGAAGCAGCTGATTGGTCTGCACCTGCCCAGGTGGGACGTTTCGTGCCAGGGGACGGTCTCTGTGTGGAGCAGTGGGTCGGAGCCAGGAACTTCAGTGGATTCTGTGTCATCTCCAGCACCAGAGAGTCGTTGAGCAAGTCGTCGTTTTCCCAGTCGTCCTCGAACTCATCATTGTTGTTGTTGTTTGTGGTGGTGGTGGGAGTTTTCCCAGAATGCTCTGGGGCAGGAGCAGGTTTGGGCTGTGACACCTGGCTCAGGTCTCCACTTATGTGTTGGGTTGGTCCGTCAAACAGGAAGTCCAGATCGTCCTCCATGTGCTGGTCCAGAGGATCCTGCACATCTGTCCCAGCTGCTGCGTTCACTGCCACCCCACTGTTCTGTAACTCCACACTCAGCTGCTGGTGTTGGTGGTCCTCCTGGTCCTCCTGGTCCTCCTGCTGGTCCTCCTGCTGGTCCTCCTGGTCCTCCTGCTGGTCCTCCTGGTCCTCCTCCTCCTGATGAAACATGTTGAGGTCAAACTGCCTGGCCAGTTTCAGCAGGTCGTCCACTGCGCTCGCTCTGTGGACAAACCAGGACAGTCAGTGTTTAAAGAGGAGGACGTTCCCGTGGCGGTGCCACACCTGTACCTTCATCAAACAGCTCCAGTCTCTCGCATCTGATTGGTTTAACTATCAACTAGATTTCAGCTGTGATTGGATGCTGCACCTTGGGGACTTCCTCCTGGGTCTGTAGGCCTGCAGGTCTGGGGTGCAGGGGATGGTGGCGCTGTCTCCGATCCACTGCAGTAAGGCGGGCTCAGAGACATGTGGGCGTCCGTGCTGCATGAAGACAGGAAGCAGATGACAGGAACATGATCAGTGACCTGTGGTGAGGAAGCACCGGGGGGTGGGGTGGGGTGGGGTGGGGGGTCACACTCACCTTGGGGGCAATCCTGCTCACAATCTCGGAGATGTTGGGGGGCGCCAAGTGTTTCCTGCCTCGTTTACCTGGAGATCAACACAACAGTGAAACTAAGACATCCTGGTTGTGGTTGTGGTTGTGGTTGTGGTTCTGGTCCTGGTCCTGGTTGGGACCAGGCACCAACTGGTTCCATCCAGTTACCGTTTGTTCCTGAGAGTCTTTTATTTTGAAGTGACACAAATGGGCTTTTATTTTCCTAAACTGTAGCTGCACATTAACTGTTTATTATTAGATGAATGAAACTAATCAATAACCACATCGATACCCTGCGGGTGTGCTGCGTGATCAGAGCAGTAGCTGAGGTAAAGTCTAGTCATTGATCTGTACCCAGTCTGCAGGGGGGGGGCGACGTGGCGTCCCACACGATGTCCTGCTGACAGTCCGAGTCGTTGTGTGGAGACTCTCCGCTGAAACCAGCGGCCCTCGGCCTGTGGGTCCTGGTCGGGCTCCTCAGGTCTGGACCGGAGGAAACACAGCACAACAGAGGTCAAAGGTCAGGGGGTCAGGGGTCACGGTCCTGGCGCTGATGAATATAACATAATGCGTAATGTATTGGTGACGTTGCACTAGCATGACGTTGTTTAGCATTGTTAGCATGTGTGCGTTAATTCGCCGTTAACGGACCCGTGAGCACAGAACCGTGGGTTCTTTGTGAACCGAACAGAAGACGGATAAAGTTTCTGGTCTGACGTCCGGACGTTCACCGACGTCATCGGTCTCTAACCGAGCAGGGGACGTCACTCAGCGGAGGACCGTCACTCACCGGGCCGCGGGCTCCTCGGGGTCAGACGGAGGCTCCTGCTCAGCCGGTTCGGTTTCCCTCTGGCCGTGAGCGGCAGCGGCGGAGAGGCGGTGAGAGCGGCCGGAGGCTCCAGCAGCTCCCCGCGGCCTCGGCTCATGGTCACCGGGGTCACCTGGTGACGTGTCACCGGTGAACCGGGGAACAGTGTCCGGTGCCTGCGGCCGAGCTGCACTTTGTTGTTCAGTCGTTTCTTCGCTCGATCAGCGGAGCCTTTGAAAGTCCCGCCATCTTTTCCTTCCCAGAATCCCTTTCGGTGGTGCGTTCAGGAGCGACAGCGCTGCGCAGAGAAAACGCAGCCGAGGAAACTCACGGTGTAAAGTGAAGCGTGAGTCCAACACGGCTTCATCAGTGTCATTCAGTGAACAACAGCGACCTTTACTTATTGATTATTAATCTGGTGATTGACACTGACGTTCCCTCTGACAACTGGAGTTTATTAAAGGTCAGTGAGGCCACTGTGTCCCTGAGTCTGGTTCTTATATCGTCCTGTACATTGATCTATGTTGTACACGAGGTAGAAAAACACTCATGAGTTAATGTGTTTGTCTTCATTTGTCTTCGCTCCAGGTTCAACATCATGTTCACAGACAAAACTGCTTAAAATGAAATTATTATATATCGACACTCTCTTCATCACAAAGTAAAATGACATCATCAATAACACAAGAAATATATACAACACAGTGTTTTTTATTATTAATAATAATAATAATAATAATACATTTTATTTATAGGGTTTATTTTGGGGCACAAATGTCAAAAACTGTAAAATGTTCCTAATGTTCTCTGTCAGTTCTGTTCGTTCACAAGTTGCAGTAAATTTCCAGAAGAAAAAAACAAGCCACACAGAACTTAACCTGACATATAAACAGTGACTGACACTGGACTCCTCCCACCTGTCACGTGCACCTCCACCTTTGCTTCCTGTCTTCTGTTGAGAGGACGAGTGAGCTGCAGCAGAGAAGAGACAGAAAGTCAAAGTGAGTCCATCAGGTGTTTGTCTCCAACACAGCAGAGTCTCTACAGACACTGGTGAGGACAGCTCTTCAGAAGAACTGATGGAGAAGGATCCATGTTGCCCCGCCCCACCAGGTAGAGGACCACAGTCTTAAAGAGACAGAACATTATTTTAAATGGATGTTTGTTTTCTCTCCCTCAGTGTGTGGACACGTCTGCTGCCAGCAACCTGAGGTCTGAAGATCAGTTCCTGTGCTCCATCTGTCTGGATGTCTTCACTGAGATCAGCTGATGGAGCCTGTGGAGAACCTGGAGGACAGGATGTGTAGGAAGCACGATAAACCTCTGGAGCTCTTCTGTCAGACCGACCAGACATGTGTCTGCATGCTCTGCTCTGTTTCAGACCACAAGACTCACGATGTTGTTCCTCTGAGAGAAGAATATGAAGGAAAGAAGGCAGAGCTGCAGAAGACAGAGGCTGAGACTCAGCAGATGATCCAGAAGAGACGACTGAAGATCGAGGAGATCAAACAGTCAGTGAAGGTCAGTAAAGCTGCTGCAGACAGAGAGAAAGCAGAAGGTGTTGAGGTCTTCACTGCTCTGAAGGAGTCTGTTGACACAGGCCTGAAGCAGCTCATCAAGGAGATCGAAGAGAAACTGAAGAGCTCAGAGAAACAGGCTGAAGACTTCATCACAGAGCTGCAACAGGAAATCTCTGAGCTGGAGAAGAGAAGCACTGAGGTGGAGCAGCTCTCACTGTCTGAAGACCACCTCCACCTCCTCCAACGCTTCCCATCCCTGAAAGCTGCTCCACCCACCAAGGACTGGACAGAGGTCAGAGTCCGTCCACCATCATATGAGGGGACTGTGGTGAGAGCTGTGTCTCAGCTGGAGGAGACGCTCTGTGGACAGATGGAGGAGGTGATGGAGGCTGAGGTGAAGAAGGTCCCAGACGACCCACAGAGATTTAATACATGTGTCTGTGTCTTAGGAAAACAGAGTTTCTCTTCAGGCAGATTTTACTTTGAGGTTCAGGTCAAAGGAAAAACTGAGTGGAGGTTAGCAGAGAGTCGACTGACAGGAAGGGAGACGTCCCCCTGAGTCCTCAGACCTCAGACCTCACACAGGTCTGAAAGCCCGGGAGTCTGTGACGAGCGGTGATGCAGCGGTGAGCTGTTCCATAGCTCAGGAGCAACCACTGCGAACCACCAGGTTTAGTTCAAGAGGAAACAGGTAAAATGGTTTACACTGAAAAAGACGGGGGGGGGGGGGGGGGGGGGGGGGCAAGGCCAGTCTGTGTAGCCCACTAGTATTAATACTACTAATACTAGTATTAATACTACTTATACTACTAACACTGATACTACTGATACTAACAGTAGTAATAGTAGCAGTAACCCAAGTATTATCACCACAACTATACCACAGCCTAAATATTACATGTACTACTTGCAGTTCTAACATTGGTACTGCTGCAGTACTCCCATGTGTATCAACAGCACAGCCTCCTCCAATGTTACCATTACATTTGTAGTTCTACAGGTACTACAGGTACTACAGGTACTATTAGTTGAGTAGTGGCCTCGTAGTAATGACAGTGTCGTTAATCAGTATTATTATTATTATCATCATATGCTAATAGCACGTGACTCTGCAGTCCTTCGGGTCTGACGTCACCCCGCCCCCCACCCCCACCCCCGGTCCGCTCCGCTCCGTCTGCGCTCACTGAGCCAACATGGAGCGAGACGCGGCTCGTCCGGGGCGATCCGAGCCGACACCAACCCACCATTTTCGGTCACCGCGCTCCAGTCCGGTCCGGGGGGGTCGGAGGTAGAGGAGAAGGAGGAGGTGGAGGTGAAGATCGGATGCGCTTCAGCAACTGAGGAGTGAAAGGAGGAGAGGGAGGAAGGAGGAGGAGGAGAGAGACGGTTTTATCGGAGAATGCCCAACACACACCGGGATTAAAGGACCGAGCGGAGAGCGGGAGGAACCGGAGCAGCCGCCGCTTCTGCCGCTGCCGCTGCCGCTGCGGGGCGCGGAAACATGAAGACACCGCACCGTGCAGCTGTGGCGGGAGTTTATCATTACCAGAGGTGAAGCGGAAAAGATGAGCGAGGACACGCGCCCAGACGAGTGAGTACCCCCCCCCCCTCCAATAATAATGATGGTGCTGGTTGTTATTGTGACTGGACGCGTTGACGCCGCTGCTGAGGTCTGAACATCGATGACATGGAGGTGGTTCATAGAAATGATGTTGTTTGGTGGTGGTGGGTCTTCATCCTCCTCCTCCTCCTCCTCCTCCTCCTCCTCTCCTTCTCTCGACGGCTCCTCCGCGGGGGGATGAGGAGAAACATGTGATGTGCAGCCTCCTGCAGATGTGATGGAGTCATCACAGAGTAGAGATGATGGAGGTGCAGGAGGATGGAGCAGCTGCCTCCACTTCTCCACCCGTTTGTCCTTCATTCATAAAACAGAGGTGAAGCTGCAGCTCCATCCTCCATGACCCCCCAACAGGAGGCCACGGCAGCCAGTGACTCATCACACAGGTTCAGCCTCAGGGGAACCAAGACACCATGTTCCTGCTGGTCTCTGATCAGACACAACACACAGGTAGACGTGCGTCTTAAAGCTCCATACGGTATAAAGGTAGACGTGCGTCTTAAAGCTCCATACGGTATAAAGGTAGACGTGCGTCTTAAAGCTCCATACAGTATAAAGGTAGACGTCCATGTGTAGTGTGATTATAAAGCAGCTCTAGGTTCTATATTAATACTGTGAAAGTATCAAAGCCTCAGTCCACAGAGAAATGCACACAGCCTGTATTCAGACACTGAGCCTTAAAACCAGCCGTCAGGACTTCCTGTCACTTTGTGATGTCACAACACAGCAGTCACACCAGGCCCTGCGGCTTTAAAATCAAGCCAAGAACAGCAGAGTTTGAATAAACCGTAAATAAACCCTCAGGCCTTCAGTCCTCAATCAGGCATCAGGTGACGTGAAGGAGCAGCTTCTGACCTCTGCTCTCAGTAACATGTGAACGTAGGCACATGTGTCACGGTGGGTTGGTTCAGGCCGACCTCAGGAACATCAGTGGACGCCTCTGTAGCTCCATGGCTGGAGATCTGACCCCAGGTCAGTGGTTTCACAGTTCTGGTTTCTAGTGTACTGGGGGGGGGCATGTTTTGTGGGGGTGTTTTGTATTGATTGAATTGTCGATAACACCGGGGGGTGATGGTGACATTGATGAAGGTCAGCAGGCAACAGTGTTGCTCTGGCCCCGCCCACACGGGACACCATTGATTTCCTATGAGCGCTGATCTCCATCACAGTGGGGGGGGTGGGGGGGGGGGTCATTATGAGATAAGTTCTCATCCATTAGTCCATAGTAAAAAAAAACAAGTCATGTGGGAGGTCCTTCACTAGAGTGGGCGGTCCTTCAGTGAAGCGTGGGTGGCCCTTCATCAGAGTGGGCGGTCCTTCACTAAAGTGGGCGGTCCTTCGGTGTGGTGCTGACCTGTTGGTTTCGTTCACAGCTGGACTCAGGGCTGATCACAGCGATCACCTGAGGCAGGTGCTGAGGAGTCTGTTTTCAGTAGGTCGCAGAGCAACTTCCTGTCACTGATCACATGATCAGTTGACTGTCGGGGGACAGAGCGATGGACAAAGTTTCAAAGACTCAACAATGACCCAGGCTCGCTGAGGTGGGAGGGGCAACCCCAGCTGACCTCAGACTGACCTCTGACCTCTGACCTGTTTCAACCAAACACTGAAGCTTCATCAAGTGAAAGAGACTGTTTGCAAATGGAGCCAAAGTACATAATATAGTCCCTCCTGTGTGTGTGTGTGTGTGTGTGGCATGAGTCATCACTGCATTTGCCAGCAGCGTGCACTGACACACACACACACACACACACACATATATATATAAGCACCATCTGCTTGACAGGCAGGCTGAATCACACAGTGCAGGGAAGCAGCGTGTGTGTGTGTGTGTGTTGGCCTGTCAGGATGTGGTGTTGCACAGCAACACAGCTCAACAACCTGTCGCCAATGGAGACCGTCGTATTACTGTGACCGTGACAACAGGATGTAGCAGAGATGTTGTTGAACAGCTGGAGACAGAGTGTGTGTGTGTGTGTGTGTGTGTGTGTGTGTGTGTGTGTGTGTGATCACAGGTAATGTAATGTAACAGTAATTTGCGTTCACTGACACCTGGTGAAGAGAGCGCTGAGTCTCTGTAAAGGGAGGATGAAGGAGGTGTTTAAACCATCAAAGCCATGATGTCATCAGTGCTCCACATTCTGATTGGACAACACCACCAACATGAACCTGAGCTGGCCAGAGGTCAGAGGTCAGGGCTCAGGGTTCAGGAGCACAAAGAGAAGGTCCAGCACAGACTAGGATTAAAACTAGCTGCCATGGTAACCAACGCTCTGCTGGTCTCATCTCCCACAGTGACAGCTACATAGTGCGCGTCAAAGCGGTGGTGATGACGAGGGACGACTCGAGCGGCGGGTGGTTGGCGCAGGACGGCTGCCTGAGCAGAGTGGGCGTGGCCAGGCTGCTGCCCACGGAGCTGCTGGGACGTAACAGCTTCCTGATCCATGGCGAGCGGCTCAAAGACAGACAGGTGGGTGACGATGGCGCCCTACCCCACTGTGGCCCCTCCCCCCTAACAAGAGTCATTTCTTTCTCCTGTGTGTGTTTTTTCAGGTGATTCTAGAATGCTTTCTGAAGAAAGACCTGGTCTACACCAAGGCCACGCCCACTTTCCATCACTGGAAGGTGGACAACAAAAAGTGTGGGCTGACCTTCCAGAGCCCAGCCGACGCCCGAGCCTTCGACCGCGGGGTGAGGAAGGCTCTGGAGGACCTGACAGAAGGTACAACACCCCGAACACCCCCGTACACCCCCGTACACACCGTACACACCCGTATGCACGTGAACACACCTGTACGCACGAACACACCTGTCGCAGGTTCAGTATTGTCACTTCCTGTATCCTCCTGAGGTTCAGAGAAGGTCTGAGGAGAAAACTAGATCCTCCTCCTAAGGGTTGTATCCCTCCGCCACACAGACTAGGTCCAGTCACTTCCTGTTTATCCACAGTCAGCCTACGAGTGTTTTGTGAGGTCACGCTGACCTTTGACCTCTAGAGTCTGTCTGTGTCTCCAGGTTCGACCACATCCTCGTCCACGCTGCAGAACGAAGCTGAGCTCGGTGATGACGACGTCTTCACGGTGAGCCCCGCCCACTTGTAGTTTCACAAAGCACTTTCTCTCGTAAGCTGATGTTGAGTCCTGTTACTGTTGTGGCTCCTTCAACTACGTCAGATACACTTAGATGGTTCAGTCCTCTGGCTCCCAGCCTGGGGGCCGGGGGCCACCACAGCTTCCAGGTGAACCTAAGGAGGAATCACAGTCCAGCTTCAGTGATCCTAAAGAACTGAAACCACCTGAGAGAGAGTGACTGACACCTGAACACTCATGAGTCCGTGTCTTCTGTGTCCACGAGCTTCTGATTTTAATCTTCGGTCTCGGTCTGAAGTTTCTCCTCAGTGTGACATCACTGCCTCAGGTCTCCACCATCGTCCAGGTCCTGCTGTCCATGAGGTTTTCCCTCTCGTTTTCACAGGATGTCCAGCACCGGAGATGAGACCAAATCCATCAGTGACCCATCACAGCCCAGTTCAGGGCAACATCAGGCCGACTGGAGGAAACTGGAGTCCAGCTCCCAGAGGAGGAGCTGAGGAGACGATGAGGATCAATGACCAAGAGGGGTCGATAACTGCAGCGCTTCATCCTCCTCGTCCTGATGTTCACACATCAGACCAGGTCACTGAGG